>OX336380.1:18346854-18946854 GCA_946902895.1 Fragum fragum
TCAGCCTGTTTATCCGCGTTGTCCGATCAAAAGCTTCACTTGGCGTTATATAAACAGGACCTGACTCAACTTTTCTTTCCCTGGACGTTTGAAATGTACCTAGGAGATAGCAAGACCTTTAAGAAAACAGAAAGACATAAGAAAGACAAATGTACATCTTATTATACTTTTCGCTTTTTAAAGAGTCTTTTACATTTTCATTCATTCATTTACCACACTTTGATTTTTTTCGTCAAAATTATGCGCTAATTAGATTAAAAGCTTATTTTCTGATTAAAGTATAGTAGAATTTCTACGGACAAAAACCTTATGTTGTTGGTACTCATTTGAATTGTATCGACGGGGCGATTGAAGTTTGCCTTATGTTATAATTTTTCTTGAAACTTTCATTTAAGAGATGAAGAGAATATTTTTTGTTTTCATGGAGGTATGAAACGAAAACCTAATCACACTGTATGAATACGCGAAGCTAAATTGTCAGTTTTTAAGTTTTGTTCACTTATATGTATTTGATTTGCCTGATCTTTGTTACTGTCTTTATACTTGATAATATATGAAACAAGGTGTTTAATCGACATAAAGGAAAACTTACTCTTTAGTAATCGTTCGTAGGCAAGTTCGTAAAGTATATGTGAAACTGTCTTAGACTTTATTTTGAATTGAAAATAATTCTCATTATTTTCGTACCCGCTTATGGGCATGTTTCCGGCCTAAATTAACTTTTCTGGTTTTCGTTTTTAAAACCGACCACAGAAGTACATATTCTAAAGTTGTGTTCAAACATTTTGGGGTGGTTTTTTTTCCAGAGAAGTTGACCGTGTTTAGATTAACCCTCTCCTGGTTAATCCCTGGTTTTTACGTCCCTGTGATTTTGTAATTGAGAAAACATTGTGGAAAAAGAAGAAATTGCTTGTATCAAGCAATTTCTTCTTTTTCCACAATATTTTCTACCCTACTAAATGGTTATTTCTCAAATTAAATCCACTCTAAATTTTCGTCTGCAAAACCTTTGAATTTGGACAGGTCTAAAATTTGACAAAACAGGAAAGGGTTAAGATAAAATTAGAGCCACTGATAGATGGCGTAATTCGTATCTTAGATTTAAATAATGACCAATACGGCCACAAACCTTATCTTGGAGGTACTCATTTGAATTGTATCGACGAGGCGATTCAAATAAATACCCACAACATAGGGTTTTGTTCAGAAATTAGGGGTTTGATGCTGTCACCCCCTCCTATGTAGACCTTTAATAAGATATAACTTACCACACTTTGATTTTTTTCATCAAAGTTATGTGTTAATTAGTTTAAAAGCTTAATTTTCTGATTAAAGTTGTAGTATTTATAAATAAATACTAAAATTGTTTTCTAAGCTTTGGTATCTTTGGAATGGGCGGACAGGTTTGATAAAGACCGTGTATAGTGAATGGTAACTACAATTTAACATCATATGCAAACGAAATATTTTTAGGAATCTGTTAGTTTACTTTGTTGGGAGAAGGGGTAGAATAAAAGCACGTTAACTAACGTATATGCCTTATGCCTCTCAGGACTATTAGTTTTTACTTTTTAAACCACGTGAAATAATGGATTAAGAAAAATAAGCTCTTTCCTCAGGATGACCCAATTTCTGTGAGATAATGTTTGCTGTGACATCTTTCAATTTTCTCCAGTTCCCTCGGTTATCTTTATTTGTAATAATTCTCATTAAATGTAACACTTGTATTAAACCTGATTAAATAGATTTTATGATATCCGACTTCGGTTAAAGAAACAGATTCAACCTTTCTACTAGGATTTACAGTGAATTATTTTACCTCGTTTAAACTCCCTAGTTAATCACGATGTTTTATTTAATCCACGTAAGTTAATTGACCAATCGCGGCTGTCAATAAAAGGATTATATCGACCAATCGAATGATTTGTTCAGCATGGAACTGAGATTTGAAATCCGAATTCTGGCCGCCATTTGTGTGAAACATTTTTGTTAGTTTGGCGACTTAAACATCGTAACTACAGCTTATTTAAGATGTAGTTTCGACGTTAAGGCCTCAAATTAACAACTCTACTTTTTTGTTAGCTCGGCTGTTTTCGGGGGAAAGCCCGAGGTATTGTTAACATCTTGGCGTCGTGTGCGTCGGCGTTGGCGGTGGCGTGACAAACTTTAACCTTGGTCATATCTCTGATGTTGTTGAAGATATCCTCATGAAACTTGGTATGTGTATTGACCATCACTAGAGCTATCTAGACCATCAAGTGGGATAACTCTAAAAGCGTTTTTGTAAATGTTATGCCCCTTTTTCGCCTTAGATTTTTTGCATTATCCAGCACCTGAATCCAAGCGTTGGCACCCGTGGGCGGTGCTCTTGTTGGGACATAGATTTTGTAAAATAAAATCGAAGCGGGACTTCCTGTTGGAGTCAGTTGGTGTGACTAAAGGAGCACGTAGGTGGGGCCAGCGATTTGCCTATTTCTACCATACCGCGGCGGCTGGAGCACCTAACAATGGATTCCTGGTTTTTCTCACCCCTGTACTACCACTACATCCTTTCCTAGCCTCCAGCTGCTATCCCACTTAGGTTTACGATTATCCACCCATTAGTGAGAGACAAATGTCGGAAAAGATATGTGTCGCCGCCGTATGTTTAACTTATAATTTCTATATACGTTTTTGTTCTCTTTTTCCTACTTCTAGTTTATCTTTTCCATATATGAAACTGGTGTCATTAATCCTCATCGAGGAGTATTTCTAATAAAACATCAACGAAGACAAAAACAATCCCTGGAAAAGATCGGTTTACCTAATAAACTACTTCCTACTCGAGCAATACATTACAGAGACTGATAATCATTGTCAACATACGGTATCCATCTTTGTCATGTTACGAAAGGGGCTGTAATCAAAAGGTAAACTGAAACATAACGGAAAACACTCTAAAAAGTTTACCCCTTCATATTTCTTTTTCTTTTTCCTAGAAAACAATATTCAATAGAACAAACTGTTTGTATTGGCTTTTACGAAAGACCGGGCGTGACTTTATGAGTTAACACTTCTTCCTCCAAACTTTATACATATTAATTCTGAAGTGTAAAGTCTTAGACCGAGGCTGACTTAAAATATTCTCACTTCAAACTTAATCCGTATCAACTATGAAGAGGGAAGTCGGAAGTGTAAAAGTTGAAACTTGAAGTGTGAAATTGTAAGAGTAGTGTGTGCATTTGGAAGTTTGACGTGTAAAATGAGAAGACGGAAGATGGAAGTTTGAAATGTGAAGTCAGAAGTTCGAAGTGTAAAGAGGTATTTATTTTTATCACAAGATACAAGAAATTTTGGTCAAAGACGCGGAAGATATTACTGAGAATTCAAATTTGACATTAATTCCTCTTTTTCCGCGACAAAAACTCAAATTGCAAATCGTTGAAAACAAAATCGGCACATAATCATATGCAGTTCATACACGAAGTCTCATTCTCTTTGGCCCTTTGGATTGTAGATAATTTGATCTGAGTATTTCAAAGATTTTGAAAACAACAACAACATAAAAAACCATATAAATTAGGTAACGTGTAAAATTCTTACCTCGATCTTGATTAAGTATCCTTAATTTGAGTGTATTTATAAATGTGACATAGATACAAAAGGTTTGCATTTTAACTTGCATAGACTTGAAACAACAGGGCAAGATGTTGAGCCAGCATTTTACTGAGCCTGGCCTCATAGAGGCAAAAAAACGTTAAGTATGCATTGTGTAAGTCTTTTGATAAAAAGCTTAACCCTTTCCTGGACAAACCCGGTTTTTTACGTCCCTGTGATTTTATACTTGAGAAAACATTGTGGAAAAAAGGAGAAATTGCTTGTAACAAGCAATTTCTCCTTTTCCCACAATATTTTCTACCATATAGGATGGTCAGATTTCAAATTGCATGCATTTTTCATTGTCGTCTGCAACCTCTTTCAAATTGGACCAGTCTAAAGTTTCATAAAACAGGAAAGGGTTAAAGGGATTTTGTCGGTAGATTACCTTATATTGATAAAAAAATCAAATTTGACACAAAGTCCTCTTTTTCTGTGCCAAGGCCTTATACCATTTAACCGGAAGAAAAATCTGGGGCACATTATCATAGACATTCATATATGAATTTTATTGAAACTACAAACGCATGGAGAAATCGCTTTGACGGCCAGACGGTCAGACGGGCGGAAGAATGGACGGGGCGAAAAAAGGAAGTGGTGGCTATTTGCTCGCCCTTTGGCGTTTAAAAGTGAGTATATGTTTGTCTTATATAACGTAGAGTGTGTTTAAACAAAAATATAATTACACACTTTCATTTAAGTCAATAAAAGACGACACTTAAGTGACTGGTCCAAATAAGAGGCTCCAGACAATATTTCAAAATGAGTGAAAACACAAAACATATGAAATAAAAAAGAAGAAAAAGAATGGGGTTAATGAGAAAAAAAATCAAATAAATTTCTCTTTTCCCGCAATGATTTATTCGCTGTAACTCTTAAGGGTAATTATCATGAGGGATGCCGTAATGGGTTAAACTTTCTCTCTTTATATTTTGAATTCATGATATCAAACAAATGAAGAAAGAAAAAATTTACTTAAGGATACAAGGGAACGTCTAGAGCGATATTGCGATTTTTCAAAAAAGGAATTTAGCCATAAATCGTCAGTAATTCGTCTAGATGTAGGCAAGTCAACAATTCTTGATAAATGGGATATATTCAACTTTTGTAAAATCATCAGACCCATATACTGCTTACGTAATTGTATATGATTTGTCTGACTAGACCTTATCAAAATAATAACTCATCTTAGATAATTTTCTAGAAAAACTTAGCTCATTTCTCAGTTCAAAGATTTCTTCTCTATATATACATCCTTGATAACTTAAAAACTTACGATGGAATGTGACTGAAGTGTTTTAGCTCCACTGGCCGAGCGGGGTTGTGTCATGGAGATTGGTTCGTCGTACGTGCGTGCGTAGGTCCATCCGTAAACTTTTTTCTTTAAACAATTTATTCTCAGAAATTATGAAATTCAACCACAGAAACCTTCTTTTTGTGTCCTCTTTCAAATTCCCTAAAAAAATCGGATCTGTCAAAATATATGGGTTTTAATTTCTTTGTGAGGTTAATATAGAGAAATCTTTAAATGTCTTCTCCTCAGAAACTACTGGTCACAACTGATTCAATAGTTCAAAAGGTTTTATGGGCGGGGCTAATTTTCCTTACATGGCTATACAAATCTTTAAAACCTTCTTTTTAGAAACCACTTGGCAGAATTTAGTCAAAATTCACCAAACGTTTCCTTTCAGATTCCTTGGAAGAATTTGGATATTTCAATAAATATGGATTTTATGGTTGGAGGTATTTTCCGTATGTGGTCAAAAAAAGAAGAGTTTAGACAATTTTCAGTCAAATTTCACAGAATTATGTCCCCTCATTATGTTGGAGACATAATGTTTGTTACTGGTACTACATCGTCTGTCTATCTGTCTGTGTGTCCGCATTGTCTTGTCCGAACTAATTCTCTATTAATTTTGGACCGATCTTAACGAAACGTTTCACACTTGTTAATTATCGTCTGTAGGTATGCAAGATATTTTTTTTAAATTGCTGCCGGTTTCAAATTGGCTACCATAATCATCCGAATTGCATTAAATCAAAATATAACGTCTGGTTACCCTGAACCTTTTTTAGACATTTTTTAGACAATTGGACAATTTTATTAGACGTAAGCTTTTTCGAGCTTCTTGTCATACAAAATTTACAATGTTTTACAATTTCAAAGAATAGCAATAAACATGGCATATTATAAACGTGAAATGTTTTTGGTTAGTAAAGATGTTTAGGTGTAAATATGGAAGAGAGGTAGGACTAGAGTGACAGGTGAAGGTTACGTTATTGGAATATGCTTATGCATTCAGATTTTGTAGTTAATATACATAGTACAGTCATTCCTCTTTAGACCTATCAATCAAACTCAATATTTCAAATGTTGGTATCATGTCCAAAAATACCATGGCGTTACATAATGTTGACAAAATCTAAACAAAATGGCACAAATGCATTCATATACTTGCATATATAATTATATTTTTTTCATTTTCGTCAAGCTACAGCTTGAATTTCAAGCAAGGAGCGCATATTGCCAGGATGGTGTTTCCCAATTATCAATCAGCTTTGTCGAAAAAAAAAACACAAAAACTGATTTTTGGGATCTCTTAAATTTAATGTTGCACAGTGTAGGTAACAGTGTGTCAATAATGAGCACACCGTGCATTTCCTACGCTGCCCGATAATATCACATGATTTAGAGTGTTTTTAGTAAATACATAAAAGCAAATGGGTTGTACACAGTGAAGTCTATTTTTAGTTTCATGGTTGTCATTTTCGCTGATCAAGCGTTAAACTGTCGCATGTGAACACAATGATGTATTCACATGCGACACTCTAACATTGATCACTTTTTTTCACATTTCGTAAGCCGTTTCCCAATACAAAACCTGGATTTGGCGCTCAGTGTACTTGAACGTGGTTGTAGGAAATCTTTCAGAGAAATGGAGAAAGCTAGTTACTAGCGTTTCTCTCCTTTCACTTGATGCTTTCCCTGTATGTTTTCTTTTATTCTTTAATATTAATTAAAAGAAGTTTGCAAACATTTTGTCATACATGTTTTTTTCTTTTCTTTAAATGTTCAAACATTGATATAACAATATTGGTAAATTTGGTATGCAAAGAACATTCTGTGGGATAGGTCTAAAGAGGATTAACCCTTTCCCAAACAACTTCTCATACTAGCCTAAAATCAACGCATGATGTATACGGTTATAGCAATCGCTTAAATATTTTTACGAACTATAGCACGGCAAGCACCGGTGGAAAAGGAAAGAAATGTAGGAAGTCCGCATTTTGTTCCCTTCCATATATGATCTCCAACTATAATTTCATACTAAATCTGAATTTGCTTGGGAAGTGATAACTACGATTATCATTTTGATAACTGTTCTGATTAAAACTATTTGTTCTCAATTCTAAAGCATATTTTATGTATTTGGCTAGGTTGCGATTTTCTGTTTGTAAGATAGTTAAAACTATATTGCATATTAGGTCGAGTAATGAATTTTTTCTGTAAATAGGTTTTTCTTAAGTCAGAATATGTTTTGCATTTGAAAAGGAAATGGAATTCGTCCTCAATTTCATTTTCGTTACATATTTGACAGAGACGCTCATTTCGTTCAATTCTATTGTTACCGTATCTACCGGTCTCTATTCTTAAAGGGTGAGATGACAAACGTAGTTTACAAATAAGAATTCTAATTTTTTCGGAAGTACAAGTAAATACTGTTCCATTGCCAAATCGTTTTTGTAAAAAATATATGTTGATAGAATTTGAGACCCCAAGACTTTTTCGTGCCATGACTGTTTGTACATATCTATAATACGTTGATTAAAACATAAGTGAAAGTTTTTATGATTTACACTATAAGGATCGTTCCAAACATTTCCAAATCCTGCTTGTTCAAGTATTATTCGTACATTTGCACACCGGTTTTTGTATCCTTTCCTACTGTCATTTTGTATACAATTATAGTGAGAGTGTTTTTAAAAGAATATTGTTGGAATGGATTGTTTTAGGCCAAAACTTTATGATCTTTTTTTGTCTTGTAATGTACAACGGGTAACGCCCTAATTCTCCATAAACGCCTAATGAACTAGTCGTGGCTTTAACCCCTAATAACCTTTTATAGAATTTTAAATGAACCCTTTCGATGATATCAGTTTTCGACTTCGAATTGTCCAAAATTTCTGCGGAAAACCCTAATATTGATCCCACGAATGAATCAAATAATTGGCAACACGTATTCGGAGAAAAATCGAATTGTTTTGAATTAGATGATAAAACGTTTAGAGCCTTTATTCCTTTATCTGCGTCAGTTTTAATGTTTAGATTAAAATTACCAGTATATTTAAAAATGGTTCCAAGATAGTTAAAACTATCCACTGTCTCAACAATCTCGTTACCGTAATACCAAAATTCGTTTGCTTTTAATGCCCCCTTTTCTCTAAATACACTACAATTTTCGTTTTTTCCTGTATTGACAGTGAGGCCCCATTTCGTACAATAATCGTGTAGCTGGTTAAGACTGCGTTGTAAATCTTCAGGACTCTCACCAAAAAGCACCATGTCATCGGCGAACAATAATAGAATAATAAGTATGTCTTGAATGATAAGCCCACAAGTAAGATCTTTTTTCAAAAACAATTCAAGGTCATCAATAAAGAGAGAGTAAAGGATCGGTGAGGTTATCTCCCCTTGCAATAAACCGACCGGTATATCGAAAAAATCTGAAAGGAATTTTTTGTCTTAACGCAAGACTTAATCTTATTATACATATCACGAAAAATGCGTAGATAACTTCATAAGGCCACTAACGCTAATCAGATATCCAGGAAGGCAATATCTGCTTCATTGTTTCTCTATCAGTAGAAAGTCTGTATAAAATCCAGTGGAGCGATACAGGCCCTCTTAGGCCTCTTGTTTGTTTAACATTCAAATATCTTGTACTTAAAAATGAATTAAACTTAGATTCAGTGCGACCCAATCGGTGTTCTAATACAAAAATAACAATATAACAGAGTCTGGTATTCACGAAAGAGGTAGCGTATTTGGAAGTACACTGCTACTTATATCGCACCATAATCAGTTTGCGTACGCAAAAATTTAATTTGGTTTTAGTTTCGTCTATCAAAAGTATGAAATCTGATTGATTAAAGAATTATTTCGTACCTCAGCGACAACTTTTTGTTGTTTTGCTGCGAATAAAGTAATCCCATAAAATATCTCAAAGAATGTAGGATTGTTATTAAACCGACAGCGTCCGTGTAATATATGTCTTGATATAAATAATGTCTTTTTTTCATGGAAGTATGAAACTACAAATCATAATCAATCTGCTTCGAATCTTCATACAGTGTAGTTCGGTTTTAGATTCCTACCTCATTGAAAACAAACAAGTTTCCTACCTCAAAGAAACAAACAACAACAAAAACTATAAAAATAACTTCATCTCTTAAGCGAGATTGTTAGATTTGCTAATGTTCAAATAGCTTCCTTATGCCATGACATATCAAGACTCTAAACGTACCAATACATATCCAGGAAGTAAAATTGGAAAGTATAGACAACTTTATCTTGATGTTTTTATGCCCTCCTATCGAAAGATCTTTGTCATATTGTTTTTCCGTCTGTCTGTCCGTCATTCAGTCTCTGTCCGTCTGTCTGCAAAACTTAACCCAACTCATTACCAAATACTACCAGCCTTTTCAAGAAACAATGCTCATATTTGGCATGATGATACATCTCCATTATACGTTGGCTTGGACAGCGATCCGTCTGAGTTCGAAGCTACATTATTTATATCCACCTTTTACGTCGATAGACAACCAAACCGGAAAAGTTACCGGTAAATGATTATTCAACCCTTTGTTACAAGTACATATTGACTTTATTTCCTTTTTTCGGCAAAACTCAGTTTGTCTTTAATCGAGATCAAACTGCTTCAGCTTGAATTTTTTGTTTCGATCGCCTGTTAAATGATGAGGATTGTGGAAACAGATCTTTTAAACGCTTTGTCATGTTTTGATAAAATTTCACACTTATGTATCTTGAAAAGAGTAATCTTGGCAATTTGGTATTTGATTATTTATAAATCATAATCTATTTGATAAAGTGTTAGCCTGTGTGGAATGAAGACATGCGATGGTAGACAAAAGATAGTTGTGCTATAGTATTCTTTCCGATGATACCTTCGAGTTGAAAAGAACAAACAAATAAAACGAACACAATTTAATAGACCTACCCAAATCTTCTTTCTACTGCTTTCCAAATAATCCAGACAGTAGATATATTTGAGGACGTCGGCTGTGCCTTGATTAGTAGGGGTTGTTGTTGTTTGTTTATTTAATGGGCTAAAAAACAACATGCTATCATAGAGAAGGGCATATTTCCACATCGTATTCTGTCCATTTCATTGCAGTTGTATACATGCTCGAGTCGTAATGTGATTGATGAGGTTTGACTGTCTCATTCAATAAAGATCATATTTGATTCGTATTTGATTAAATTCCTGAGCACCGAACTTGTCCATATCGAAAAAGTCATTCACGTTATTCAAATTATAGCTGCTCTTTCAGGCCTTGATTTGATTTGTTAACTCGATTGAGAATCATAGTTTATTGCTATCTATACGATAACCCTTCACAACATATTTCGTTGATGGTCGTGCAAATGTCGTAACTACAGCTTAAACAATGATGTACTTACGACATTTTGCCTGCCCAACGACGATACATATATACATGTTGTAAATATTTAGCAATTATCTGAAGAAGCCGCATTCTTATTTGTTAATTAAGAAACCTTTTATTGTCTGTGATACTTTCTAAACCCCGTTCATTCTCTTTAAAGCAAAATGTTCAATCTGTCCAAATTTTGGTTCCACTATATTATTTGGCACATTTTTTTCCTTGCACATTAGAATTCAAACATGATTACGAAAACCTCCATTTGACTTTTCATTCAAGTCATAGAAACTTTTTTTTCTATCTGCAGGATCTTTTTTTTTCAAAAAACATCTTTTTTGTCAAGCTTTACGTTAGTTTGGCGTCTTAATCGTCGTAACTTCAGCTTATTCAAGCTATAGTTACGGCGTTTAGGTCGCAAATCAACTATTCTACTTTTTTGTTATATGCTACTGGCCACACATTTTGCAAATTTAAACCGTTTTAAATCGAAGCGGGACTTCCTGTTGGAGTCAGTGGGCGTCGCAAACGGAGTAAGTGGGCGTGGTCTGCGATTGGTCAATTTGGCTGACATTCTGATGGAAGAAGAAGTTTGAAATATTCTAATCACTTATAAGGGATTTGTTACCGATTAATATGAAAATTCTGAGTATGTGAATGCTGTCTGTTGAATTACCATAAATAAGTAGCTAATAATTTGAAATTAAAAAAAGAACTCAATTTAATTCTGGAAACAAGATTTCTGCAAATAATATTCTGCCTATTAAATGGAGTAATATATAGGGAATATTACCACAGTGTCTTTTTCTATGCGTTGTTATCGTGTTCGAGAATCGTGTGTAGGTATTTTTATTGGATGAGACCGAAGGTCGAATCCAATAAAAATACCTACACACGATTCGAGAACACGATAACAAAAAATAGAAAAACACACTGTGGTAATATTCCTTTTATTATATACCTTTTAGGAAATGACATTCTCTTAAATGGCTCAGAAATAACCAACTTTCCGAAAAACCCGGAACGTCAATACACACACAAAAAAAAAAAACGGTACTCAACGAATACGGCTTTTTGCTACACGCCGAATATTGATTTTTTTTCTGTCGAGTTGTATTTGACAGCCAGGTTTTACTCAATATCTTTTATAGGTATATAATAAAAAGCGATATAGGTTTGATTTGGAATAAAGAGATACGTCATCTATCATATCAATAGGTTATATCGCTTCTCAAAGCCTAGATGTTATATAATTTTCTACACCAATAAATTTTCTTTCTATCATAATCTCGACAAGTCTCGCGAGACAAATCGTTACTATGACAAATCCATTAGTAATAGACACGGGTCATCGGTCGTATTAGAGTTTCATTTATTTGGTCTTTATTGCCACTTGATTGATACATAAAAAGCTATATTAAAGAGAGCAAGACATTCCCAGAGGTATAGAAAAAAGATTTGGTGGTAGCCAAGGTGTCTGCTTAATGCTATCTTATTTGCTTATCAATACAATCTTGGTATTGCTCGAAACCAGAGACTGGCCTCTCAGTAGATATGTTTTTCAAAGCCTTACGCCATATTTCGAGTAAGCGGGTTCTTCAACCTAATTGTCTTTATATAAAAGTTCAGTCATTTAAGATGAAACTTAAATTCTTCCTAATTTAACGGCGAACAGTCGATTCTAAAAATGGAAAATTATACAACAAGTGAATATTGATAACATAAAGATTCAACATTCACGAAATCTACTCGAGCCCTGTTCAAAGAAAAAATGATTCCGAAGGATTTCGAAAGGATTTAAAGTTTTAAACGAATTATAGCCCTATACAGCATTTTATTCCCAAAGCAACTATGAAAAATAACCCTTTTTCGCCAATTGAGACAACTTCCGTGAGAAAATGTTTGCTTTCGCTTCTTTCAATCTGTCATCGAGTCCTCTGTGACTTGTTTTAAAGTAGAAACCACATTAAACCTGATTTAGAACGTTTATTTCTAGGGTAAAACAACATGGCCTTATACTGATGTTCAGAAGACAAACATATCAACTTCGGTTCTATACAAAACATCTAAAGTCATTCTTAATAGTACTTCTATCCTATGAAAAAAAAGAAGAAATTACTTCTATATTCTGCTACTCTGTAAAATAATTAATTTTGACATTTAAATTTGAGATTGCAATATTATACACTTCTTTTAATTTGATATCATATGCCAACCTTTTTTAAAAGTTTAAAGAGTTACTTCGAAACATTCTGATACAATTCTAGAAATTTCTGCGTGAGGACCATTTATGACTTCTACCAAGGGGTCTATAAAATAAGGAAATTATTTAGATTAGTTGTCCTTGCACACTGTTAAAACATGAACTTGCAAGCAAAACTGGATATTGTTTAAAATAAAACAAAAATCTCTTTTTGTACGACTTTCGCTCTGGCGTTTTACTAACTGGCAAATTAAAAACATGATTAAATTTTAGTTTCGTCCTTCAAGATTCAGGCGTTTTTATCGGTTGATTTTTATTTAATTTTTATTTTTTTTTTTTTTTTTTTTTTTTTATTATTATTTTTTTTTTTTTCATTCTTCAATGAACAAAACGTTTACAAGGCACCTATGTACATAGATCAATATAAATTTACATAAAAAGGTAAACAATTTGCCTTTTTTTGCTTGGTGGTTTTCAATTATGTGGAATGTAAAGAGGTTTTTTTTCCAATTAGGTATGAACCTAAAACTTTACTACACTAATGTATGGATTCATGGATTCATACATTAATGTGATTAAGGTTTTCTGTTCATAACTCAATTAAAAAAACTTTGCATTTTTTAGTATCTACTTTCATGAATTTACTTACATTTTTTTAACACAAATAAAAAAGTATAATTGATTGATCTCTGGCCCCGCCCGATGACTCTGCTGACTATGCCCACTTACTCAGACAGGAAGTCCCGCTTCCATGATAAACGGGGTTATTTACAAAATGTGTGGCCAGTAATATGTAACAAAAAATGTAAAATAGTTGGTATTAGATCTTAACGCAGTGATTACAGCTTTAACCCATGTCACGCTGAACCCGGAATATTCCGGTTTGAGCAGGAGGTATAGACAAAGATCAGCCTGCACATAAGTGCAGTCTGATCTTGGTCTACAACTCCTGCTTGTACCTTTCCTGCTAGAAAAGTAACGAAATTGGTTATAAAAAGAAATATTGATTATTAAATAACAAGTACTATCAGTGCCCTCAGCCCTTTGATTTTAATTCAATTCCATAAGGGATTTTATACAGCAAGACAAGGGCTATTGTTACGATATTCAGATAGCCAAATGAATATGAGACGGTGTCGGAATTCATAAATTACCTCCGGTCCATACGAATTATTTGATCGGTCGACTGTTTCTTTGATTAACAGCCCCAATTGGTTGATTTGATATAAACCCATAAATATGTTTGGTAAGCATGAATGTATATAGCTTTTTAAGTTAAGTTATTCGGATAACACTTAAGTTTGAAACCCTTATCGTGTTACCTCATGTCTGAATAAGGAATGTGGTCATGCTTGTCATGCTGAACCTGGAATATTCCGGTTGTGGCAGTAGGAGTAGACCAAGATCAGCCTACACATATGTGCAGTCTGATCTTGCTCTATATCTTCTGCTTGTATTTTTCCTGCCAGAGTTGTTTACGAAATTAATTTCTAAAAGAAATATTGATTGTTGAAAAGCAAGTTCTGCAAGTGCTTTCATTTCTTTGATTTTACTTGAATCAAGTAAGGTGACTTATACAGAATGACTGAAACGGTAAAATTAGTTTAAACATCTCTTATTTGTTTCGTTTTCCAAATAATTCTACAGACTATTATTTATGAAGCGAAAGAAAAGATACAAATGGATAGGGACAAAAGCTTACGCTTCAATATATTCAAAAATGATGTTTACTCAATTTCTAAGATACGTCAGTTATTCCAAATTGTTTGATAATAATTTCAAAGTATCTTTTTTAAACCAACGGATTAATTTAGAAATATGAAATGTGAACTAATGACATGATGAATGATACGTGCTTTGTGGAGTTTTATAAAATCCAAAGATATCCATGTTGTTTCTGCCTATATCTCATATAAATGTAAATTAATTTCAAGACAAATGAAAAAAAAAAAGAAATAAATATGAGATAATTATAATGAATTTATGGTTACCTTTACCTATATTGACTAAAACTTCCGCTGTCCATAATAATGGCCTGAATTTATAGAAAATATACAAGCGTTTTCATTAAAGGTAAGGCCATCATCACCGTGCAGGAAACATCAAGACTACGTGTGATTATACAGCTGTTCCTTAAAGTTGGAAACATTCTTTTTCTAGGAATGTTGTAGTTAATACATAAAAAAGTAGTGTTACGTTAAGTATTTTCAATTGTACCTCATTGGCACCTTGGTAAATGAATTAAATGCTTTTAGTATAGGGAGGCATTAAGACCACTGCTGTACATAAAGAATGTTGAATTTCCTTTCTCGGGCAAAGGATAGTTTATTAGGTGTGGCTTCTTCCTGTTTAGGTATTTCTTAAAGGCATTGAATGAATCAATCTAATACTTGAATTCCATTTTGCAAGCTTTACCAATCATCCATGATTTTGTATAAAGTAATGTTCCGCATGCAATACCGTGGGTGGATGTCGTTATTTCTGTTTGGATTATATTATCAGTATTGCCTACTCTTTCTAGGACGAGTGAAGAAATTCAATCTGGGCTAAGGTTATTTATCATTTTTCAAAATAATAATATTGCTTAAGGGTTTCATAGGTATGGTCTAAATGACTGTAAGGGAAATACAAGGCGAAGTTACAAGGTCAATTTTTAGGTCCAAAGAGTTTGTATGTATTCATTTGTTTTAATGAAATAAATACACATGTAATCATGGTTATTTGTCAGAGAATTAAACAAGTTATGTGCCTTTCCGGATTCTAACGCCACTTTGGAAACATATAGTGTGTTTTACTTTTGAAATGTATATCACAACAACTTGTTATTAGATAGAAAATTAACGAGACTTCCTAATACACTATGTCATCAGAAATATCCTCCATGCATTTCATGCATATGTAGCTTGTCTTACGTATCTTTTAGGGATGCTATATTTGAGACATTTTGAATGTGAAAATATTATATGTCTATTCCTTTAAATATTTTATAGGGGAGGTCCTGAATTAAGCTCTGTTGTCTTCCGTTTATCGCAAACAATTATAGAGACAATCTTAATGATAATGAATTTTTTTTGCAATTTTTCACCAAAGAAATCTAGAAACTTTAGGCAATATGATGTCTTAATACAGACAAAAAAATAAATTCCCCACGATATAAAACGCAAACGATCGAGTTGACTTCTTTGCATAGCGCCTTCATTCAGAACTATCTATAGTTGTTCGGAAAACGGGCAGTAAACCTCTAAAAGAGCCATTTAGGATCTGCTTGGACATCTGTAGAAATTGTACAAACTATTTTCTGCAACATAAACAAACATTCAAACAAGCAAAGCAAATTTTGTTCATGGTATACTCCTTTCAGTAACAAGGATATTGTCACTAAAACCCTTTCTCCCCTGACATATGTTGGCATGTCACCATATCCAATAGGGATCTGATCACGATGAAAATTTTCAGAAAGGTTAGGAAAGATTGAGTAAATTGTCATCAAGGCCCGTTTTGCCTCGTTATATAGGATTTAATGTCACCATAATCAATAGAGGCCACACAAATATTTTCCAGAAAGTTTGAAAAAGTGTGCCGATTACAGCAGTACATCTAACAAGGCAAAATTCGTTGAGGTCCTTTTTCTTGTTATATTGGGCAGAATATCGTCATTTGTCAATAGGGATTATCTTTAAGACTAATCATGCAATTTTCAGCAAGTTTGATAAAAATTGGACTTAAATTGCTATACGTAGGATTGTAACAAGGAAATAGTCATTTATGCCTTTTTTTCTCGTGATATGAGACGGCATGTCAGCATATTCGACAGAGCTCTTCCTTCTGACCAAAACAAAAAAATCTACAAGTTTTGTAAAATTGTGACCTCTAAAGCTGCAACAAGGAAATTGTTATTTAGTCCCATTTTCCCATGATATGGGACTTTTTTATGACGATGGTGTAATTTTACAGGGTTGGGTCAAAACTGTGACCTGTAGATTGGTAACTCTTAATTGATGACCGCAGACGATGCATATCGCACGACGCACGACAGACGAGGACAGACGAACAATTAAGTTTCACATAAACTGACTATGAGCATTTCGGGCTGAGATTGGCTAAAACGCTTTTGCATCAGTCCTGGAGTTTACCCAACAGTCCTAGTGAATGATTTTACGTGAAAACTTTTTTTGTGATTAATCTTTTATGGGTGTGGAATTCACATGCCCTATTTGTCCGACATAAGCTTTTAACTTGCGTACAAGTACATTTAAGATCCGTGGACAATTGAATACAAGGACAAATATTTGAATGGTAGAAAAAGTTCCCGAAAATCTCAAAGATAAATTATCCTAATATATGTATTGAAGACTAGAAAATATTGTTCATTTTGAGTCTTACCATGTACAAAACCATCTCTTACTTGTATGGGGCAAAGTGAAAAATATTCGTATATACATACCGCTGTTTTTGAAAAAATCATTATTTTTTTCACCCAGAGGACACTGAGACTACAGAAACAATGGAAACTAGTTATCAACATCATATACACATTAGTTTCACTAATTTTGTAGACAAACAATAGAAAAGAGTGATCAAAAACATATACACATTAGTTTCACCAATTTTGTAGACAAACAAAAGAAAAGAGTTATCAACATCATATACACATTAGTTTCACCAATTTTGTAGACAAACAATAGAAAAGAGTTATCAACATCATATACACATTAGTTTCACTAATTTTGTAGACAAACAATAGAAAAGAGTGATCAAAATCATATACACATTAGTTTCACTAATTTTGTAGACAAACAATAGAAAAGAGTGATCAAAAACATATACACATTAGTTTCACCAATTTTGTAGACAAACAAAAGAAAAGAGTTATCAACATCATATACACATTAGTTTCACTAATTTTGTAGACAAACAATAGAAAAGAGTGATCAAAATCATATACACATTAGTTTCACCAATTTTGTAGACAAACAAAAGAAAAGAGTTATCAACATCATATACACATTAGTTTCACCAATTTTGTAGACAAACAATAGAAAAGAGTGATCAAAATCATATACACATTAGTTTCACCAATTTTGTAGACAAACAAAATAAAGGAGTTATTAACCAATTTTGTAGACAAACAGATAATAATAATAATAATAATAACTAAATTCTACTGTTTTTATTTCCTATACTATAGGACGCCAATAAATATTCCCCTTTATTTTATACATATTAACCTTTTTTAGGAAAATATAAAAAAATACTCACAGAAAAATCCGTATCCGACAGTGTCAAACGCGATTCCATATAAGGTAGTCTAAGATAAGGTTAATTTTGTTCTGTTGATGACGTCATACTGCAAAAAAAAACTTAGTCAGATTGACAAAGAAGAAGGGCAAAACTTAAAGAATTACAGGCTCTTTTTATTAGTTCATCAAATTTTTTTAGTAAAAATAGGTATATGATAAATGGAATATTTCGGGACGATTGCGATATAACATCTTGTATTTGCTTCTCGCTTCGGATGAAAATTTATATTCCACTCGACCTTCGACAAGATGTTGTATCTCTATCGTAACGTAATATTCCCTGTGTCTTGCGCTAATTTGTTGTAGAACAACTGAGTATAAAATTGATGGTGAGGGAAACTGATCGTGAATAATACTAGTCATAAAAAACTGACACCGTTCACTTAATTAACCAATTAACTAATTACAGAATCGATTCTCCTAATCGACAAGGGAAAGTGATTGAAATATCGTGATTTTCTCTCCGAAATCATACCAGAAACAACAACAACATTACTGTTGTTTCTTTATGGAGAATGTCGTTACTAACTATAGTAATCTTTTTTTCCCTCGAGGATAACACGATAAAGGGTCGAAAGACTCTTATTTCCATCGTGGTAAATCTTATCATGCACATATAGAGAGAGGCAATGGATTCTAACCTATGCTACCCACTTTTACAGCTGGGTGGACTGGGGCTCTGTCTGTTAAGTGTCCTGCCCAAATACACTACCCGCCTCCGGTGGGGCTCGAACTCGCAACAACCAGATAACGAGTCGAGCACGCTAACCACTCGGCCAACGAGCCAATTATGCATTTAGATGATACTACTTTCACAATAGTGTTACATTTTGGTTTGCTCTATGGTGGTACTTTTTATTTCCTAATTAATTTATTATCGGACTTTATACGACCAACTGTCATTTTGTACGTCTGTCTATACTGGTTAATTAAATGGGGTATTATACATCATTCTGTATGAATTACTCTATACATTTTACCCTTCCGAATTTTTTCTCCAACCAATGGGCGGATAATCGTAAGCAGCCGGAGGCTTTGAAAGGATGTAGCGGTAGTACTGGTGTGAGAAATATCATGAATCCATTGTTAGGTGCTCCAGCCGCCGTGATATGACTGAAATAAAGTAAGAAGTGGCTTTAAATCCCATTCAATCAATCAATAAATTAAATTTCAAATTTGTGACGCAATAATGAAGACGAAATTCGGCTAAATGTTATCTCAAAGTTCATATATATCTAGAACACAAACACTGTCTCCCCAACAGATACAAACATCATCTTAAGATTTTGAAAATGTACTATTGCTTATCGTTGCTGTGGTTTGAAAATTGTCAAGAGAGGTTTAGCTATGTCTATGCTACAGTACAACGCAGCTGTCCATTATAAGTGGTAAAATCATGATGGAGTGTCTAATGAAAACTTCTCCGGATATTTATGAGAACTATATTGATGAGTATGTCATCCATAATTGGAATGACTGCGGGGTGTCTTTATGTTTTGTCATCGGAAGAATACAATAGGGGAACATGTATAAAGAATTGCCATTCTATGTTTATGATTTTCTCTATCACAAAACACCGACCGCAACTCTATGTCGCGGAAAATATCCTCTCCGACATTTGTCTCCCACCAAGGGGTGGAAAATCGTAGACCTAAGTGAGACGAGCAGCTGTAGGCTCGGAAAGGATGTTATGGTAGTACAGGTATGAGAGAAACAGGATTTCATTGTAAGGTGTTCTAGCTGCTTCTATACGACTGAAATACTGTTAGAAGTGGTGATAAGCCCCCATTTAGACAAACAAACGAAACACATAGGAGGTATAGTAATTTAACATTCTGAGCTCGTTATTCAGGTCGAGGGTCGAATTTTTCAAGGAAGGCAGCTAGGACAAATTTAAATGGATTTATCAACTGTTTTATTAATATGATCAAATAATTTAATCGTTAGTTTCGTCTATCAAAAACGAGCGTTCTGATTGGTCGAAAAGTTTAATTCATACCTCCATGAACAAAATTATGAGCGCGCAGCCATTTTGTATGCTTCCGCACAAAATAGTTCCATACAAAAAGGTATCAAAATTTGTACAGCTTTTGGTTTTTTCGCTCGATGCTATTAAATTATAAGAAATGAAGAGAATGTTGTGGGTTTTTTTTTTTTTTTTTTTTTGTTTTCATGGAGGTATGAACCGAAAAAACTAATCACACAATGTATGAATCCGCTTCGCGGATTCATACAGTGTGATTAGTTTTTTCGGTTCATACCTCTATGAAAACAAAAAATATTCTCTTCATCTCTTAATTAGAACCATAAATGCCTTCATGTCGTGAACTTTCAGTCAAAATAGTTGAAATTACCATTAAGTCTGTTGCAAAGATGAGAAGTCTGTGTAATGGAGCCCTTTGAAAACGCCCAAGATCCGCAAACGTATTTGTTTTTGGTAGGTGTCCTATTCTAAGCTGTAGTTACGAGGTTTTGGTAGAACATCATCTGTTTGCATATGACTGTTTTATATTGACGTTAATGTACTTTAAAGTGCACAGGATCGAGTTTAATCATATAGTCAAAAAGTTAATAATGATGATCTACGATTCACCTTTTGTGTCATACACTGAAATGTTTAACAAGAGGGAAAAGGTGTAGGATATTAAAAAAACTTCACTACGGCGTTGACCTCTCGTTATCCTACAGAGAACTGGCAATTCATAAATAGTAGGCCTGTGATGTAAATTATGAAATCTAGGCTATGATATCGAACCTTCATTTTGTAATTTCTTTTAGGCACATATTTTAGAGGGTATATGGATAACTTGAAGAATTTCGCCTACGCTTCATTTTCTCAAACATGGCAGGATTTCGTGAATGTAAGACACATTTCAAAGTACTCACCTGTGTTGGAATTTATCAGAAAAATATGTAGCATTTAGTTGTTCGTGCATTTTTAAGAACTTGGACTGGCGGAATCAGAGTGAATCGTACAACAAAACAGTGCTACATATTCATACGCAGTAAACTTAAAATGATAATAATTGTTCACTTTTTTAGATCGAATGATTTTTTCAGTTCTGTACCAAAATAATGCAAAGACCAATTCATTTCAAAGCAATTTGATACTTGAGTAGTCCTTGAATTTTTAACAATACCTTGTAGAATGGTGTGTATTTGACTCTATGTACCACAAATCGATTTACACAAATCGGCTCTTCTCATAATATGGTTGCCTCTAGATAATTGTCAGCAAATATTACTTCCCAAAACTGCAATTTCTTACTTAAGAATATATTGTGATAAAAGAAGAAATTGCTTGATACAAGCAATTTCTTCTTCTATCACAATATTTTTATACCAAATAGAGAGGTTTCTATTCAAAATGCACTCACTTTTCATTGTCGTCTGCAACATGTCTAAAATTTCGACAAGCAGGAAAGGGTTAAAACGATCGGGCATGAAAGCTGATTGAAGTCAATATATTTCTTTTTTTTTTTTTTTTTTTCAATTGTTTTACAGCATATTTCCCGAGAAACACTTGGCAGATCATTTTCTTGCAGAACATGTATATTTGTCACTTTTTCTGCTTACAAGGCAAAATTTCTTAGTAATCTGAGAATACTCGAAGGAATTTCCCATCGAATACCATGTCATTAGGCGTAATGGTGACATTTGTTTTCTTCCTCCTGTGCTCTCAGAAATTTTACGAGATCTGTTTTCTTAAACGTGATTCTCACCATATACGTTCTCATGCTTTTCTACTCTTATGTGAACAATGCTATCGTTTGCTTTGCGTTGATACAATATTTGTGTGAGCTCTTGTTTATTGTTAAATTCACGAAATAGAAACATCATTTTCAAAAACATAAAAATTGACCAATCGCTGGCCCACTTACTCTCGTGGCACCGCCCATTGTCTCAAAAAGGAAGTTCCACTTCGAATTTTTCATGACGTTATTTTTCAAAATTTATAGCCAGTAGTAAGTAACAAAAAGATAGAATGGTTGGTTGGTGACTTAAACGCCGAAACTACAGCTTGAATAAGCTGTAGTTACGACGTTTAAGTCGCCAAACAAACAAGGAAATTAACAAAAAAAGCGACCGAACTCCATTTGGAGTTCTGGTCAAAGTGAGTAATTTGATTGATCGATTGATTTTTTAATTGACAACCGCAATAGGTCAAACTTTTATTCGGAGGTCCATTTTTTTTATCAACACACTTGCGCCTGCTAGATTTTACAGTTAAACTCGCAATTTATTATACATAGAAATTTTTCTTTTCTTTACTTTCGACAAAAAAGAGACGAAACAATATATAGTTATATCGTTATACTTTTAGTCGTCAGTTTTCACAATGATTTGTAAAAGATCAAGCTTAGTGTTTGAATTTATATATGGTCTTTTTTTAGCTCGGCTGTTTTCGGAGAAATCCGAGGTAAAGCGATAGCCTCTGTGTCGTCGTCGTTATTGTCGTCGTCGTCGTCGTGCGAAAACTTTGACATTTTGTGATATCTCTGGTTCTACTGAAGGCATTCACTTGAAACTTGACACATGTTCACAATCAAAAGAGGAACCTCTATTATCAAGGGGGGGGGGGGACTCTTGATGAATTTTATGCGAATTATGCCCCTTTTTCGACTTAGATTTTTAATCAACTATCAAGCACCCAACAGACGAGCGTAGGCACCCGTATATAATAATCGTTGCTCTTTTAACTCCTTTAAATCATTGACGGACATCAAAAGTTTAGACTTGTCCAAATTGAAAGACGAGGCAGACAACAATTTCAAGTGGGTTCAATTTTGAAGTACTTTGTCTTTTTATCCCCCGCCGTTTCGGCGAACGGGATATAGCAGTAGTCTTCGTCTGTCATTACGTCATTCCCTCCTCCTGTCACTAAACTTGTCCGTGGCATATCTCTGAAAGTATAATTGCTATCAACTTGAAGCTTCATAGGTCGATAGATCTCATTGAGGAGAAGTGCAGTGCACAAGAACAACAAATCTTGCTTGCATAATTTTGGAGTTATTGCCCTTTGTTGTTTTAAAGACTAAGATTTTGTCCGGGGCATATCTCTGAAAGTATAATAGCTATTAACTTGAAACTTCATAGGTGGATTAGGATTTCGTTGAGGAGAAGTGCAGTGCACAAGAACCACAACTCTTGCTTGCATAATTTTGGAGTTATTGTCCTTTGTTGTTTTAAAGACTTAGATTTTGTCCTGAGCACATCTCTGAAAGTATAATAGCTATTATCGAACTCATTAAGAAGAAGTGCAGTGCACAAGAAGCCTAAATCTAACTGGCTTCATTTTACTATCAAGCTTTTACGGCGGGGGATGGCCATGTCTGACATGGCTCTTGTTGGGTTGAAAACCTTTTAGCAATGAAGAAATTGCTTGCTACACGCAATTTCTTAATTGTTATATATGTTTTTTGGAGTTATTTTCTTGAGAGGCGTAAAATGTGGATTTATGGGGAATGGGTTAAGCATCCTTGGTCGTGAAGCTTAGCATAAAATTTCTTTGGCAGATGTTGAGGAATCATATTTCACATTTCATTACCATTTCATCAGATAATCGATTCAAAAACTGTTCAATCTGAGCTTAAGATGTGGTCAATCGCCATTATGTCTCTCATTATTTGGACATAACATGACAATCTAATTAAATGTTCATATCATTTCTATCAATTGTTCGATTAGATATCAAAGAAGTTGACAAATTAGAACTCATTAGGCTCGTGTTCGAATTTTTTATTCTCGACGTAGTCGTACTATCTCCTTCTTAACCCTTGTCATGCTGTATAAATCACCGTACTGAATTGCTGTAAAATCAAACGGCTGAAAGCACAGATAGAACTTGTTGTTATTTTTTTTTTTTTTTTTTTTTTTTAGAAATAAATTTCATAAAAAAAAATCTGGCGAAAAAGTAAAAGCATGAGGTGTAGACCAAGATCAGACTGCACTTATGTGCAGGCTGATCTTCGTCTACAACTCCTGCTAGAACCGGATTATTACGGGCTCAGCATGGCAAGGGTCAAGTATTATTTAGTCAGGTCGTTTCTTTTGGGAGACTTCCTTTTTAAAACTTGCAGACTATAGAGTTAAATAGGCGGATCGCGGCTGTCAATCAAAAAGTCGATTGACCAATTAAATCATACTTTCGGACCGGAAGTGAACTTTTTCTGAGTTATTTTTGTTGGTTTGCCGTTTTGGCAAACTAATCTTTTTTTCTTTATTTTCTATTCATTTTCACTTTTAAGTGACACCGGACCTAGGTATTTGACTATCTGCTATCTAGTGTTAAACATTCAAAAACGGTACCGGACAAATTTCCCATTGAAAGTCTTGTTCCGAACGTTCAAAGGCGGGTTCGGGAAAATGTCTTAACATATGTCTAATGTCTATTTCGGTCGTTGGCCATTCAGAAACGGGTACGGTCGAATGTCTAATCGAATATCATATCTATTTCCGGTGTTGAACATTCAGAAACGGGTACGGTAGCATGTCTAATCGAATGTCTTATGTCTAATTTTAGTGCTAGACATTTAGAAACGGGTACGGTCGAACGTGTAATCGAATATCTAATATCTAATCCGGGCGTTAGACTTTCAGATTTGAATGTCTATTCTTATGTCTTATTTCTAATGTTCTACCAACCTCACGCGCTGAAATTCGCGATGGGAGAGGAAGGCCTTTACTAAGTCGAAATTCTGTCTTCCAATTTTAACTACAAATTGGTCTAAATGAAGTATATCTCATAAAAATAATAGTTATTTAATCTAACTTCTTAATTATTCTTCATTGTTTTGATAGATTTCAATTTGGAGAAGTGCAATTAACAAAAATATAATAAAAAAAAAACAAAGTTATTTCTTTTTGTGTTTACATGAGTGCAATAGTGATACTTTTCCATTATTATTTTCATATTTAAGAAGTAAAAGGGGCATTTTTAGGTAAGAACTTAATCACACTTTATGAATACGAATTTGTAAATTTTGTAATTTTAAGATGATCGATAACGCCATCTTAGATTTTCCGAAGTTCGAAGTCTAACAATGTTTCATTCATCAGATTCTTTATTGATTGATTTATATTTTTCATACCTCCATAAAAAAGAAGAGATTTTGAAATTCGATTTGCGTTTCAAACAATGTGATAAAGGGTTAAGTTTCTTACTTCCATGAAAACGGGTCAAATTATCTTCAACTATCAAAATGTTGTTGTTGTTGTTGTTTTTTTTTTTTTTTAGGTAATCCGTCTAAGGTCAGCCGAACCAAATTATAGCTAAGAATATCATAAAATTCACGAAAGAGAATGATTCTAAGAACGATTTTGAAATGATATTGAATGAGCGGGATGAGAAAATTTTAGAAACAATAAGTGTTTTGAAATTTAATGAATAGTATATATTATTACCTCCATTTAAAGAAATATTAACTGTTCTGTAATAAGATTTGTAAACTGTTTTTTCGGAATTGTAGACTAGTCGTATTTTAAAGGGAGAGAGCGTGACGTTATAAATTACAAGAAAAAAACAAACAATTAAAAAACAATTAAAAAAGTAAACCGTTCTACATGGTAGAAAATATTGTGTGAAAAGAAGAAATTGCTTGTTACAAGCAGTTTCTTCTTTTTCCATAATATTTTCTCAAGTAAATCATCACAGAAACGTAAGAAATACGGATTGCACGGGAAAGGGTTAATGTTTGGACCAAACAGATGCCTCTAAATCTATGTAAGCCGATAGAATCATGTACTATTGATAGCGATGTGAGGGAAATTGTGGAATGTTTTGGCAGGAAAGTGAACGGTCGATTTTGAATGAAATTAACGATTCGCAACTAAAGATTCAATCAACCAAGCAAATGATTCACTAAGAGCGAAAGTGAACTTTGCCCTCGGACATCCGCCAGCATCTATGTTGACCTTTTTTGTTGGTCTGAGGACTTAAACGTCGTAACTATGACTTTTTCCAAGCTGTACCTATGACGCTTTGGTCGACAACTACCCATTTTACTTTTCTGTTATATGCAACTGACCATAAATTGTAAAAAAATAGCACCGTTGATCATCTTAGCGGACCTTCCTGTCGGAGTTCAGTGGACGTTGCCAGCGATCTGTCAATTAGGTGAGGTCAGGCGTCAATTTCATTATGTTCCTTACTATATCACGTCAAGATGAACGGCCCTAGTCTAGGCGTGAATACACGCCATCCCGTCTTGAATTTCCTAAAATAACCATTATTTACGAATAACACAGCTTTAAGTTGTCAACGCAACCGTTTAACATCGGACTAGGTGTCAGCGACCTTGTTCCCAACCTGTAATTTGACTTGGGAAAGCACAAATGTTGTTGACCCCTTCATGCTTTGTTACTCAACATATTTGCCTAAAGGCTATTGGTACTTTTTGTCCATGTGCCTAAGCGTAAAGACAGCCAGGGATGTGGAAATACTGATTTTCTCTACTTGTCCAAGGACAAGTAAAATGTGAGTTTCTACTTTTCCAGGATCAAAATGGACTTGCCCATGAAAAGATGAAGAACAGATAAATTTTTAGAAAACATTATTTTTAACGAAGAAAATGCTAGAACTCAGCATTTTCTTCATTAAAAACAATATTTTCTAGCCTTAGATACAAACATTACGCTCATAAATCTCTTCTATCTATTTAGTACCATTCCAAGATTTGCCTTGATATTTACTTGTCCACGAACAAGTAGCCTCGAAAAATGTACTTGTTCGCAGGTAGAAAAGCCCGGACAAGTCGGGCTTGGGAATTCCACACCCCTGAGACAGCTATTTCAGTTTCTCTGCGATCGGTTATTCCTAAAGAACCAACTACGATACCTCAAAAAGTCACATTTAAACATTTAGACGATTTACCCCTTGTCATACTGAATCCGGAATATTTCTGTTATGTCAGGAGGTCTAGACAAAGATCAGGCTGCACATATGTGCAGTCTGATCTTTGTCTAGACCTCCTGTTTATTCCTTTAAAGCTGGCATTGTTTATACCGTTAGCTTTCTAAATAATATTACCTACCCAGTATGAGTGTTTACTATGCTTTCGATCCTTTGTATTTAATTTTATTTGGGAGAGGATTGTATTCATCATGACAAGGGTTACTTTAACCGTATTTCTATTGCCATGGCAAATCTATCGTTTAATGAAGCAAGTCAACATACCAGAAGGAATTTTTCAAGCAAATGTATCCAGAAAAAATTTCGACAAGTCTATAGCCATAAGATGAGCAATTTAGTGGCATTTCATGGGTCACTTTAATATTTCTGCAAGGATTATTCCGTGATAAAATCCCTCTTTGTAAATCCTTTGAAGATAAAGATAATTGCATTGAAAAATAACAATCAAGAACGCATAAATGCTAATACATGTGCATATAACACGATCCTCTTGATGCCCAAATTATATGACTATAATGAACTCCATGCCGTATTTTATCATCCAAAACGTGACCGTCTGACCCTGGTTCCAAATATTTTACGACATAATGCATCTGTCGCAGTGACCGCTTTACGGTATTAAGTATTTTATCTGATTTTAATCAGCAGTTTCCATTGGTCAGTCCATAAATCTAATTTCCGATGCATTTCCGGATTGTGGGTTTATCGCAGACTAATATCTTTTATTGCGGTGTCGATCATGGATCAACAATAATTAGTTTTTGTCTTCTAGTTTTCTTCGATGGTAAGCGGACAATGCTCAATAAATGAACATGGTGACTTTTACCAAAATAGTTTTGATTTGAGGTAAAATTGTAATTAAATATTATTTGTATTTTCAAAAATAATGAACCCGACTGATTTCGTATTAATTTATACGCCCGCCTATTCCATGTGAAATATATTTTTACATAACTTGAAATTATCATTTTTAGCCCGGCTGTTTTCGGAGAAAACCCGAGGTGTTGCGATAGCCCTGGTGTCGTCGTCGTTGCTGTCGGCGTTGTCGTCGTCGTGCGAAAACTTTGACATTTGTGATATCTCTGGTTCTACTAAAGGCATTCACTTGAAACCTGGCACACTTGTTCACTATCAAACGAACAACCTATACTATCAAGGGGGATAACTCTAGATGTATTTTGTCCACTATCTAGCACCCAACAGCCGAGCGTAGGCACCCGTAGGCGGTGCTCTTGTTTATAATTGAAATAAACTTTTATCTGTCTGTATCTGTACCTATTTGTCACAATTGTCCGTTAAGCCATATATGTGTGCGCGCGTGCGTGTGTATGAGAGAGACAGACAGAAACAGGGAGACAGATACAGAGAGAGTTTCATGATAAACATGTGATTCATAACGGATTAATACGAGTATATATAGTCAGACAATTTTATGCTACCCATTATTTATGACAACCTTTCTTTTTCAATTTTATATCTCGAATTTAAAAATTCATAAATAAATGAATCGATAATGAACTAAATGAAAAACTATAAGGATTATGATGTGTTTACTTGGACATAGTCTTCGTTATATGAAAAAGTCTGTGTTTAGCCTAATATCAAAAACCAAATAATTACACTGGTCCAATTTGAAAGAAGTTGCAGACGACAATTTTTTAGTTGATGGTATTTTAAGAATCGTTGTCTTTTGGGGTAGAAAACATTGTGAATAATGAAGAAATTGCTTGTAACAAGCAATTTCTTCATTTTCCACAGCCGTTTTCCCGTCAAAAAGCGTCATTGTGTGGGAATGGGTTAACAATGATACCAGATTTTACGTGAAATAGTTGTAGATTAACAAATCATAATGAATTTTAATTAATGTAAGGCGTTTCTAGATGCTAAACAACATAAAGTGAGATGACACATAATAAATATATTATTACAATATGGAATTTTGGATATTAACATTCTTGGTAAATGTGGTAAACTATATCAGAACAGAACAGAACAGAAATTTTATTAATCTACAAGTACAAAAAGTAGATAGCCATACAAACATATACAAAGTAATACATTTCAGTCACAGTTATTGGTCTTACTCTATAGGTAAAAGAAGAGAGCAATGATCCATGTTTGTTTGTTTGTTTGTTTGTTTGTTGTTGCTGTTTTTTTGGGGGGGGTTGACAAAATTTTGGGAAATACCTGTAAATAACACCTGAATTTCCTACAAGACAGACTCTTGCAAACTGAAAAGGTGCAACATATCTTAAACTGCAAAACCGTTTCTGTTATCAAAAGCGATGGAATATATTTTATAAATTCCCATCGCTATCATTAAGAGAGAGTAGTGAAAAAGTCATACTGAAATAAAGTCTTTTTGTTTATTTGAAACAACGACTACGTTTAAAATAATTGAACCGGTTCGCTTGGGGACAGAAGATGAATGTTATTATTTCGTTTAATGGTACATTTTTCTTAAAAAAAAAGCTGATAATTTCTCAAACTGATGCTATGCCATACATTTTAGGAGAAATGTCACGGCAGCATTCAATAAATTGTTGGTTTACTTCAAAATCATCGTAACCACAGTCATTTCTAAAATAATTGAAATTATATGTAGAAGCGAATGCAGAAAATAAGTTCATCTATAAAGGTGTCAAAATCTACATCCAAATTACTGGGCGTTCCTAGCCAACTTTGTAAAACTGTTTATATTCAATATTTTCTAACTGGATTAGCAAAGAAGAACATAAAAAAGTTTAGAGATCGCATTTTCGATTTTGAACATAGGCCTGGTCCAAATATAAATCTCACTATATTTGAATCTCACTATATCAAATTTAGGTGTTAAGGTACTATTTTAAACTAGGAAAACATAATGTAATTACATAAGAAATTTTACCATCAGAAAACATCTCTTTTATTTAGTCATATGAGACGAACTTTTGCGAAGTTGTCAGAATAATTCTCTCTCTCTATCTCTCTCTCTCTCTTTCTCCCTCTCTCTATATATCTCTCTCTCTTTCTTTCTCTCCCTCTCTCTCTCTCCCTCTCTCTCTTAATGTATAAATGGTAATTAAGGATAAAGGGTTAATATTTATTGGATTTAAGAGATCCTCTTTCGCAGCATGAGGAAGTTTGCCTTTGGTGTCTAACAACTGACGCGTGTGATTCGAATTTAACACAAAACTAATATATGGCTCTTTTGAATGTCATAAGCCGTCATTTCGTATTTTTCTCTCACATTTCATGTGGAGTTATTTGTCATTTTTGTCATTTATCAAACGTTTCCAATTTATAACTAAGTCTGATAAACTGCAGCTGCAGATTTTGATAAACGAAAAATGTGACGTTTTTGGAAGTATTATGACATTCACATTTGATATAGATTAATTTGAAATTGAATCTCTAACCAATTTCTAAGCAATACTTCACGCTTTTGTTAAATAATTCAATGCTCAGCCGTCGTCATAGCACAGTCGGTAGCGCGTCAGACTTCTAATCTTCAATCATAGGATGTCATGGGTTCGATACCCGGCGGCGGCACATATTCTTCCCGTCATTTGTCTCTCATCAATGAGTGGATAATTGTAAACCTGAGTGGGATAGCAGCTGGAGGATAGGAAATGATGTAGTAGTAGTACTGGTGTGAGAAATACCAAGAATCCATTGCTAGGTGCTCCAGCCGCCGCGATATGACTGAAATACCGTTAAAAGCGGCGTTAAACTCCATTCAATTAATCAGTCAATGTTCTATCATGATATTGGTTAAGCCGAGGATGAACACGAGTAAAGCAATATTTTATTCCCAAGTGACTCTCAGCTTTAAAAATGAATAAACATCAATCATTCGAGACTTAAACACAGTGAATATGACTGAAATAAAGCAAACCTTAACACCTACTCGCCTAAAAATTAGGTAGAGAATACATGCTCTGTATAATGGTATACGCGACAGCTAAAATTAAAACTGTCACTCACGTGACCATTGTTTCAGAGGAAAGAGTTAGGTACATGGCATGAATTGACATCATGTCATGGGATTAATTTAACTAATGTTTTTCCCCCAGAAATATCCTAGCGACTCACATATGCCAGAAATATCTGACGATATTTATACACGTTCGTGTACTAAATTTGGTTTGATATAAGGCAGTGGGGGTTTCCTTTATACATTTGCAGTTTATGTATCTTTCGGTGCATGGAATGTCGGATGGTATGCTACATGTACTTGATGATTTGCACCAAAAGATTCAAAAATAGTATTTCCAGTGATTGTTACTAGGAATTCTTTTGGTTGACTAAAAATCATTGGTGTACTTCTTAAACCTCGTAACTACAGCTTGAATCAAGCCATAGCTACGAGACTTTAGAATTAGACAAACAAAATTCTCTCTTCAACATTCAGAAGGTCAGTAAGAGGTTTTGCACATTTTTAATTAAATTGGCTCTTGAACATATTTTCATGAATAGTTGAAAAAGAAAAATATCTGCTTTTCAAATAGTTAAGATTAATTAATGTCATTTTTCACGACAAATTCTATTTCTACGTATCTACACCTATTGAATTCCCAGTAATTTCCATCAAACTTAGTATATCCCTCATGTCCTACTTTGAAACACCGATATCAATCGGATGAGGTCGTTAGTCTTCGGCGATAGCGACGTAGATGATACGTCATGGAAACTAAAAATAAGGTAATGAGGTGCAATCGAAAGATAACGTATATACCCGGCATATTCCGGTTCCTTTCGGTTTGTACTTTGTTGTCTTATTTGGCGTTACGTAACGCGAATTATTTTTGCTTCTTTACTTTCAATTATATAAATCCATTAAAGTTATTAATTCGGGAATTTAGAGTCAAAATCTTTCGCCCATAATCTGTTCTAAAACCACTTTAAAAGTATATTCCTTTGCCTAACACCGACCGTTGCTGGTCTGCTGAAACTGAATTCAAATAATTTAATTGAATTATATGGCGTCCCCGTTGAATAGAATTATTCCCTTTTTTTCTTCATTCTTATTAAATCTGCTGAGTGAAGGAAACTTCTCCATTTTCCTGTATATGACGAATGGAATTCAATCAACGGTGAAACACACGACACCCAGACTTTTATTTCCGTCGTCTTTTGTTATCGAAATACCCTCAAGGACATGCTTTAACGACGGGACGCGTTTTTGTTGACCATAACGTCGCCGGACCTTTAAAGCTGCCAACTTGTCCTAATAAAGAATCAAATAAACCGGAACATCACAAAATGAAAACTAAAAATGTTTTTTGTTACATACCAAAATGTTAATTTTTACGCAAGGCTGTGTCGTGCTTCGTCTCTAAAACATTGAATTTAACAACACAAATCTTTTGACTTGTAACGCCGACTGCCTCATTTATATTTACTTTGGGAAAACATTTCAGGGCTCATACTATGTATTTTGATCATTTCTAGGGCGGTAAATAAGCTAAATAAGTTTGGTAGATGATATCGACAGTCATAAACCTAAGATGTTGTTCAAAAAAAACTTAAACAACTATGAACCCGAAAAAGTAAACATTCTAGATACATGTATAAGAAACAATGCGTCGGTGCCCGAGAAAAATGTCTTAACAACAGCTTTAATAAAGCTGTAGTTACGTCATTTTGCTCGTGCACCGACGAATTCTTCGTTTGTATTCTCTCTAATTTTTGTGCTAGTAAACTATGGAATGTCATTTCAATCAATCATAGTGTATGAAATGAATGCTAAAATTTATATAGATATAATTACTCTTCGCAACTGTTTCATAGTTTTTGTCTGTAAAGAGATTTTTTAATTTGGTGCTGTTGTATTGTTTGGTTCTTAAGGTAATAACGCTCACATTTTTCATTCAAATTCGCTCGTTCACAATTGCATTCTTATAATTCAAATCACTCACTAAAATCGCTAAATTCTTCAATCATGGGGTGTCATTGGTTCGATCCCCGGCGGCGGCACATATCCTTTCCGACATTCAACTCTCGCCAATGGGTGGATAATCATAAGCCTAATTGGGATAGCAGCTTGAGGCTAGGAAATGATTTAGTGGTAATACTGGCGTGAGAAATACGAGGAATCCATTGTTAGGTGCTCCAACCGCCGCGATATGACTGAAATACAGTTAAAGAGGTGTTAAACCCCATTCATTCAATCAATCAATCAAACTCGACCGTTCCCAATTTCATTCTTATAATTCTAATCACTCAAATCGTACACGTTATTCAACAGTTTTATTCACGTCGCTCAAAATGATCCATGATTTCACTGACAAAGATAGATTTAGGAGAATCTGAATAGTTCTTGTCAACAGACAAATCTATTTACAGATGGGAGGTCATAACAAATATTTCATACCATTCAAAACTCTAATTTAATTCAAAGCTCGTTCATTTCCGCTCATTCCATTCTATTCCAAAACATTCAATTTGTCAATTTCACGATCTGTGAATATGACCTTCGTTCTTTGTAAACTACTTAACCTCTTCCCATATGAGAACGTTTTACACTGGTCCAAATTGAAAAGAGTTGCTGACGACAATTTTAAATTGATGAAATTTTAGGTTTTTAACCTTCTGGCTAGAAAACATTTTGTAAAATGAAGAAATTGCTTGTTACAAGCAATTTCTTCATGTTATACAATGTTTTCCCAAATGATTTTCTTGAGGGGTGTCAAAAAGCGTCACTGTGTTGGAATGGGTCCGATTCGAGCCTGTGTGTGACATTTCCAATAATGTTCCAAGTGCACAGGCAAAAAAGACCCCGATCTGCCGGCGCTTACAGGGATCAAAACTTCTTCCTTACTACGTTATAGATCTAGTTTGTTGATAATAAAATCTCTAAACGAATAGATATAATACATTTGGTTTACAGAGGTCGAATCGACCAATCGCGGCTGTCAATCACAGAATAAATCGACTATTTAAAGTATTCATTTAGACCGGAAGTGAACTTTGAACTCCAACATTGACCGACATTTGTGTAAAGCATTTATTCAAGCTGTAGTTATGACGTTTAGGTCGCCAACCAAAATTTTACTTTTTTTGTTACATGCAACTGGCCATAAATTTACGCCGTTTATTCGATATGGAACTTCTGTTGGATTAAGTGGACGATTATCTGGAGGCTAGGAAAGGATGTAGTGGTAGTACTGGTGTGAGAAATACCAGGAATCCATTGTTAGGTACTCCAGCCGCCGCGATATGACTAAAAATACTGTTAAAAGCGGCGTTAAACATCATTCAATCAATCAATCATTAATTGAGCCCAAACAACATGTATCAAATACACGCGAGGCCTACATATACGGCAGAAAATACATTTAACTTCCCATTTAGAATACCAAAGCCCATTTTCTCGTGGACTCCCTTGTTTGTAGATGGAGAATTAACGAGCCTTTGATTGACAGGGGACGAATGAAAGAAAATAATGGAAAAAAATAAAAACGTTGTCGAGGCAAAATTGTTGGCCTTTTTTCCCACAATAAATGTGACGTTTACAATTAAGACTACTGTGTCTCCGGCGAATTTATGCCTCCACTGACAATCAAGATTTTTTAAATGCACCTCCGAGTAATCAAGATTTGTTGAAATTTGAAAGGCGATGACAAAGAACTGCAGGGAAGTGACAACGACGCTTGTTAAACAAGACCTAATAAATACTGACAGTACGCTTTATTTATAGGGTATTAAAACAGCTTCTGTAGGGCGAAGAAAATTATAACAACGGAAAGAAAAATACTGAGAAAGGCATCAAATCGAAATGGAACCATAGGATGCGCCTTGCAAAAATGGACCATTCTTTGAACTTCCAAAAACCAAGACCGTATATGGCAATAGGTTGTATGAAAGGGGTGAAGGCTGCACTTTCAATGGTATACTTAATCGTCGCAAATACTGATTTTATTCCGAGGAAACAGAAACGAAATATATTGTTTTACGTATTTTTAAAACTTTTTGGTCCAATCGGTGTAAAAACGATGTGCTATGATTAACCCATTCCAAGACAGTGGAATTTTAGACCGGTCCAAATTGAAAGGAGCTGCAGACGACAATTTCAAGTTGATTGAATTTTGAAATTTTTCGTCTTTTTGGATAGAAAACATTGTGGATAAAGAGGAAATTGCTTGATCCAAAGCCTTTTCATTGATGGGCGTGAAAAGGAGGGATTGAGTGGGATCGGGTTAATAATAAAGAGGAGACTTTACTTAGCACGGCGCTGTACTTTTTTCAAGGCAGCTTGACTGAGGTATCAAGAAGACATTAGTTCAAAACATTATTATACAGTCACCGGCATTAGCGACTGAAAATCAAAATTACAAAAATCAAAATATAGCGAACAAAAACCGAATCGTATGAAAGCGACCTTAAAGCGGCTCTTGCATAGATTATGAAAGAGAAGGTTTGGCTCTCAACTTTCAAGTGTTTTTAGAGGTGATTAAGCTGATTTTGTAATGAAAATGACTGCTTATGATTTTATAAAAGACAGAAAAGAAGTAAAATATTTCACGTGTAGAGACACTAAATAAGTCGGTTAAGTACTACCCGAATGGGATCGGATTTCGTCGGGTTGATACTTTATTTTTCGATTATACTTCAAATTGCCTTATTTGTGATTTTCCGGAACGTATCAATTACGTCATTTGCTTCCGCCAGCAATACAGTCGTTTTCGACATCACCCAAAGACTAACGACATCACCCGAAGACTAACGACATCACCCGAAGACTAACGACATCACCCGAAGACTAACGACATCAACCGAAGACTAACGACATCACCCGATCAATTCCCTTGTATCAAAGTAGGTTATAGGAAATATGTCGCACTAAGTAAGTAGATTTAACGTGAAGAAAGAATATTTATCATGAAAATGAAATCAATAAATATCGAAAAAGCAGATAATTTTCTTAAATAAAATGTTCGTGAAAACCTGTTCAATAGACGCTTTAACATCGTAACTACAGATTGAATAAGCTGTAGTTACGACATGTTAGTCGCGCACAAGCGAAATATTTTCAAATTAATGATGGAGCTAGCCATTTCCTTTCCGTCGAAATGGTTTGATTGGCCAATCGTGTTTATTGGTTTACAGCGGAGGTCAAACAATTGTAAAGAAGCGTTATTCGTTCTCATTCATAAGATCAATCTCTGTCGTGACTGTAGAGGTTCCGTTCGGACAGGGTCGCAACCCTCCCACGTATAGTTTTATGTGCGTTTATCCGCTAACAAGACATGAATTAACAGCCCCAGCCTAGAAAGCACAGCAGCTATGGGTAGATAATCGTAAATCTAAGTTGGATAGCAGCTGGAGGCTAGGAAAGGATGTAGTGGTAGAACTGAAGTGAGAAATACCAGGAATCCATTGTTAGAAGCTCCAGCCTCCGCGATATGACCGACTTACTGTTGAAAGCGGCGTTGAACCTCATTCAATCAATCAATCTAGAAAGCACAGGAAAGGGTGAGGATTGAAGGGAGGTTTATAAAAGAATGCTCAAAATAAAGCCGATGTGACCAATTAAAGAAACCAATAAAGCCGGTTCCGGTGAATCATTTTTTGTCATGCTGATCCTGGAATATGACATATAAGTGCAGTCTGATCTAAGTCTACACCATCTTCTTGTAGTTTTTGGGCGCTATTTGTTTGGGAAATTGATTTTCAAAAGAAACACAAGTACTCTATGAGGGTTTCTAGTACTTTAAAAACATTCTTGGAAATTTATTTTTATTCAGCATGTTAAGGGTTAAAGCCCCAATGCTCCTTCATTCAGAATTCATATAAAATGTCCTCCAAAACCTTCCAATTAAAGTAAATAAAGGGAGAGCGACCTGACAAATTGTAAGATTGAGAAGGAGAAATCCGCGAAGTCTCTCGTTCTATTCTTCATTAGGACAATCTCTAATTTAGGGAACGGGCACGTTACCATAGCAACACGCTTTTCAAGAAAGCAGCCCAATTTGTGTCAAGATTTTTGGATTTTCCTCCTCGGAAATTTAAACAGATGGCTGGGCCTCAAGACTTGATCCTTGTCTCAGACAATCTGTTTCCGTTAAAATGTATGTATGGTCCAACTCCTCGGGCTGAAACTTTGACTTTGGAATATTTCTAGGATATCAAAAAGTAGTTAAATTAAAATCGTCTATCAAAAAATCAGGTATTTTGATATACTAATCTTTTCCATACTTCCATGGGCAAATTTCTTTGTACGCGAATATTATGTATTTTGTATTCTCTTCATTTTTATAGAGATTGTTAGCTCACTTTCTATAAAAAAAACGGCCATGGACCCCAAAGCGTTCAAATGAGTTCAAGCTCAGAAATGTTAAACAAGGAACATTATTCTAACATACTTTGTGGGGAGTAACCAGCTGATACAAAATTCAATATATACCACCTATCGAGACCAATTAGCTCATTCAGTGACTCGGTGCTCTCGATGCTAAGGACATGAGTTCAAGTCCTTCTCGTCGAACGGTTATGTTCATAAACCGCCGCATTATACATATAATACTGTTGGAACATGCATTAAACCCAATTCAATATACTAATAGCTATATGAAACCTTAAAGCTTAGTGATCTGACATAAGTTTATTTTGAAAGATTTTCGTCTGGGTTTCTATATACATAAGGGTGATTTAATCGAGAAATACCCCAAAACATTATCCTAGTAGCATCATACGAACAACAATGGAAGAGGATTTCTAGAGATGCTATATAAAAAATATTATGTTCCGATAGAGACACATCTTGTATTTGCTTATCGCTGAGGAGAAAAAGTTTGATATTTCACGAGACCGAAGATCGAGTGGAATATCAAAATGTTCCTCCGCAGCGGAAAGCAAATGCAAGAGGTTTTATCGCTAGTATACCCTTCATTTTTATTGAGTAGATTTGACAAAATAATTTTCTACGTGTATTCCCCTTCCTCTTTACCATTCTGAATTCTTTTAACTGCTTTATGACGTCTTCTACAAAATGAAATTAACGCCATCTAAGACTACCTTAAATCGAGACGTATTTGGCACTATCAGATACGATTTTTCCCGACGTATTCGATCATTTCTGTGTGGAAAACATATGATGTACTAGAAATATTGTTAGGTATATGATACAATCAAATATCAATGTGCAATGTTTTCTTGTTTATGAGATTATCCTTTATGATTTTCCTCTACTGCTATGTTATGTAGCAGGGCCAAACATTGACCAGGGGGCATCAAATGAACAAACTTTGTAGAAGTGTACTAAGCGGTTCAATATACATAGCATAAATGTTACAAGCTCTCTAGATTCTTAAAGATTTTCTATTTTTTCCGTGTGAAATATCGCTGGTTCAGCGCGAAACAGTTGTAACTGCCTATATGTTTAATGAGTACAAGGTTTTGCCGAAGTAGCATCAAGGAACATCAAATGACCAAGAGTCGGAGAGATCAATTTAAAGTGCTCTATACCATATTACAATGTTCTAAGCCATCTCTTTTCGGGGAAGAAGATTTTTTTTAAAGATTTCTGCTTTGCTTCAATATGAACGTAGGAGGGGGGTTAATTCCAAAAAAGGTTTTGCAGAGAACAACCAGGTAATGGTGGCTTATTGTTTGTCAGATTAGTTTTTAAAGGTTTTTCTCTTTGTTTCCTGTTAGTCACATGAAAATCTAGAGGCATTAGTTCAAAATTGTCTTCTTTTAACAATTAATTATTATTATCATTTTTATTATATATATATTTTTTCAAAATCCATTTTATATGCCGTATGGTTTTGCCAGTAAAGGATGATTCCCGTGAGGTTTGAGCTTAATTGGCTTACGGCATTTTGACAATAAAATTCTAAAAGATCTTTGGCGAAAAGAAGAACGGAGATACTATGTAAGCTCCCAAATGTTCACCTAGAATATATTGAACAGGTGATCTGTTAAGGGAAGAAAATTCCTGAAATAAAGTCTTGTACATAAATGTCATGGTATTAAACTAATTGGCCAATTGCTGGCACCGCCCACTTACTCCTTTGGTAACGCCCATTGACTCCAACAGGAAGTCTCGCTTCGATCTTAAACAGTATTACTTTGCAAAAACTATGGTCAGGAGTATTTACAAAAAGTAATATAGTCGGTTGGCGACCTAAACGTAGTAACTACAGCTTGAATAAGCTGTAGTTACAACGTTTAATTCGCCAAACAAAAGAAATGTTTCACAGAAATGGCAGCCAATGTCAGAGTTCAAATCTGAATTCCGGTCGATATATTCCTTGATTGAAAGCTGTGATTGGTAAATTGAAACTATTTGTAGGAAGCTGAAAAAGAGTCATCAGTGGGATATTTTGAAGAATCTATGAATCGATTTTGTTGAAGATTTTCAAAGTTTTCACTATTCATCATATATGGAATTAAGCCCCGACAACATAGTCATGATTTTTAATCCGAATAGAGAGTGACCCAAGTATCACTCCTGTACGTTTTTGATGAAATCTACCGTCTAATTTTTGTGAAGTAGATTTTCAAACTTTTCAGTATATGACCATATATGGAAGTTAGAACTGTCCATAACAGCCATGTTTTTCATCTGATCAAATTTTCCTGTAGGAATCTGATAAAAGGTAAGCCAAGGGTTATATCTGTTACATTTGGATCTACTCCATCAACTGGTTTTCGAGTAAACCCATCGACATAACCCATCTTTTCGATCCATACAAAAGTCTTTGAAGTAAACTGATTAAGGGTCACCTGAGAATCATTTATGTGAACTTTTGTTGAGATCAGTGCATTCCTTTTGGAGAGAAGAATTTTGATAGTTTACGGACGGTCGCTCGAACGCACGAGAGACACAACACCATGACATTAGCTCGTTAGCTTTCAAACAGTTGAACTGAAAACATGTATATGCAATTGCCATTAGAAACAGACTTTTCATACTGTGCAAAGCGCATCATCTTGTGATCAAATAATCGTTGTTAAATGATTTTGTAGGATCGCATTTTAGGGCGTCCTGGTGTATCACAAGCGGAGACCTGGGGTATGTTTTTTGTCGTAGTTTCACCTCAGTGAACTACAAAGTGGTGTCCTCTTGCATCTCAGACCAACTATTCTGTCTGGGTGCCGTTTGAAGTGGATGTGGCTGTGTTTTTTGTCGTAGTTTGACCTCAGTAACCCACAAATTGTTGTTCTCTTGCATCTCAGACCAACTGCTCTGTCTGAGAGCCGTTTGAAGTGGGTGTGGCTGTCGATCAGGTTAGGATGCGAGCAATGTCGTCGTAGGGCGTGAAAAATGTCGTAACTACAGCTTTATCAAAGCTGTACTTACGACATTTTGCACGACCAACGACGATATATTCCAGGCGGCTAATAACAAAACAAAACATTTTTTTGTAATAGTTTTATTTAGAAAATAATTGTCAATACAATAACTGACTCACGTGATTGACAGTCAAACTCATTCAGTTCAATCCATCCTTTTAGATAAAAGGTCAAATAGTGAGAAAAAAATAATAAAAAAGTAATATTTTATCCACATTTTACATATTGAAATGAAATATTATTTCTAGATTCAGAGCAATGTTATTCTATATCTTTTTTTATTGGAAATATTAACGTAATGCAATTATATCTATGTTGGGTTTGATTAACTTTTTTAAACTTAATTCAGGAATAAGAAAAGAAAATGAAATTAGATTGTTTGTAAACTTTTAGAGAAAGTAGTTGACATTTGTATTTTTCAAATGTATTTCAAAAATGTATTTCAATATCATTTTTTTCTAAACCAATACAAAAATTTATGAAATGTTAGCAATACACCAACATGTTGCCTAAACATTTTTATTGTAAATGCACATTCCATTCACTAAAAATCCAATTTAGAATGGAGTTCGTTTTGGCTTTTTCCTGCAATAATTAGATTGTTTTTTTAGTGTTTATAAAGCGAAAGAATGAATAAATCTCTGACAAATTAACAACTCTTTTAAAACAACAATCCCCCGAACGTTATGTATAAATGGTCAATCTAAAAAAATCAGAATTGAACGAAAAAGGGTGCATGTAGGCTTATTTTTGTCTCTTTTATCAATCAAATATTTGTACTGCACTGGTACATGCATTAGTGCAAATGGATTTATGTAGATTCTTTGGTAATTTCACATTACATTCGATTTAGTCACGAAAACATGTTAATAATATACCAAAATAACCAAAATACTGACTAAAACATTATAAGAATATAGCAAAATTTAGGGCGCATGAATTCAATTTTTTTCTCATTTCCCCAAGTCCTTTGGGTATCAACCCTTTTCTACATAACGTTACACGAGGATAAAAAACGATATAATACTAAACCGCCTAGAATTCAAGATAATACTCATCGTCGGTTGGGGATCAAAAACCTCGTAACTACAGCTTGAATAAGCTGTAGTTACGAGATTATTATCATCCACCAACGCTATGCTCGTCGTAACTTTACAAATCTGAACATGTAAGTTTGCTCGGGTACCTTTTCATGAATCTTCTTTTCACATTATGTTTGTTATAAAATCATTTTGAAACAAATAAAAGTTTTAATCACTAGATTTGTACCAAGAACATACTCAATGTGAATCTAGACACAACTATGGCAAATACCGATACATATGAAAAAACACAAAAAAACAGAGAAGTCTTGAGATTCATTTCAGTTATAATTTAATTTTTAGGTTCGTCTATCAAAAACGGGCGTTATGATTGGTCGAAAAAAAAATTCATAACTCCATGAACTACATTTTGAGCACGCAGCGAGTTTGTATGTTTCCGCACAAATTACCATACGAAAAGGTATCACAATTTGTAAAGTTTTTGCTTTTTTCGCTCGATGTTTTTAAATTATGAGAAATGAAGAGAATATTGATTGTTTTAATGGAGGTATGAACCGAAAAACCTAGTCACACTTATGTTTGAATCCGCTCTGTGTATTCATACAGTGTGATTAGTTTTTTTCGGTTCATACCTCCATGAAAACAAAAACTATTCTCTTCATCACTTAAATGTAGGATTATACAAATTGTCTAACATGGAACACCCGTAAAAGAACTGGGTACCATCCCAGGGCATAAAACTCTGGCCAATCATGCGAAAAGGGACCTTCTTGAAATACTGAAAGAATCGACAATAATCAGATAACGCTGACTGAGCAGACGAAAAGGAATCAAAATGACTTTTCTATTCGTAGGTTTTTGAAGCAAGAATAATCTTATACCCTAATCATATTTTGATTATCGAAAAATTTTATCTCAATTACCTCTGCTGTATTTGGCGTCTTTGTCAAATATTTGTTTCATTGACTACTCTTGAACTCCCTTTCTTCGCGAGAGGAGTCACAATTGTTTACACTCGATAAAAGCAATTTGAAGAAGTCAACTGAAAAAAAACAAAACTCTTATTTGAGCCTGGGCGTGGCATTTCGACGAATTTCGCATATACGAAGGGTGTAGACAATGATCCGCCTGGACAGCCACAATATGCATTAACTCTTGTCATGCTGAACCCTGAATATTCCTCATTTGGCAGGAGGTGTAGACTAAGATCAGCCTGTACATATGTGCAGTCTGATCTTAGTGTACACCTCCTGCTTGATGTTTTAAGCCAGAGTTGTTGAATTGATTCACAAAAGATTTACTGACCAACAATTAGGGTCTTCCAGTGCTTGCAGTCCTTTGACTTTAAAGCCGCCGTCAAAGCGCAGTTGGTAGCGCGTCGGACTGTCAATCTAGAGGTCCCGGGTTCGATCCCCGACAACGGCACACATCCTTTCCGACTATTTGTCTCTCACCAATGGGTCGATAATCGTAGACCTATGTGAGATAGCAGCTGGAGACTAGGTAAGGATGTAATGGTAGCACTGGTGTGAGAAATACCAGGATACCATTGTTAGGTGCTCCAGCCACCGCGATATAACTAAAAGATTGTTGAAAGCGGCGTAAAATCCCATTCAAACAAACAAACCTTTGACTTTAAATACCGGACTTATGATTCAGTATGGCAAAGGTTATGAATATTGACACATTGTCTAGAGTAGTCTTAGAGTCGGTAATATTCTACAGAGCACAAAGTGAAGAATCTGATCAGGACCCGTGATTATGAATCATGTTTCGTACTCAATTTACACAAACTTCAAGTTTGAATAATTGTTGTTTTCTTCGTTCTCTGTAGATTTTTTGTTGTAAATTATAATTTACCAGTTTAATTTTCACCCGCTTGTCGTAGAATTAAATATAAGATATATCTTTTGTTTAAAATAGAATTTTGAGTAAATTCTCAATTGAGTATGCAATATGTGGATGTACAGGCTGATCTGAGTCTATACCTTGCGCTCCTACAAAATTGCTGAGAATGTCACGTGCGGGCTCCTTTTAATAAATAGCATTCAAAAGCAAATGACGATTCAGGCAAATCAATTTTGTCTATAGGTTGTCGTAGCAGTAAAAAAGTGTTGTTGTTTTTTTCAAGGATTTCAAAAAAAAATCTTTAGAATTCCTGCGCAAAATCTACACAATTGAGATTATTTAGTTCTTCATGCTCGTTGCTTATAGAAAGAAATGCAACACTAATGTTGAAACATATGGAGGATTTTTTTTTTAAATTGTGGGGGATCACTCTGACCCCCCCCCCCCGCCTTGCCCTGCCTAGAACAAACACTGTAGTTATTGTTTAAACTAATTGTTGTGAATTGTACAAGTTGTCTGTACCCTGGTGAAAAGAAAAATCATTTACACTTCTGAAACATTCAAAAATACTACCCACGCACTTCGTGGCTACCATACTTCGTTTTTATCCAATAAAGTTCACAACCATTGTTTATCTGGGTTCAAATATTTTTCTTCAAATCTATATCTATTTATGGTTATTTACATATTCATGTTCTTTCCCCGACATTTCATACAAAACGACTTTTGCACCTTAAAGTTCCAAGGCGCTTGTAATGGCAAAAAACAGTTCTAACCTTTAATCCAATAACGCAAACGAAAACCTACAGATATCTGGCATTAAGAGCAATCATTTGTCCATCAACATCTCACTGCGTTTACTATGTAGTCTAACAAGGTCGTACCAGTTTATGTTCGAATAATATTGACTCCTTAGCATGTCTACATTTAAAATATTCGCTACGGTTCCGTCTTTAGAAGCTGCATAACCACTACAATTTTGTCTGTCGGGGAAAGATACATTACTCTAAGGGTGACGTGACATCAAAAATACTTCGATAACACAACATCGATTTATCCAACAATATCGGGATTTTTTTTACCAAAATCACATAATGTATCGAACTATTACTACTCGATAAATGTTTAAATTTCTCACAACAAGCATTATTCTAAGCAAAACGCCCACATTGATCAATAGTCGAAATCAAAATTCGTTAAGCGTTTTTGTGACAATTTCTACTATTTCAATGTCAAAACGTTCTACAACCTAAAGGATTTATCTTGTAGATAAATGGAGGTATGTGTGCTAGAATACAAACTTCCAGATTGCTAGTTCACGAATCTCGGTTGTCAATCAAATTATTAATCGACCACTCAAGTTATACATTGAGACCGGAAGTGAACTCTGATCTCCAACGTAAGCTGACGTTAGCCGACATTTATGTGAAGCAAATTTGCTAGTTGCGCGACATAAACGTCGTAACTACAGCTTATTCAAGCTGTAGTTACGACGTTTAAGTCGCCAACGAACCATTTTATTTCTTGTTTGTTTGTTGTTGTTACACGGTAGTAATCACTATTCTTTTTCCAAAATAACGACGTTTGATATGTAAAAGTGGCACTTCCTGTCGGAGCTTGGTTGGCGTTGCAAGCGATCCGTAGGTTGGCATCAGCATATATCCCAAATGTTTAAGTGTTTTTTTTTTTAACATCCCTAGGCTTATTGCAGGACGAGATATAGTCAATGCAGGACGAGTAACTTTTTCAAGTTACTTGCCCGCAGGACGAGTGCCATTTTGAGAATTCTTTGGAACCTGCCAATGATGAACGTTACTTAAAAGATAATCAATGGCATATATTCCTAAAGGCAAGATTTTGTGAGTATATTCGTTGAGTACATTTTGTTCAAAATCAAAAATCGGTAATCGTTAAAACTCGATGACAAAGAACGGATCGCTAACTCGCGACCTCTGAGCTCCGACAGAAAGTTCCACTTCGATATAAAACGGGGTTATTTTACAATACTTGTGGCCAATGCCATGCAATGAAAAAGTAAAATTGTTAGATATGTGGTGGTTACGCTCTTTAAGTCGCAGAACCAACAAAACGGCTTCACTGAAATATCGGTCAATGTCGGACTCCAAAGATTATTTTTTTGTCTAAATGAATGATTTGATTGGTCGATTGATTCTTTGATTGACAGCTGCGATCCATCAATTAACCCATCTAAAACATTTCATCCGCTGTGTTTACTCATGAATTAATTACTCATGCCTCAAATAAAAGAGTCGATATTTCAACATTTCTCATCTCAATCGACCAATCGCGGCTGTCAATCAAATAACCAGTCGACCAATCAAACAATTCAACAAGACTGGAAGTGAGTTTTGAACTCCGACAATGGCTGCTATTTTGTTAAGCTTTTTGTCGGTTCGGTGACTTTAACGTCGTAACTACAGCTTATTGAAAGCTGTAGTTACGACGTTTAGGTCGCCAACCAACCATTTCACTTTTTTTCAGGAAGTTACATGCAATAGTCTCTAGAAAATAACGGCGTTTAAAATCGAATCGGGACTTCTTGTTGGAGTCAGTGGGCGTGGCTTATGAAGAAAGTGGGCGGGACCAGCGCGATTGGTCAATTTTTAGCGCCACTTCGCAAATGTTCGAAGAAACGAATCACCTTAAAGTCCAATTCTACGAAGTTATTTAACCATCATGTTGTTTTAACCCTTACTGTTTAAGAATTGTTTAGACTGGTCCAAATTCAAAGGATTTGCAGACGACAAATTAAAGTTGATCTTATTTGAAAAGATAGCCATTCAGTAGGGTAGAAAATATTGGGGAAAAAGTAGAAATTGCTTGTTACAAGCAATTTTTACTTTTTCCACAATGTTTCCTCAAGTATGAAAACAGAGCGTCGTAAAAACTAGTGATTGAACAGGAAAGGGTTAATATGCCATAATATGTTTTTATGGCACGGAATAAACTGTCAGAAAATAGAAAAACAACCACTTCCACTGGATGAACCTTCCTCCAAACTGGCCTTGTAATACACTGCTTCATCAGTCAGATAATTGCAAATTCCCTACTTTTGAAGTTAAACATGTCAATGCATTTTGTTATAAATTTACAGTATAACATTTCTATATATACACATAGAAAACAACCAAATTATATAGAAAGAATGTTTGTTTTTTTAAAATACTATCACTAACACATTTAACTAACGTGCTCTAAGTTGTCTTTTCTTGGGTCGTAGCCCATATTTTTTCTACTTAAAAACATGTGGATCTCTCTAAAAGAAGGTCTTTCACTTTCTTGTCTGTTCCAACATTCACACATTAAATCATAAATTTCTTTTGGGCAAATGGGTGGGTGGGGTAAATACACGTGTTCCCCGTCGTTTCTATAATAATGTCCAGCATTTGATATTACTTCCTCGTCCGTTAAACGTTCAAACGGCTGCTCCCTCGCGAACGTCAAGATTTCCCATAACGTGACGGCGAAGGACCATACGTCACTTTTAGTTGTAAACTTCCCCTGCAATAAAATCAGAAATAATCGTGATAGTTTATACGGTATATAGATTTCAAACGATATTAATTTAGTTTTATTTTAGTATATCAAGATTCAAGCATTTTGATTGGTCGATTTTTTCATACTTCTATGAACAAAATTTTGAGCACGCAACTATTTTATTTTATTTGTTGGAATAGGGTTTAACGCCGCTTTTAACAATTTTTTAGTCATATCGCGGCGGCTGGAGCACCCAGCTACGGATTCCTGGTATTTCTTAAACCAGTACTACCACTACATCCTTTCCTAGCCTCCAACTGCTATCCCACTAAGGTTTACGATATCCACCCATTGGTAAGAGACAAATGTCGGAAAGGATATTTGCTGCCACCCACTATTTTGTACGCTTCCGCAAAAAATGAAGAGACTGTCTTTGATTTCTTTATGTATGAAATACTTAATCATACTTAAGTACGCATCCGATTCATACAGTGTGATTAAGTTTTTAGATTCATTACTCAATGAAAACAAGAAACGTTCTCTTTATTTCTTAAATACGAAGTGCTCATACAACATTTTGGTTGCTTACAAGGATTTTTGTACGCCAGTCAACACCAATACACGTATCTGGGTTTTTCTAATCGTTCCTCTTCATATTTTCGGACGTAACGCATAAAATATTTATACGTAATATTCATTGTACCTTCATTAACGGTTTGAGTAGAAAGAAAATGAGTTTCTACGTAAATATTATCTAATTAAATTCCATTCCCAAACAATGACGCCTTTAGACGCCCCCTAAGATGAAAGCTTTGAAAAATATTGTGAAAAATGAAGAATTTGCTTATTACAAGCAAATTCTTCATTATCCAAAATGTTTTCTACCCCAAAGGATCCAAAAAATTTAAAATTTCTAAAACTGAAAATGTCGTCTGCAACATATTTTAATTTGAACCAGTCTAAAATGTTGTCCTCGGGTCATGGGTTAATGTTATCTTTCAGTTACTTCGGGAAATCTGAATTTTATACGCAGTAATAAGTACTAAAAATCGACGATGAAACATGAGTATACATATGGCTGTATGCAGGATGTGTATTTCATGAAGTGCATGATTATAAGCGCATTCTCTGGATAAACAAAGTGAAAAAAGTGAAAGATACACTGCAACATTCTATCAAAAAAGGTTTGAAAAAATACTATATTGGTATAGACAATGAAGATAAAGATCAAAATATACAAGTCTGTGCGTGGGTATTTCCAAAAAATTCACTGTGCGCGAAACGCAGGTATTTTACAGCCTACACTACTAAATACCGGAAGTAGAATATTCGCTGATCGTTTACTAGTTACTTCAAACCCGTTGCTATTTAGGGAGCAATAAGTGACAACTATTATTAGACTCTGCAGATGCATAGGTTGATCGTAGGCTTCACTTAGCGCACATATGAAACTTGGAAATCACGCAAAGGCTCATAGTTTAATTGGTACAATTTTAAGACGGGCATAATTTATCTGTTAATATTTTGTCTTAAAAAATTGATGCATGCATAGTGTAAATTGAAAAGTAAAACATCATGCTCCAAGTTACAAGTATGTTTTTTGTCTCCTGACAAAATTGTGACAAAATATATGCATATTATATACTAAAATTATTGATCATTTCTGCAATTTTCGATAGCATACAAAAAGATCAGTCTGCACAAGCCTATAATATGATCTTAGCTTGCATTACCACTTTTCAATTCATCAAGAAATAACTTCAATTTCATATCAATAGAAGACATTTTAATAGAATTCTTGATAATCCAAATCAAAGAAGTTTCTTAGCTCTGTAATATACATCCATTTTCACTAGATATTCAAATTAGCTTTTCCATTTCATTTACTTCCCCTTTATTTCCTTATAGTTGCTAGATTTAATTGATTTTTGTCTTGACTGCAAGTCAACTCATCAAAAATAAATTCGAATGGTAGTCGCATATCTATAACAGTTTGAAAAAATAAAAAAAGGGTAGGGGTAAGGTCAGTGGGGTTTTCACACAACACTATTCTCTTGTCCTTCATACCAATAAAATCGACTCCCATCCCATCCACCTGATCGGTAACACGGCTCGACCCTCGATTCGATAGTAGTCGGAACTGTAGAGGCTTCTGCTCATGCCAAAGTCGGAGATTTTGATGGTACAGTATGGCCCCACAAGGCAGTTTCTTGTGGCCAAGTCCCTGTGCACCATGTTGAGAGATTCCAGGTATTTCATACCGGATGCTATCTGACATGCCATGTAGATTAGGCTCCCGTAGCTGAAAAAGACATGTATTTGAAATATTTTTTGCATGTTATTTCTCTCGAACAGACATCTAGTAAACAAATGATAAACTATAACCACACTAAAATACTGTATAACGGATCGGTCTTCATTGCTGAAAAAAGTCTTTCCAACACAATGCCGCTTTGGATTTCTTCTTACAAGCGGTTTCTTCATTATCCACAATGATTTCTACCCCAAAAGACGTAGATTCTTTTTTAAAATTCTACCAACTCAAATATTCGTCTGCAACGTCTTCGAATTTTGTCCGGGGTTAATTTGTGTAGTCTGCTAATGGGTAAGTATAAACTGCAAAAATATCAATCAAACTATCTTTGTTGATGCCATTGAATTTGATAGATAAGTGTAGATGCCGTTAAATTTTAATAAATATGTGTTGATGCCATTAAATTTAATGAATATGGGATATGAATTATATACGAGTATATATGAATTATATACGAGTATATATGAAATATAAAGATTTTTTCTTTTCTTTTTTTGCACAGGAACGAAAGCCAACTTTAATGTTCAGGTTTAAACTTTTTTTCAAAAATGCTTTTGAAGTTTTATAATTGAAATAAATCAAGCAACCTCAAATAAACGTTAAGATCTTAGCAATTCCGAAAAAAGGAACGTTTAGTATTGATATGGTGAAAAAAGACACTTTTTGGACTGTTTTCCTGATTCTTAATTCCAATGCCATTTCGACCGCACCCTCAAACGGTGAATTTGTAATACGGCATGCATTCCTAGATGCATTTACGTAATTGATACTAATTATCTTTGACTCATTCCAGGTAGATGTATTGTTATCTTGCTGATTAAAATGATCGTATCTCTGTTAAACTATGTGTCTGGAATTTCTAAAAACAGGCCATGTGGAAATCACGATGGGAATTTCGTCATGCATTTTCTATTTAAATTTCCTAATTATCTTATTGACGGATATATGACCACGCCCATTGCCCTCCGACAAAGCAGGTTGACTGAGATATCAAACGCCCTAGGTGCACGCAATTTATGGTCGAGAACATAACGTCGTTGTCGTTCTAAAACCTTGTAACTACAGCCAGATTAAAGCTGTAGTTAGGAGGTTTTAGGACGGCAACGACGATAAACAGATCGTCGTTGGTGGAATAAATATCGTAAATACAGCTTGGATAAAGCTGTATTTACGCAATTTTGCTCGCCCAACGACGAAATAGCAAATTTAACGGTTGTATAAGTATTCAAACAAACGGAGGTGCTTGAATTAAACTTCAGAAGTCAACCTTCCCTTGCGGTCTAAATGAATGATCTGATAGGTCAATCGACTTTTCGATGACAGCGACGATCCGTCAATTCAGTGCCTTGTCTAAAGAAGTAAAGTAAAATGAATGGTCGACACAGAAGATAAAGCTAAACTTGAAGTTTGTAAGGGTTAACCAAACATCAATGACTAAAAAATTATTTAAAAATAAAAGTATCAATAATCACAGGAATCGGCGTACAGTGGTGCCAATGGTAGCATTGAAATTCTTGTGACAATCTTGATAACTACATATCGTCGTTGTCGTTCTAAAACGTCGTAACTACAGCTTGATTCAAGCTGTAGTTACGTCGTTTTGGAACGACGACGGCGATATTCTTCTGAATAATGACGTTAACATTGACGTAAAACTCAAACGTATATGTCCGCTATCAAGAATGGTGAACTTGAATTGGTTAAATTATTGAATGGGGTTTAACGCCACTTTTAACAGTATTTCAGTTATATCGCGGCGGCTGGAGACCTAACAATGAATTTCTGGTATTTCTCACACCAATACTTCTACTACATCCTTTCCTTGCCTCCGGCTGCTATCCCACTTAGGTTTACGATTATCCACCCATTGGTGAGAGACTTATGCCGGAAAGAATATGTGCCGCCGCCGGGGTTCGAACCCATGACATCCCATTATTGAAGATTAGGAGTCTGATGCGCAACCGACTACAATATGACGGCTAAACTTGAATTACAAGGGAACTATAAAAAATCCTTTTGTAAGAATGAAATATCGCATATGCCAACATACCTCAAAACTTTAGCATTAGGAGCGGGAATATGAGTTTCCGGTACATGGCTGAGTAAGAACTGGTTTAGGTCGCCATATTTCATGTATTCTACTATCATACACATTGGCTCTTCCATCGTACAAACACCTAGAACACGGACAATGTTGGGATCCTTCAACATTGACATAACCTTCATCTCACGGTGGAAATCAGCCCTGGAATAAACAAATAGTCTTTAAGAGGCATCCTTGAGATAGACCCACGAAAACCATTGTAGAAATCTGTAATCGTTTGGTTTTATTACACAAGCTAATTGTTGTCACATAAAAGACCGTCATATCCCATTTTTAAAAAATATTGTTTTCATATAGAAATCAGCATTCGACATGGGTGATAAAAGGTTTGAAAAAGCTCGATCTTGCGGCGGAGTACAAAACGCGAAACAATTGGTATTTGAGATAAATATGATTTCGTCTGCTATACAATTTAAAATGTATGTATTTCTAACTGTTGCTGTGCTCAAAATATGACTCAAAATGATGGGTATTTTGTTACCTAAAGAGGTATATCCGTATTGCTTGTTTGTATTGAGCTAAGGCCGCTTTAAACAATTGAACAATCATTCAGTTATATCAACGCGAAGTTCATTTATTAATGTGCTTATTGGTATTCCAAGTACAAGACCAGAGCTCTGAAACTTCTTGCCCAATTACATATTCATGAACAAGCAGCCCGACCATGATTCGAGGCCACAACCCTTGAATTCCTTCAGATTACTAGTCCACTACGCAGGCCCCCACCCTAAATTCTGAATCGATACCGCCTGTAAACAGCCGAAACCATACAGTGATATATGTTCAACAAGTTGATCCTAGTCGAAAAAACATACATTAATATGAAAGCTGTCATACAACATACCTGGCTCGATCATCGGCGTTCTTTCGCAGTATTTTTACAGAGACTAAAATAGGCCCTGACTTTCGTCTAGTCATCATATACTCATTGGCCATATCTAAATGGTCAGCAAAGCCGAATGCTTCACATAAATGTACCTGCAAAAAGTAGCAACAGATATTATATTTATATGTTCCTTATAATTCAATTTTTAGTTTCGTCTATCAAAAACGAGCTTTCTGATTGGTCGAGAAAAATTATTCATAACTCCATGAACAAAGTTTTGAGTAGGCAGTGATTTTGTATGCTTCCGCACAAAATAGTCCCATACAAAAAGGTATGTAAATTTGTAAAGCTTTTGCTTTTTTCGCTCGATGCTATTAAATTATAACAAATGAAGAGACTATTTTTTGTTTTCATGAAGGTATGAACCGAAAAACCTAATCACACAATGATGTATGAATCCGCTTCGCGAATTCATACAGAGTGATTAGGTTTTTCGGTTCATACCTCCATGAAATCAAAAAATAGTTTCTTCATTTCTTAAATACATTGTGAAATAAATGACGGGTCGCTGGCCAATTGACTCCGTTTCCCTATTCAATAGAGCTCCAAAAGGAAGTTCTGCTACGAATTTGAAAGGAGTTATTTTGCGAACTGTATGGCCAGTGGCATACATCAGAAAAGTTTAATGTTGGATTAGCGAATTAAAATAGGTAACTACATTTAAGAAATAAGCTGTAGTTGCGACGTCAAACCAACAAAAACTTGTCACATGAATGTCGGCCAATGCCGCAGTGAAAGTTCTCTTCTGGTTTAAATGTTTTATTTGATTGATCGATTGATCCTATGATTGGCAGCCGCGATTCATTAATTGACTTTATAATCATGTTAAAAAATCGATCTTAGTTTTGTCCATCAAAGTTCCTTCGTTCCGATTAGATGAAAATAGTTTCACGCATACAAGGAAAAAATATTACGGAACTAATTTGATCCTTGAGCACGAAATAGTTCCATGAAAATGTCAAAAACTGGTAACTTGATGCCTTCCTGGTGATTTTTTGTATTTAATTATAAGTTATGAAGAGAATAGTTTGTTCTGTTGTTTGTTTCATTTGAGGTATGAAGAGGATATTTTTTGTTTTCGTTAAGGTATGCACCGAGAATCCGCGCTACGAATTCATACATAAGTGTGATAAAGTTTTTCGGTTCATACCTCCATCCGCAATGATTATTTTTTTGTTAATACCTCCATGAAAACAAAAATATCCTCTTCATCTCTTAAATGAAACAAAATAACAGGACATACGCGAAGCGGAATCGTACATAAGTTTGATTAGGTTTTTCGGTTCATACCTCAATGAAAACAAAAAATATTCTCTGCATTTCTATAACTTAGGAGCATCGAGCGAAAAAAGCAAATACTTTACAAATTTTGATATTTTTTGAATGGGACTATTTTTGGCGGAAGTATACAAAATAGCTGCCTGCTCAAAATTTGTTCACGGAGGTATGATTTTTTTCGACCAATTAGAACGCCCTTTTTTATAGACGAAACTAAAAATTAAAGAATTACATTATTGTTGTATGAAACGAAAAAATAAACACTTCTGGACGATTCCGCTTTGTGGACTCAAAGAATGCGATTATGTTGTCCGTTTCACTCCTGAACGAAATATCAAATATCTTATTTGATACCACAGGAAAATATTCTTCTTTCAATTTATATCATGGTAAATTCACCATTTTTTTAAACGTGAAATGTCTAAAATCAAGAATTCTTAAATATATTTACTCACGGATATATCCTCGTTTACAGTAAAAGATGTTATCCTTATTTATCATTTATTTATATTTTGTAAATTTACTTTTTTTATTTTATTGTTCTTTTTTCATGATATCATTGATTATTTTCAAATAGTCGGCAATTAGAAGTTCTTTCCATAAGAAATCGATTTTGCAACTTTTAATAACTCGATGAAATGTTAAGAAAAGGGGAATTAGCGCTCAAAGCTTTCAATAAGCTTCAAACGTTAAATAAGGGACAAACAGCCTAAACATCACCTGCTGGTAAACATATTAAATAAGTATTAATAATTGTCATAAGAAGATACTGTAAAAGATCGTTTTATTTGTTTCTATATAATTTAGGGAGTGACCTGGAAGAGCTATTAAATGAACAAATTTTAAGACATCAACTAGGAGGTGAAAGAAACAAAATTTCAATACAGAAGGCTGTTTTGTTTGGAAAGTTTTTTTTTAAAGTTTTGCGCCCTAGTTTCTATGTATTATACAGAGAGGACCAGATAAGAGCCCGAGTATGACCGAGTATGACCGAGTATGATATTAGGGCATCGAATGAACAAACCTTGTATATGATCACAACACATATCAGTGATCTAAGCTTTCTGAATTCAGAGACAATTTTAGGCTTCCTTCTTTTTTCAATGTTTAATATATGCGCCCGTGAGGTTCTATTGTTGATTCTACACACCGATAATCACAGTTCCAAGCTTTCTTGTTTTGCAGAAGAAGATCTTTTAAAGATTTCATTCTTTGTTGATATTTTAAAAGGTGCACCAGCGCAGAGCCCGAATATGACCAAGGGGCAGCACATAGCCAAACTAAGAAGACGCTACATACAAAGACTATATGCCCAAGGCTTTCTGATTTCAGAAAAAAAATATTTCTGTTGATAACCTCCATTTTTTCAATGTAAAATAGGTGGCGCTTGGACGGGGTCTCAAATATGACATAAGGCACATTACATGTACAAACCCAATAGAGGTTCAGTAAACGAAGCACTGCATACCTAATGTCAATGCTCTGGGCTTTCTGGCTCAATTGAACATCTTTTTATTTTCAGTTTCCTTCTTCGTTCCATTGTAAAATGGGGTAACAAACGTGACAGAACCGAAGTTGACCCAAGGGGCATCACGTAAATAAACAAGATAGAGATTCCCCAGGGTGTGCTTATCGATTGATATTGCGCAATAATGATTCCCGAATTCAAAATAATGCCTTTGAAAGTATATGTTATAAAAGAAAGGCCAACCAAATAACTTTTCTACTCTAGCCGCATTTAAGATCAGCTTGTCTCAAAGAAACTCTAGAGACATATCCTATATATTTATTTTTCATTTGGATCAGTTTTTAAGAAGGATGCATTTGTATGCAAGAAACGACAGTAATTGGCTTTTACAGACAGTGTTTATAAGCTTATTCTGGTTACAAAAACACGTTTAATTAAGAACATTCATCAATAAGATCCATGTTTAGACAGACAATTTCTCGAGATAATTGTATTAAGATAACACGAAGCTCGCTAAACGTAGACGAGAAAATTTAGTTTTGTCAACAGTAATTCTATAAGAATGTACGAAGTGAGAACGTGCCGTCTTCCTCAATCTAATTTTGCCAACAACATTTCGGCGAACCTCTTTCAATCTGGAGACTTGAATTACGGTGGCTCTCCCCTTAACGTACTTATGTTGAATCAAATTCAATTATTGCCTTGCTTAAACGACAAAATGATCCCACGGATTTTCGACGGAATAACCTATCTTAAAGCGCGCGATAAATTGGTACAATTTAAATATATATATATATCATTACCAGGGTATCGTCATCGTCTAAATTAAAGAAAATTGCAAATGTATAGTTGTCTAGGTATTGTTCCTGCAGTTGCAGGAGAGAGATATTTTTTCTAACACAATTATATCAAAATAAATGATAAATACGCTAATAATATGCAAATACGTATGTAATGCTAGATTTACTTTTTAGTATTAGCATTAACCTTAAATTCATTTTCAAAACAAAACAAAAAATAAATAAAAAAGTAGGTTACTCTGATATTGGCTTTATCCGGAAACCTGCAAGTAGCAAAGTTTTTCCCCCTATCGTGCAGCGTTCGAATGTTAAAATAATTAATAAAATTGATAATAATAATAATAATAACAAAATTGAATATATTACCTCTCCAAACTCTCCTTCACCCAAAACCTCCACGAATCTCAGGTTTCGTCTTGGAAATTCAACAAGAGAACAGTCCACACTGCTGACGAGTATATCTGAATTGGGTACAGCATACACGTTGTTTCCACTGACACCCTGGAGACTAGGAATGTTGGGTACACAAGAACTGATGACGTCAGATGCAGCATAGAGGGCATCATACGTTGGTGGCTTGTCAAGAGCATTTAGACTCGTATTTGGCTTAGATTTGATCGAGGAATGTTTTGATGACGTCACTGGTGGCGTCATTGGTGACGTAACTGGTGGAAGAGCTACAATTAAAGGTGGTTTGAAGTCGTCAACATCCTCGTAGTAGTATGTATTCGTATTCACATCTACTGTGCAAAGGGAAAGAAAAACAAGCTTGTTTGCAAATAAAAGGGCAAGCAGAAAACAAAAGAGTGCAGCCTGAAGCAGCAGTTGCTAAGATAGAAATGAGTTGAAGCGATTTATAAAAAACAAGGCAGTCATCGTGCTGTTTGGGTAACTACAATACACAATGCAAATGAAATAATGATTCATAAGAAAAAAGTTCATATATTCTAAAAAAAATGTTGAAATGGTGTCTTTTGTTTTTCTTCTACTTACAAAAAGACAGAGGATTTTTTGTTTTTTCACTTTTAACTTCTCAAACATTTAATTGACCCTTTTATCCATTAAACACTCAGAAAATGCAACCAAAGTCTATTGCGACTAGGAATCAAATTTTGGAAATTTCTTACTTATGCAAAACTGTTGAATTTTAAATTTCGAGATTCCTTATTCTTTTATATACTACAACATGCATTAAAAGAGATACAATAAAGTAAATAACAGCCAGTTAGCAAATGATGTCTATGGAATGAATGATCACAATGAATGGGTAATGGTGTGCAAAAATGAATGATGATGATACAATAAAGGCATTTTTTCGTTTTTCCAGAAATTAACTTTTTTAAAATTCTAAAATATGTATTTAAGACACCTACATTAAAGATAAATTTGTTCGAACGGAATCATTTCGTAATAGCAAAAAGCCACAACATTGCTGGGAAAGAAATGTATTAATGAACCAGAGAAATACAATCTTCGAAAAAGAATGTGAATATAGCTTGTTTTTTTTCAAAATAGGATGAATGTACTTTGATAGCTATTCAAATCGACCAGTTGATATTCTAAAATGTATAAAAAAAATTAATATAATCATAAATTAAGATCTGTTGATGTATGGAACTGCTGTCCGAAATTGTCGCAAATTAGATATCACTTTATTTGATACATAATTTCTAACCATATATTACTGTTATGTGTTTGTTTGTACAATACAATTGAGCCATATTTTCATGTACCATTTTTGTAAATGGCCAATGGCAAATATTTTGTCGACTTGCCTAACAAATAAATAAAAAAAATGTTATTCAAATCGACCATCTTGAATTGTTGCGTTGGTCTTCAGTACAGGAGCACTGTCGCACGTTTTTAACCATGACACACGTAGGTCAAGTAAAGACTCAGATCAGCCTGTTCATCCTTTCTTAAGGTAAATGTTGATCCAAATCTTCTTTAGACGATGGGCGAATATTCTCAATACCCAGAGTAAATGTCAAGACTTCTCAACCATTAATATAAGACTTGTATAATTCGAAAGAACTAACCGACAATTATAAGAAATGAGTGAAATTTGACGAGTAACAAACTTATAGGATAGAAAATATTTTGTGAAAAGAAGAAACTGCTTGTATCAAGTTTTTTTTTTTTCTTTTTCCACAATGTTTTCTAAAATATAAACTGGCTTTGACGTAAAAGAAAAACACCAAAAACAGGAATTCCACAGGAAACGGTTAATTTCTGTGCTCCACGCAAGTGAGAAATGATTGAAAATGTCATGCAGAGGGTTAAATTATCTTTCATGGATAATTTTTAATTGGTCGTAGACCAATTTATATAACCATAAATTCGAGATTGTGTCGCTGCAATTTACCAAAACTGCCTTTAGCCCAACTGGACGTATATTCTGACGGGAAAACAGAAAAAAATCATTTCATTTTACAAGTTAAGAATTATCAAAAGGAGTAAAGGAAAACTGGACGGTCACACACTTTAAAGGTGAATGCATCAAGGATTTTCCGCTAGTGATGAACGCGTCTAACCAACCCTTTCTTTCAATCATATCGAGGTGTAAACAAGGATGATACTGCCACTCAATTATTTTCCAGCCATAAGTTAATCAAAGTACTGAAAGTTCTTTTGGAGAGCATATTTGATTATTATGCTTTCAAGTTGTCTAAAGAATTCGCCCAAAGAATAGTATCAATTGTTTTTTCCTTTGTTTATAATCAGCGCTGTTTAGGAACTTGTTAATTTCTGCCCAGAAAAAGAGAGGGTTTTGAAATTTCAAGAACCTGCTGTCAGCATTTGCCCTTAAACTTAAGTTATTTAATTTCCATAATTTTTCTGTTTTGGCTTTATAAAAAAAAAGCTTGCAGGGATGATCTAACCATGACTATTTAACAATCGAGAATTTTTAAAAATTTAGTTTTCACAAAAAGTTGCTTTTTTGGCGGTACCTATGTTGCATCAAGGTCTTACGTTCGTGTAAAATAATATTAGTTCTAATTAACATTCACGGAAATATCATACACTAGGATAGAACCTACGTGTAGTGAAAGTAATAGAAATTAAAGTTGTTTTACCCTAATTCTAAAGTCGGAATACAATTTCTCAGTGAAGACCAATTACAGTGCGTACGGCACTTTGATTATTCTTTTATTTATATGGTCACTAATAGATACTTGTTGCCAATTTCTCTGGTTCATCTGATTCAAGAACGAAATTATGTTTGTCAGACAAAAACACGTATTCACAGTAAAAGATATAGACAACTATATGTGCAATATACAAAAAGTGACTTTTACAATAAAGGTCTTTACAATACTCATAAAGATAAAATAAAAAGATATAAAGATAAAAATAATTTCAACCGCGATGAAGAGAAAATAGTTGTGAAGATAACAAAAGTTTCGTTGATAATTTAAAAGTCTTATATCATAAATATGTCAAATAAACCTGAAAGTACGACCTAAAAAGATTTCATTCATGAATATGCCTTATTGGTTTATTTATTTTTTAAAAAATAATGCTTTACATAGTTTTTTTTAACAATCTTCCAGTTATATTACGGCGAAGATTATGGTCCTTGTACGTGTATAGTTACAATTAGATTCAACAAATCTCTATTGATTTCATAAATTCATATACTCTTTAAATATTCGTGATTTTTAATGCGTAAATGTCTTTGTAAAAAGTGTTAAACTGCTCACGATATTTCCAGCAATAAAATATGTTCGTTAAGTACAGACTCGGATAAGATTGTACATTTGTACAGTCAGTTCAGTGTAACAAAGGATCAATGGTTCTCGCAGGGACAAAAATTCTGACGAAAGTGATTCCTTAAATCTTTGTTAAAAATGTTTACAGACCCTTCTATCACTAATTCAGAATAGGTCACAATCCTAAAAAGTAAAATAGTGTGTAGGCCACCTAAATACTGTAACTACAGCTTGATTAAGTTTTCAGTTACTCCGTTTAAGTCGCCAAACCAACAAAATACTTCACATTAATGTCGGTCATTGTCGGAGTTCAGCACACCTCAAATGCTACACAAGGTCTAATTTGGTTCATTATTCGTTTGCAAGAAAACCCTTACCTTTCCCGTTCATTTCTTTCACGTGTTCATCCTCTTCCGTGGCTACACCATTATAGACATTTCCATTGGAAACTTTTCCATTCACATTATTTTGGAAATTGTTCAAGTTTATATTCAACACTGTGTCTGAAACAGGCTTCAGACTTTGTCTGTTTATGTTTTGACGTCTTCGATGACGTACAATAACAAATATGACGATTATTGTTAATATCACTAACAAAGCTGCAAGCGCTCCAATAATTATGCTGATGTAGTCTTCGTTATGAGACGCTGTTTCGTGTATTGGAGGCTTGTCTGCTGAAAAAGTAATAAAAAGGGTAAATAGATAAATGAATGATTAATTACATAAATAAATGAATATGAAATTGGTTAAATGTATTTAAAGCTGGACCTTATATATCATACTTAGTATCATCTCAGGCGTATGGCTGTTTTCCTTTGTTTATGGTATTCATTGTAATTTCAAACTTTCCTTATTATTCTAAGGAAAATCTAGAAAAACGATACGCTACAAAAATTATTTACTAAAACCATTTGTATTCAGCCCGGAATCGAGCTTTGAACTCCGACATTGGTCGCCTTTTTTGTGAAACATCTTAATTTTTTGACGGTTAGGCGACATAAACGACGTAACTACAGATTATTCAAGTTGTAGTTACTATATTTGCTTTTTTGTTTCATGCTAGCCATGAATTTAGCAAAAGAATGCCGTTTAAAATCGAAGCTGTATTTACTGTCGGAGTCAGGTGGCGTGGACAACGATTGGTCAATTGACGGATCGCTGTTCCCGCCCACTGACCTCTTATAGGTTTATAGTTCGACTGGGGTTGTAAATGACACTGATTTGTAAAATAAGTGGTCAGGGGCATATGATAACGGGAATCGCTGATTGACGACATAAGCATGTGTGTGTGTGTTTGGCTTGGATACTTGATCAGGTTGCATTTGTCTACAATGCGTGTATCTTTATATAATGTACAGGATATAGGCTAAAATATTCGCTTCTTGCGTCTAGTTGTTTATTTGTATACTCCTCTCATTTCGAAACGTTAGTGTTGTATGTGAAACGTCTGTAATTGAAGGCAAACTTTTTCTAATGTTTACTGTTCGAGTGCTTCATTGTGTGTAAATGCAAACTTACTTTTTCCTTCGTTTGGCTGTACTACGTGTATACTAGTCTCGGTTGACTGTGTTTGCGTTCTTGGTGGGATGTACACGGTTGTAGGCGGAGCTTCCTCTATCGTAAAGTTTCCTTCGGCTTGCACTAGAGAAAGCAGTACATTAATAGTAAGACAAAATTACTTTACTAGTTAGAAAAAAGAAAGAAATGTAAATTTAGCCTTAAAATTACATTTTCAAAAGTTTTCTATATGCTTGAAGAACCATAGATATTAACCCTTGTCATGCTGAACCGAATATGTTCTTATTTTGACAGGAGGTATAGACGTAGATCAGCCTGCACATAAGTGCAGTCTGATCTTGGTCTACACCTCCACTTTGTCCTCTTTCAGCCAGAGTTGATTAAATGGTAAATTTTCAAAATAAGTATTGTCCCTCATGAAGACCTTCCAGTGCTGTCAGTCCTTTGATTTTAAACCGATTCTGTATAGGATTTTTAATTCAGCATGACAAGAGTTAAGAACATTCGCTGATCGTCAAAAATGGTTTGAGACGGTATTATTATACAGAAAATATAGAGGACTCTGAGCGGATGCGTAATTTACAATAGTAAAGGTCTTTATAAAATACATTGAAAAGGGCAAATGTTTGCGCATCGTTGGTCTTCCAGATTGCCCCTAAGTTGAAGAATTTTTAAATTTTATTCCGATCGCAAGAGGAATTATACGTTTGTATTCATACCTGAGTCAAATTCAACTTCGCTTATTAACATCCATTTGGCATCAAAGAACAGCTTGAATTTCACGTATTGTCCAACATTATGTTTTAACTCAATAGTCACTTCATGATTATAATCCATTACACGGTCTTGTTGGAAGTCATATTTGATAGGCTCCCCAAGATAATACTCTCCACCATTACTGAAGTAGACCAAGGCTCTGCGGAAGACTCTGACATTCTTGGAGAAGTAGTTGTTGCAGTTAATGCTGACCGAGGTGAAATTCCTGACGTTTTCAAATTTAAAGGTTATCTCGACAGGTCCATCACCGTACTGTGAGGTATCGTTTCGCCATCCAACCCATTCGTACCCTTTCACGTTGATATCGGGTGATGCGAGACGGAAATTGGCTTCACCTGTATAAATGTGTAGATATAAATATGATTCTTTAGTGCATGACGTCGTTTTGAATAGCCGGTGAATATCTATAGTTTTCAATTAATTAATAAGTTAATCAAATCGGTGGATTTACAGTTTTGCGACATTTCTTGCATCATTCTGTCAATAAAGGAATAAATCAACCAATCAAATCATTTTTAGACCGGAGGAGAGTTTTGGCTGCGGTCAATATTTATGTGAAGCATGTTTGTTTCCTTGGCGACTTAAGCGTCGTAGCCCTAGCTCAATGACGTTTATGTCGCCACGTAACCGAACTACTTTTTTGCTCTATACTGCTGGACATACATTTTGTAAAATATAGCCGTTTCACAATTAAGTCCAACTTCGGAGCTCAGTGGGCGTTGCCAGCGATTCGTCCATTTCAATATTTGTTCGTACATATATTAACCCCTGCCCTGTTGAATATTTTTCCTCTTCATTACATTTGAAAACTTTGACATAATTAGATCAACCTTGTGTTCAAAGATTTTTTCTCAGAACAAAAACCGCAATGAGCAGGTAGTCTAGGCTAAGATCAGACTGCACTTACGTGCAGGCTGATCTTAGTCTATACACCTGCCAAACCATTGTCAAAGCAAAAATATTCCGGGATTAGAATGAAAACGGTTAAAATTCGTTTGTAAACATTTACTACAACTTTGATTGAAGCTTTTTAATTATTTCATCTTTTCATATAACTTAAGCAAACAAGTGAATTAATAGGTATTATGCCAGTTGTACATGTATTAATGTGTTGATACTTTAACTGAAAAAGGGACACAGTTTACGGTTACCTGTTTCACCATCTGTAAGCTGGCCCAATCCACCAGACAAAAACCCCTTGTCCTGCATTCCATCGTATGTGAAATCGAAGAAACTGTTCTCTGCACCACGCGTATCGCCTTGTCGTAGGTCATACGACACAACTGCATCTGTAATACAAATAATTACAGACTGTAGACATACACAGGTTACATGGGCAGAAAACTTATTAGTTCAACGCTGTCTTAGATGCTTTTTTAGCATTCACGAAAGAGTTGATATAACCCCTTGAAAGACCCCGAGGCCATTAATTAATTCTTTGTCCAATTATGAAAACAATATTAAAAGAGATTTTGCTACTCCGCTAACTTCACTCTGCCAGTCTACTGCTCTGCCAACTTCACGAAAATCATTAGGCAGCAAAGGTGTTTTCATTTTCACCCTAATATACCCAACTGTCTCATGCCACATATACACACAGCATAATAAAATTTGAAAATCATAGAAAAGCAGGGATTGCTTATTTGTTTGTTTGTTGGAATTGGGTTTAACGCCTCTTTTAACAATTTTCAGTCATATTGCGCTGCCTGAGCACCTAACAATAGATTCCTTGTATATCTCGCACCAATACCACCATTACATACTTTCCTAGCCTCCAGCTGCTATCCCATTTTGGTTTACGATTTTTAACCCATTGGTGAGAGACAAATGTCGGAAAGGATATGTGCCGCCGCTGGGGATCGAACCCATTACATGTAACAAGTATTATTTTACGATGTCTTCTAAGCTGAAGGCAATTTTCTTTTCTTTATCACCTTTCTTTGAAAAAACTTTTAAATTATTTTTTTTTTCCAATTTTTACTATTAGTTGTGTCATGTTGTATGAATAACAGAAGTTAGTTTCGCTAGCCAACGGTGACGCCAACTACGTGTCTATAAATAAACACGTAGTTGACGTCACCGTTGGCTGGCGCAGATATTTCATCTAAGGACAGGTTCTTCTCAATAAAGGTAAAACATTACCTGTCCATGGACACCCGTACATCTCCACTCTCATACAAACTTGGCGTGTTTTCTGGCTGAATGGAATAAATCGAATGCGCTTGCCAATGATTGGAGGGGACACCTCCCTGATGGCTTCTGTGTAGGTGTTCTCGTTGCCATCGAATTTCTGAAATACATGCAAGAAAATGAAATGAATGGGAAATACAGGTTTGTACTTAATTGCTTATTGTAGTTTCATTTTTTGTTCGTACAATTGAGTACGGAGTACAAGTCTACGGACTCTTATTCGTGTGCTCTTTTCGTAGGCTACAAACTAGTTTCCGTAGTTCATTTCTTGTTAGCTCGGCTGTTTACGGAGAAAACCCGAGGTATTGCTATAGTCTTGGTGTCGTCGTCGTCGTCGTCGTTATTGTCGACGTCGTCGTGCACAAACTTTGACATTTAGCGATATCTCTGGTTCTACTGAAGATATTCCCTTGAAACTTGGCACGCTTGTTCACTATCAAAAGAGTAACATATACTATCAAGGGGGATAGCTCTAGGTGCATTTTTTTGCTTTTATCCACTATCCAGCAGTCGATAACCGAGCGTAGGCACCCGTAGGCGGTGCACTTGTTTTATATAAGCTTCCATACATACATTTGCGAAAATTAGATGATAATAGTCATTTGCCGGGGATCCTTTTCAAATTGCAAAAAGTCAGTTACTATGAATGATACACACGACGGAAAAGCAAAGTTTACCGCTCAATGAACCTCTCATCGCCAACAGTATTCGAGCATAGCAAAATCACGCCAATAATATTGGCTTGACAGTTGTTTTACTTGAAAATAGATCATCTGTCAACATCCGAGATTTTAAACGTTTATCTATTCGAAAGGATTTGTTCTAAATTGCTATGGCCGTTTTGTAAACGCAATCCAATTGTCGTCTGCAAACATGTTAAATTTGGAAAAGTCTTATTTTTTGTCCTTTGGTAACTGGCTAAACCTACATAAATGCGGTGTATGGTCTGGTGATACGAAGCAGATCTCGAGATTGGAAGGAGTATCGTCTTGCAATTCAATACTTAAGGTTAAAGTGTGAAGTTGGAGGAATATATAAGCGTTTTATCAGACAATAAACCAATAAGTAAAATTATGTTCGCTTGTTCAGTGAAACGGGAGTAATGCATGTTTTGTATCATTAGATTTAATGTTATGACTTTTATATATTTGTTCGATCCATTCCCACACAATGACACTATTGACGCCCTTTAAGAAAAACAATTGGGAAAGCATGTATTGAAAATGAAGAAATTGCTCCCAAAAAGAATTTTATTCGTTTTTCAAAGTTGAAGTTTAAGTTTCATACTCCTTTAACTGTCGACTGCAAATTCCTTTCAATTTGGACCAGACTAAAATTTTGCTGTCTGGTATGGGTATGGGAGTGAAGAAGCCTAAAAACCCCACATTGTTAGTCGCAGCCATTAGCGGACTTAAATGTCAAGGTGAAGGATGTTTTCTTTAGACACCATCAAAATTGTCCTTATCGTGAAAACCATCATGTTTTTCTAAGAGACACTAAAGCTATAAACTCTTGTTATTGTACCATATAAATTCAAATAACATTAAATCAAATGTAAGGAATCTCCGCCATTTTTCGACCAAACGCCATAAATTTCAATCTAACTAGTGACGGATATATCCATATTTCTCGTGGCTTTGCGACAAAATCTGACAAGCCTTGATGTCTGAACGTAAATTTTCTTCTTAAATATCTGTTAGATGTATGACCTATGTCTATGTTTCAAGAAAAAGACCTTTGCTCAGTATCATGTAACAAAAAAGTAAAGGATTGTTGGCGACTCAAACGTCGTAATTACAGCAACGACATTTAAGTCAACAAACCAAAAAAAAGCTTGACATAAATGTCGGCCAATGTCAGAGTTCAAAGTTCAGTTCCGGTCTAATTGAATGATTTGTTTGGTCGATTTAGTATTTGATTCAAAGCCGAGATACGTCAGTTAGTGAAAAGAGTTTCTCATAATCAAGACAGGTCAGACCTGCCTGTTTTTACAGAATTTGGATAAGATGGGAATATAGCATTTTGAATGAAAACTTTTGAGGTACCACATTCATTAAATGGATCTTCTTTGTAGGTGACGCGTTCAAAAGTTTGGTATTCTAAATCGAAATTTACGTTGTATTTAAAGGGTGTCCTTAGATTTTGGGATAAATGAAAAAACCTTTGAATTTATTCAACAAAAATTTTGCGATATTGTAACGGTGTGTCTAACGATGTGTGTGAGATGACATCAGTACGTGCATCGTGACGTTGTTTTCACGATACCGAAAAGGCGTTAATACAGCCTTAAGCTTAACTGAATAATCGCTGGACACGCCCTCCGACTCCAACAGGAAGTTCCGCTTCGATTTTTTAACCGCGTTTGTTTGCAAAAAATATGGTCAGCGGTATGTAACAAAAAAGGAAAAAGGTTGGCTGGTGAGCTGAACGTCGTAACTACAGCTTGAATAAGCTGTAGTTTCGACGTTTAAGTCACTAAACCAACAAAAAATGTTAACCAAAATCGCGGCCAGTTTTGGAGTTCAAAGCCCAGGTCCGGGCTGAATAGATAATTTGATAGGTCGGTTGATTCCTTAATTGACAGCCGCGATTGTTCAATTGCAAAGTTATTAAACCAGTTTTAAATTTTTTTGCCATGTTATATGTAAATAGCTAACGACTTCATTTCCTCCCCATGCCAAGGCTCACACTTTGATAAAAACCATTTGACGAGAGGCACATTTTTGAATGTCATCTAAACTATTGTACTTTTCATTTACGACATCAGTTCAAGCTAACAATACATAGTTCCACTTGTTTTATGTCTACTAGATACTATCTACCACTTTACGGCACTCTCAAAATCCATTTAGAGTTTCAATTCACAATTTTATCGTCGTGCAATGGCATATAAATTTTCCAGTTCTGTCATGATTTAAGTTTATAACAGAAATAATTATAGATTAGATCTGGTTTTCCCTCAAAAGACCTTTGTCATTATACAATAGAAGACATATAGTTTAAGCCTAAGGCTTGACATTATGGTTCTAGCCGGAATAATTTATTTGATTGAAAAGTTTCATATAAAAAAATGTATAAAAACACACAAACACACAATTTTAGTGTGTCGTTCTTTAAAAATGACCCATCTTGTGTGATTATATTTTTTTTAAAATGAACGACTCTGTGGGTAAAATGGAAGTTTAGTACAAAAAGAGCAATAGTTCGTTTTATGTTCAACATAATAGCATTCATATCCACATATTATTTCATCTCATATTTGTTTGTTTATCCATTTCCTATCGATGGAAGTGCGCATCTTTTCACGAACATTTAAGCAAATGCATCGAAAATTACAGGCCTGTGTCTCATTTCTAACATAACGCAACATAACTCAAATCACTTTTATAGAAATCCATATAGACTGACGTATGATTATGGCAAACGAGATATAACAAATCACCCAAGAAACGTAAATGAGAAAAACGTCAGATGATTGAGTTTTACTCCTATTCCACGATAAAAAAATCACCAAAGAAACACAACTGTGGAAAGGGTGAAATGAATGCGTTTTTCCAACTATTCCATAATAAAAATGACTTTGAAATGCAACTTTGAAAAGAGTAAAATGAAAGCGTTTCGTACAAATTTTCCAAGGCCCTGACAAGCCACAACGAGCATAGCATTTTATTCAAACTTGAAAGGTGTATATTTCTCGTACCAGTGGACTACGTTAGAAACTTGAACAACCTTCAATAAAAAAAGTTTTGGCCAATACTTGAGAACTCTACGTCTCCAAGAATTAAAAGATGTATTATAAAACGCTATTCGGTCTCTTTGATAACCCAAGCTTTATGCGAAGATAAGGTTAAAGTATAGACATTTCATTCGTCTTTCCGCAGACAGATTACATTACAGCACGGAAATAGTTGTCGTAAATTTCTAAGACCCTCTTATGACAGTATTGACGTACACAATGCATAAATCACGTGATATTATAGGGAAATCATTGCATGATGGAGGCAGGGCCGGGAAAATCGACGTTATCAGGCTATCTTCTCTATATTTCATCCGTAACTTGTTTAAATGGAACGATTCGTCAGAAACTTTGGACAATGCTCTTTTCTTGTATATCAGAATTTGTACCATCATTGGTATCTCCCCTGCAGTTAAGCACACTGACCGTTTCCGCAAAAACCTTAGAAATCCATAGATTACGAAATGATTTTTGGCTGTCTCATAGAAATGATGAATCCTGATTTCTGGTCAGTTTAATTTTAACCCATTCCTACACAATAGCGCATATTGACGCCCATAAAGAAAACAGGTTCGGAAAAAACGAAAATGAAGATATAACTTATTACATGCTATTTCTTCATTTCTTTCCACATTGTTTACAACCAAGAAAGTTTGGGATATTCAAATTTCTATCAGTTTTCAAAACATCGTCTTCATATTTTTTGATTTCGGACTAGTCTAAAAATTGTTCGTCTAGTAATTGGCTAGGAATCAATTTCAAACACTATGATGTTTAGATAGTAAGATCCCTTTTAAGCTATTTCATATGACCCTGTCATTGCTAAGTATATGGATGATTGAGAACAAGCGATAACATGGTCAGCGGTTTGATACAAATGATGATAAGCCTTCAAATTCTGTTAAACAGTCAGGAACACTACATGAAGCTTTTCCGCCCATCAGCGGCTTCGGTCATCGCTTTTTCTCTAATCTTTCACAATTCACAGTGAAAGTATTTACCTCCAAATGTATCATTCTTGATAAATGAAAGATCGCCGCTGAAAATGATTAACCAATGAATCATTCGTTTGGACCGGAAGTGAACTTTAAACTGCGGCGTTTATTTTGAGCATTTTTGCCGGTTTTTAGACTTTGTCAAGCTCATATTACGACGTTTAGGTCACTAACCAACGAATTGCCTTCAGTTTTATGGCTGTGGTCCAATATTGTAATATCGTTTTTTGTTTTTTTAGCGTCAGTCGAAAAGCCGTTTAGGGGTTCAGTGGACGAGGTAAATGTAATGGATTAAATAAAACCAACTTTCTACTGACACAAACACGCAAATAGAGAGCAATGATTATGCACATATTGCAGATATCAAACAAGAAAGAAAAGAAACGAGAAAAAAAACACATTAATAAAATAAAGAGGTTACTAATTTTAAATAATTGAGTCGAGGTATTGAAAAAATATGTGGTATAATACTTTTATGACTGATAGGATCGTCATTTTTAAACTTCGTATCTAAATGATCTTTAAGTTGTTCTTGAAAGTCGAGTCACTGGACGATTTACTGTTCATGTATTGATTAAAAGAAAAAATCTACATGACAGACGGTCATGTATATTGCTATCACCGGAAATCAGCCTTGATAGAATTTCAAGTGCGTTTCCGGTTTATCTCTAAGTACCATGTTCTCAATGAAAGTTCTGCCGATAATTGAGATAGCTCTAATCAACATGATAGACGACTTAACAATAATTTCTTTTCTCTAGTATTCTTAGAGTGGACACGACCCAAAAAATCACCAGAGGAGTCTTAAAATGGTTGTTGAAACGAAAAAATAATTACTCATGATAAAAACAAACATGTAATAATCAAACGAAGTCTGTTTTCCCCTTTAACCATTGACGCGAATTTTTTTAAATGCCATCATAACGGACAGCAATCACAAATGATACCGTCAAAATGACGTCATCTCGTCGCATGATATTGCACGTTGTTGATTCTTTTCGCTGAGACCAAAAAAATTGTTTAAACGTTTGATTGGGGAAAATTTTCACTCGATTTTCTTTGAAATACAGTTATACTGACCTGGTTTAGAATAAAAGTTCTTATTAAGTTCGCATCCCTCTATTTATAAAGTTGTGATCGGCATACTTAAGTTATACTGTTTGTTTGATACTGTCGTTTTATTATATATTCATTTGTTTTTGTGAAAGTATTTGAATCACTGTTACCTTACATTAGCTGATAATTTCTTTGAGAGATTGGCATTTTGTAACACTACTTGAAAGTGATCATGTTTGCTGAAAAGGTTATTTCAAATGAATAATTATACATGTAAGTCAATTTCATTCTGAATGTGTCTTTAAGAAACGGCGTATGAGAATCCAGACCAATTACCGGAGTTATGTTATCTGTTGACAATTACCGATAACATATTACCTGGCGGATTTATCACCTTTTTATTTATTTTTATGCAGATGTTCGCTTTCAGAATTTTCAGATAAAACAATTTCAGACCGTTTCCGAGGATTATTTTCGATTTGAGACACTTTCTCGTATCTATGACGGTTTATTTACTACGTTACGGTTTGTGGTACTCCTCTCTTAACCCTTGACATGCTGATTTAAATCCTCTACAATTTGCACTCAACCATCAAAGGACTGAAAACACTTAAGTCACTTATTGTTAGTTCATATTCATTTAGAAAATTTATATCCTAAACAATTCTAGCTTCATAAAGGAAATGCAGGTGGCGTAGACTAAGATCAGACAGCACATATGTGCAGGCTGATCTTGACCTATACCTCCTTACAAAACAGGGATATATCGGTTTCAGTATGACAAGAGTCAAACTTAAGATTTGCCAAGAGCATAATAGTTCCCACGTTGACATTTGTTTGGCATGGGTGAAGTTTACCAATCGCCTTTAAACAATTTTAAATTGCGGCTTTCAACTCTTCCTATAATCTCATTCCGCCTTTTTTATTTTATAATTGTTATCATTTGTATATAAACAAGTTCCTATTGTTTTATGACAGGCGAGCAAATTCTCATACGTTAGATATATATCTAACATATCCCCCTTGTAGTACCATCTATTGCTTGTTCATTCACAAAAACCCCGTCAATGTGAACTATGTCACTTACCTCTTCTTCATGTCGATCTCTGAATCGCATCCATTCACCTTCATCTTCACGCTGATATTCCAACAAAAACTGCTCAGCATATTCCAGACCCTAGAAATATAAAAACGTGGTTTTAGAATTGTTGTTAACGCTATTATTTAAAGTCAGAACTTCCCTCCGAGGAATGAAAAACTAGTTTAAACAATCTATAGTTTATTTGATCTCTGAAGCAAACAAAAGCCTTTCTTAAGTCATAAGTCTTTTTAAAGAGATGATCGCTTGAGCAAGACTTGCTTTAAAAAAAATAGGCGACACACATCTAGATTAATATTGTTTATATTGTAATAAATTAAAATATTATTTTCCAGTTGATCGGCATATATTTATTAGTTGCTTTTCCGTATTTTTGACTAGCTACCTCTATATTTCACGATGGTCGAATGAATTTGTCCTATATTTTCCCCCCGTAATTGTTTAAAAGAAAGATGATGAGTGGTTTTATATGAAGGAATTTTTAGGTTTGCGGTAAAACGTTGCACAACCAAAAATGGGACATTTTAGAATAGAGGAACTTCGGGATATTCGGCTTTTGCAACATCGCGTCTAACGACTCTTTGACACATACAAAGCGTCACAAATTGAGAAGATACTTGGAGCAAACTTTTGACTGATCGCGGCTGTCAACCAAAGAATCAATGGGTCATTCAAAATATTCATTTAAACAGGAAATGAACTTTGAACTCCGACTTTGGCCGACATTTATGTATAGCCGTTTTGTTTGTTTGTCGTCTTAACCGTCGTTACTAAATCTTAATCAAGATATAGTGCGACGTTTAGGTCGTCAACCAACTCTTTGATTTTTTGTTACATGTTACTAGCCACAAATCTTGTAAAACAACACCGTTCAAAATCGAAGTTGAACTTCCTATTAGAGCTCAGTGGGCGTGACCAGCGATCCTTCAATTATCCCAGTTACCACGATAATTTCTATCGATGAAAAACTCACTTTGAAAAGTGCTATTAATTCACAATTAGAGTTGTTTTTATTGTTATTGTTGTTGTTTTTATAGACCTAACAACTTAACCTCGCAAGTTCAAATGTGTAACATATAGCCATCCAACAATCCAGTTTTATTACAGGTGAGCATTTTCTTCCCTCTCAATCTCTCAAATAAACGCAGGACAGACGGTCGAGCAAAATACCAGATTTCCTATCCTTCAAGAATCAAATGAAATGTTTAGACCACTACTGCATCATAATCAATGCATTACACACCCACAGACTCTGAAAAGATTATATGTAAAAGAAGCTATCAAAAATTATCTTGAATCAACCTTTCTACGAGCAAAGTAACGTTTATTCTAAGACTGACGACACTTTGATGAAATGACGTCATCTAATATGTCATCTAATATACCCGTATCAGTTACTTAATACCTGACACGGACGTTTTGGTGGATGATTTTGTGCGTGTACAATTAACCCTTTCCTGTACAATCCCCGGTTTTTATGCCCCTGTGGTACTATACACATGAAAATACTGTTGGAAAAGAAGAAATTGCTTGTCACAAGCAATTTCTTCCCTTCCCACAATATTTCCTTTTAAAACAGATGGTTACTTTTTGAATTGCGCTCGTTTTATAATGTTGTTTGCTACCCCTTTGAACTTGAACTAATCCAAAAAACAGTAAAAGGCTAGTGTAAATTTAGCATTCTTTCCGACAATTGTCTCTCACCAATGGATGGATAATCGTAAATCTAAGTTAGATAGCGGCTGGAGGCTAGGAAAGGATGTAATGGTAGTACTGGTGTGAGAAATACCAGGAATACATTGCTAGGTGCTCCAGCCGCCGCAATATGACTGAAATACTGTTAAAAGCGGCGTTAAACCCAATCCAATCAATCAAACTAGTGTAAATTTAGACAAAATAGAGGTTTACACTATAAGTAGAGTTTAACGTAAGCTTGGTGGATATATTGTTTCGAGGTACATCGATATTGACTGCTGTGAGAATGAGGCTGACATCGCTCGATGGCAAACAAGATAAAGCTTGTAAAGATTAATTGAAGTTCAACAGTAAATTTCCGTGTCGTGGTATTTAATCGATCAATGTTGGCAGTAAAATACGCTGAAAGCACATGTCAGATAAATTCTTACAAACGTAAAGGATTCGTTGTCAGACCTTAGGTCATGAAAAGATCTTAAAACTGAAAATGTGAGCTCACATAGAACACAATCTCTACTCTTATACAATGTTTTAGAACATTCTATGCGTAAATAACTAAAGTTGATACATGATTCGTTTCAAATTTTCCGGAGATATAAAAGACAGGGATGTGGAAAAACGGCTTTACTCCATTTGTCCGCAGGGGAGTAAGGGGCGAATTTCTACTGTTACATAAACAAAGGAACGTGTCCGCATTGGAGTGAATAGATAATTTTTGAGAAAACGTTTTGTTAATGGAGAGCATGCTGGAACCAAGCATTTTCATCATTAACCTTCAGTATAAACACTAGAACAATAACTCCTTAAGATCTTTTTTGTAACAATCAAAGAATATGCCTTGGTTATTACTAATCCCCGGACAAGCGACACATTACCCATTTTAGACTGGCCAAATTAAAAGAATTTCCAGACGACAATGTAAAGTTTATGAAATTTTGGATTTTTCAAGACTCAGTATAAAAACATTGTGGAAAATGAAGAAATTGCTTGTAACAAGCAATTTCTTCATTTTCCACAATGTTTTCCAAAGTTTTCTTTTCATTGGGGGCGTCTATAGGCGTATCCTTCCCGACATTTGTCTCTCACCAATGGGTAGATAATCGTAAGGTGAAGTCGAATAGCAGCTGAAGGCTAGGAAAGGCTATATTGGTAGTACTCGTGCCAAATACCAGGAATTGTTTGGTACTCCATCCGCCGCGATATGACTGAAAAGTGTTAAAAGCGGTGTTAACCAGGAAAATAATAAAAAAAGGAAATCAAGACTTTGAAATATTCTTCAGTTAAATTCTGATGTACAGCTAGTTTTGAAAGCCCTATTTACGTATTTCGGTGGCTAAGTGCAAAAACATCATAAGTGTCTATACAAAGTATAGATACTTATGATGTTTTTTACACTAAGCTCTAAGACTCTAAGACTCGGGAAACCAGTGTCCCTCTAACACAGCATTGTTATAAGGTTCGTATCTATCGACAATCTGACCACGTAAACCACAAAGATGAAAAAATCAATTAAAGAATTGAAGATTTTAAAATAATCTTCAGTTAATTGCTATTGGACTCCTGGTAGTTTTTAAAGCCCTAGCTAAGTATTTCGGTGGGCTAGTGCAAAAACATCATAAGTGTCTCTAAGACTCGAGAAACCTGTGACCCTAAATCTCAACATGGTTATATGGTACGTATCTATCGACGATCTGACCACGGAAGTCTCAAAGATAAGAATTTACAACTTTCTGTAGGTACACCTGCGTGCGTCATCCCTTGCGTGTTACTGTTCAAATCATGGAGATTTCATTGTGGAACCATTATTGATTATAGCTCATAGGCTATCGGAATGTGATATTGATTCAGATAGGACATTCAAACTGTTGCGGTTAACACTAATAGAAGTTAGTGATAAATGGGGTTTTTTTTACAACGCCCGTTATTATTTTTAAACTCAGAGGCAGAACGCCTGGATTTAACTCCAGAATTGCATGGCTCGCGGGTTGACAGAGGCCATAGGAAATTGCATTTCCGAGCAACGGCTGAGTTCTGGGTATGTGGGCTTTGGGCGAGAGCTGGCAAAAATAGCGTTTCTAAAGTTCCAAAATTGTCAAAAAAAGGACACATCTTTTCCTTCTGCGTAGACCTTAAGGTATGAACAGTATTTTCTGTATAAACTGACAAATGAGCGCATGCACGACATTTCCAACCATTACACATGTGCGCCACGTCAAGACTCAGATCAGCCTGTGCATCCGCACAGTCTGATCATAGTCTTCACTCTGTGCTCTGTAGATAGATACTGACCCACAGCTTCTTTAAACAATAAGCGAATGTTCTAATTGCCCCGAATGGCTGTCTAGGGTGCTCAATATGTGCGAATCACGCACATGTGTAATGGTTGGAAATGTCACGAACAGGCTTAAATTTAAACCCATGTTTGCCTTAAGAAGTGTATCAATTTTCTAAAAATGACGGCCATTAACCACGAACGCAAAAACTTCCGTCTTAAATCGATTTTGTCATTGTTGTCATATTGGGTAGCATGCTAGATAATTGGCAATGCAACCGGAATGGGAATAACATAGAATAGCAATTTTCATGAAATCATATCGTCTGTGCCCGAGTAAAATGTCATAACTACAGCTTTAATAAAGCTGTAGTTATGACATTTTGCTCTTGCACTGACGATGTATTGATAAAATGTCAGATGTATCTATGATGCTGGATTGTTTTTCATTCTGCGAATAATGTCGTCTTTTCCGTTTAAAGACGCAATTTGTTTTAAATTATACTCATTCCTGCTAATTATGAATCTAACTTTGGGTAAATTTAAGGGGAACCGAATGCGTTATTTTCCTCTTTATTCGGTTTTTTTTTTTTTTTTTTTTTTTTTTTTTTTTTTCTTTGCAATTTACATGCAAATGCCAGAATCGTAAATCCCTAAAATCTTCATTACTACCACATGGCCAAGTGGTTCAAAGCTTTATTTACATAACTCATTCCAACAAAGCAAAATTTTAGACTGGTCCAAAGTGAAAGAAGCTGCAGACGACAATTTCAAGTTGGTGGAATTTTGAATTTTTTCGTCTTTTTGGATAGAAAACATTGTGGATAATGAAGAAATTGCTTGATACAAGCAATTTCTTCATTTTCCACAATGTTTTCCATGGCTTTATTCTTGGGATGCGTAAAAAGGAGGGGTTGAGTGGGAATGGGTTAAGCCAAGTTAAAAAGACTGATAGCAGGGCCACTTCATAAAGCCGACGAAGATATTTTACGATTATCAGCCATAAACCGTGTTTGTCAATGATATTGTGACATGCCCGAAATAAACGTATAAAACGAAGTGACGGTACGCTGGCCCCGCCCACTTGCCTTCAACAGGAAGTTCGACTTAGATACATAAAAGCGCAATTTTGTAAAGTTGGAAGAAACATGTAAAAAACAATGGCTGGTTAGCGACCCAAACATAACAAACAGCTTGACTAAGCTGTGGTTTCCACGTTTTCGCCAAGAACAAAAGAAAGTTCAAAATATAGTGTAGAAACCCGAGGATCATTTCCAGTCTAAATGATGTTATGGGTCGATTTTAGTTTTATTATTGACAGCCACTATCAGCAATTAATTCTAAGATGGTTGGACGTATACACATAGTATAATTATATTTATTATATACCTATAAAAGATATGGAGTAAAACCTGGCTGTCAAATACAACTCGTCAAAAAAAAATCAATATTCGGCGTGTAGCAAAAAACCGTATTCGTCGAGTACCGTTAAACACGGACTACTATTTTGTGTATTGACGTTCCGGGTTTTTCGGAAAGTTGGTTATTTCTTAGCCATTTAAGAGAATTTTCTTAATGTCATTTCCCAAAAGGTATATAATAAAAGGAATATTAAAACAGCGTCTTTTTCTAGTTGTTGTTATCGTGTTCTCGAATCGTGTGTAGGTATTTTTATTGGATGAGACCGAACACACGATTCTCGAACACGATAACAACGCATAGAAAAAGACACTGTTGTAATATTCCCTATATATTGCCGCACAACACTTTGGTAACATCTGCCAAGAGGAATCTTTACGGTTCCATCGTATATTTGATTTGTGCAACTTTCTTTATGTACACTTCAACGTGGATAATATATCACTTGTTTATAAAAGAAATCTTTTAAAATCATAGCACAGCCAATTGTGTCTATTAGTCATCTATTAGTCACTTATTTTGTGTCCTCGGTATATAAACTGAAATTTATTATTATATTTATTTATATATATTAGCGTAGTCGCAAGTCAGTCTTCGTCACGTGACATACTATATCGCCGTCGGAATTTAGCAAGTAGTGCGTTTTGGGGACAAACAACGATTCTCAATTTCAGAGGAATAAGGGTTAAAGCGATTACAAACGATTGCTAATTACACGGGCTTCTTCAGGTACTCTTCTTTCAAAGACTAATTGATTTCCATCTTATTGTCGCGGCTGTGGCACTGGAAATTGTTGACTTTCTGCATTTATGTATTATAAAAAGGACCTCCCTCCCCCCATCCCATTCATCCCCCATCCCACAAAATTGACGCCATTATAGGAGACATTCTCTTGTTGGTTTACTTTAATTTTGTATATTTTAACCTTCTTCTTTTCTTTTACCCTTTCCCAGACAGTGAAGCATTTTGACGCTCCTCAAGAAAAATAATTGGGGAAACATTTTGTAAAATGAAGAAATTGCTTGTGACAAGCAATTTCTTCATCTTACATAATACTTTTTTCCTGAAAGTTGAAAAGTGTAAAATTGATAAACTTTGAATTATTGTCTGCAACTCCTTTCAATTCGGACCAGTCCAATTTATTGCCATCTGGTACTGGGGTTAACGGAAATCACCTATATGGATTAATGCTCTAAATGTCGTAATACTGTGAAGAACTTTATAGATTCAATTCATTCATACCTTTCAATCGTCTTATAACTCTACACGCTGTAATCAAAATTATTGAAATCAAAATTATTTAAAAGTTTAGGATGAAAAGAATTATTTGTCAGTTGGGGTGTTATGGGTTCGATCCCGGACGGCGGCACATGTCTTTCCCGACATTTGTCTCTCACCAATGGATGGATAATCGTAAGCCTAAGTGGGATAGCAGCCGGAGGCTAGGAAAGGATGCATTGGTGGTACTGGTGCAAGATCTACCAAGAATCCATTGTTATGTGCTTCATCCGCCGCGATATGTCTGAAAAATTGTTCAATAAGGCATTAAACCCATTTAAACAGACAGTTGAAAACCCTATACAGGTGCCTTGTAAACACAGAAACTTTTGATGTTTTCGAAGATAATGGTTGAAGGATTTAATCATGTCATGGAATGCGATTTGAGCCTGTGTCTGATATTTCCAACAATTTCGCATGTGCGTGACTCGCACACATTGAGCACCCTGGACAGCCATTCGGGGCAATTAGAACATTCGCTGGTTGTGTAAAGAAGCTTTGGGTCAGTATCTTTCTACAGAGCGCAGAGTGAAGACTCTGATCAGACTGTGCAGATGCACAGACTGATCTGAGTCTTTACTTGGCGCACATTTGTAGTGTTTGGAAATGTCACGCACGCGCTCATTTGAAATGACTCGTCTTACTAGTTTTCATGATTTGTGCTGAAACGGTATAAATCATATTTTATTGTACATTTTCTCTGTATAAACTGACATTTCAATGGATGAGTCATGCTGGTCTTTGAAAATCAAAACTGGCTTAGAAACTAGCACGCGACAAATCTATGATACCCTTCTTTTGAAATTAGAATTTAGCCTTTTGCGTAGACTAATTGTAGGTGTATATTTTGGTTTTTATTTTCTCAATACCTTCATTCTTGTTCGGTTACACTTCATGGAACGCTAAAAATGGGAGTGAACATCAGTGATTAGTGAAAGTTTACCTGTAATAAATGTTTTCTACACGTTTTATGTGTAACATTAAACGAGGAAAGTGTTATTAGCTGTTAGTATTTAAGTATTTAAGAAGATGCCGAGACAAAGAAACTGGCGGCGCAGTCTTTCTTTGACATACTGTTTTATATGACCACAATTCATTTCTTCTTATTCCATTTATCTTGTTTTTTTTGGGGGGGAGGGGGGATCGGGAGGCATGGATAAATAAATTTCCACTTGTGATTTATCCGAAACGTGTGTATATAAGGTTTAAAAATGTCATTATTCAGAAAGAATACATTTGGCTCGTACCTATCGATATTGATAATTTATCAATCAAAAGTCTACATGAAAATTCTCTTAAACGCCATTGTGCTGACAATGGCAAGGTTGGACATTGAACAATAGCGGTATTGTTACAACGACGTAGAAATGTCTATGATAAAATTCAATGAAGCCCAGAAACAAATGTATTTACAAAAAATGCTCTATACTTTTGACAATGATATCGAAAATGCAAAAGATTTGTAGATATTTCAAGACTGGTTAACAGGTAAACTTGGAAAGTATTCCGTGTCATTTAGAACCATGGAATTTAAGGTATGTTTGCATACTTGCAAGGATAGCCAAATTATTTGTGATGTTAGAGTAACTTTGAAAAGTTCCCAATCTATTATCAGTTATATTCGTCTGAAATATCTCATGACAGTAAAGAAAGAATTGATTCAATAATTGTTATTTTTGAAGTAATCCTTCCCCGAATGACTATTAAAGAAAGAAATTGTTTTACAAAAAACTGTAAAATATCCCGTTACATAATCCAATATTATGTATGACAATTGTACACCCATGAGTCAACCTGGTATCTGATTACGTGGGAATTATTTATGACCTTTATTCATTTTAAAATGAGTTTGAATAGCATTCATTTCAGTAATCTATAGACATTGTCACAATGGATATAAAGCTTAATGTTGGTTGTTTTGTATTCTTTTGTGGTACATTGCATGTAGATACATTGAACCACGTATGTAATGGTTAAAACAATTTCGTAGTTTTCTTTGTCTTTGTATTGGGGCCGACGTCATAGCGCATCGGACTCCTAATCTTCAATAATGGGATGTCATGGGGGCACATATCCTTTCCGTCATTTGTCTCTCACCAACGGCTGCAGGCTAGGAAAGGATGTAGTGGTAGTACTGGTGTGAGGAATACCAGGAATCCATTGTTAGGTGCTCCAACCGCCCCGATATGACTGAAAGTTGCGTTAAACACTGTTAAATCAATTTACATCCATATTGGATAATTTAACCTATGAAATCTTCATGAATACCAAACACAGCACCAAATTCAGTTTTGGATGCAAGGCCTAACCAAATTCACAAAGATACAGGGAACACGTAACGAGTTACAAAAGTTGTGTGTTTGCACGCCTTGTATTGATTCTGGTGCAAACTATTATTTAACAATGAAATATTATTTTCCATCTTCATCTTTAACATAACAGAAACATCCGCTGACTATATTCAGGGATTCAACATTTTGCTTAAAATGACCTTAATTATGTTTTGTGACAAAAGGGTTGAAAACGATATAGGGTTCCCGATCGAGATCTCAGAAATTCTCATTAAAGGTGAATAAACATCGCAATTGATTGCGAAACGTCACACAGAATCCATCTGATTTTTGACAAATGCGTGTGTAATGGAAATAAATTGAAATCCTGAGACGTGGTTATAACGGATTTTGACAAGAAATTTCGAGTGACTCATATTGTTATTAACAAATCTGTTCCATTCCAACACTTGGGCTGCTAAATTCACATTCTATCTTTCCATTCGCCTGTTCATAGCCACAAAAGATTAACGTATATATTTTGGAATGAAATTTTCAATGAACTAAAACTGTATCGATGTGTCATAACGCGAGTTTATATAGCCAAATATCAAACAGTTAATGATATGGGAGAGCATTGGTTTAAAAAAAATGCTTTTCTGCTATATTTCTACATCCCCGTAACCAATTACCAGACGACAAAGTTTTCGACTGGTCAAAATTGAAAAAAGTTGCAGACGACAACTATAAGTTTTTATTTTTTTTCAACTTTCTGAGTAGAAAACATTGTGTAAAATGAAGAAACTGCTTATTACAAGCAATTTCTTCATTTTATACAGTATTTTTCCCCATCATTTATCTTGAGGGGCGTCCAAAAGCGTCATTGTGTGAGAATGAGTTACAATCACATTAATAAACGAGCAACATATAAACTATTACCTAAAGCTAGACTATTTCGAGTTGAAACCAAAGGGACATGGTTCTAGTCAAGCAAACCAGGTCCCGGTCTAATATTGATGACATGCAGGAAGCGCATTTAAGAATGAACTTCGTTGGGATATAACTGAAGAATTGCCATTATAATACGAAAAAACAATAGAATAAAAACAGTTTGGACAAATTGTGACAGATAACCCCTATCGATTAAGAGAAGCATATATTGAATTTATACTAATCAATCGCACCCGAAAGAAACTTCTAGTATATACCTATTTACAGGAGCTCATGATGAAGACCCTGCGCAGACTCATCCGAATCATAAATTTTCGCAAGCGTTTCTATTCAAATTATCTACCGATGGTTCAAGTGATGAAAATGCGAGTGCACAAGATTTTCTTGTTTAAGGGATTCTTGCGATTTGTGTGAAAATTTCAAGAGGGTTGACCGATACAATATCTACCGATGGTGCAAGTAATGTAAATGCGAGCGCGCAAGATTTTCTTGTTTAAGGGATTCTTGCGATTTGTGTGAGAATTTCAAGAGGGTTGACCGATACAATATCTACCAAGGGTTCAAGTAATGTAAATGCGAATGCATATGAATTTCTTGTTTAATGGATTCTTGCGATTTGTATGAGAATTTCAAGAGGGTTGACCGATACATTGCTGACATTTTCGTTCAGCCATCAAACTACAGTTGTAATGCATTAACGTCATTCATATCTGAAAAGTTTTATCATTTTTGTCAGCTGCAAATCCCATATCCATCACTCCTAATGCACAATATTGCCAGAAGTCCGTTTGCATGGCGGTGTCATCTTTTCCAATTCTTTTATAATTTCACCAGATCTGTTTAGTGCGTATAAAAATCGGGGATTTCATTTATCTGAAAAAGCGCATTCAGGACATCAAGGATAGAAATTATTTCATGTTGAAGTTTTTCGTAATCAGCTGTAATATTTGTGAAATGAACCATGTTCGTATTTTGTATATCTGGGCTAACAAGGTCGACACCAAAATCCTTCCCCAAATTTAAGAGTTTAGTTAAAGAATTAGATAGAAAAAATCATATAATCTGAAATCGCTTACAAAATTTTGGTGTGGTTATTTTCTTGTGAATCCCATTTTGGAAAGCGCCACAGGTCAAATCATAACACATATAATTTTTTACCAAACAAATCTACTTGTCCATTTAGTAATTCTAATTGGTACATAAAAAGGAAATATTTTCAGTCAACTCTGAAAAAAGACGTCCTAGAATCCTGAAGCATTATATGACTATACCAAGTCTCGTACCGGTTTTTAAAACAGTTCGTCGTTGGGTGTGCAAAATATCGTAACTACAGCTTAAATAGAACTGTAGTTACGAACTTTTGCTTGACAAACCTCGAAATTTCTCTTAATCTGTCAATATCCAACGTCCGTATTTTCTCGCAATTGCATTGAAGTTAAATACAACCAATAACTGATCCATAACTCATGATTGATTCGGAATCACACACCAAATAATATAGCTCAAACTATTCAAACGTTTAGACAAAAGTTTTACCGTATACTATGCATACGCGTAAAGAACACTCCGAAAGATTATGATTTTAGATTTTATTTTAAAACATTTATTCAACTCCATTTTATTCGTATCCAAATGAATAAAGTACATGAACGTGAAGAACAGGCACATTTAGCAAGTTGCTTATTCAATTTCATTACATTCGTAGTTCGAATGGAGAAAGTACATGTACGCAAAGAATAGGCACATAAAGTTGCTTATTCAGTGCTATTTTATTAGTATTCAAATGGATAAAGTACATGTACGTAACGAATAGGCAAATTAAACAAGTTGCTTATTCAATGCCATGTTATTCGTATTCAAATGGATAAAGTACATGTAAGTAACGAATAGGCACATTAAACAAGTTGCTTATTCAGTGCTATTTCATTCGTATTCAAATGGATAAAGTACATGTACGTAACGAAAAGGAAACAAGTTGCTTAATCAGTGGCATTTTATTCGTAAATCAAATGGATAAAGTACATGTTTGTAACGAATAAGCACATCAAACAAATACAAGAGGACAAAATTAGCCTGGAATAAACAAGTATTTCTGTGAATATTCAGATGCAAATTTCAGATGATCTCTTTACGTCATGAAGTGTTGGACAATCATCTATGGGCAAGAGAAAAAAATCCTGTTTTCAAATCAACGATATTCTTTTTACGAAAACAGAGCTTTAACAGCGTAAAATTGAACAGGGCAAAAAGCAGTTTTATTCAATAAATTATTATTAGACGGGGAGATAATGAAATAAACAGTTGCTATTACATACTGTCAAAACTAATGGCATTCTGCAGACGCTGCAGTCGCTCTGGCGCTGTGTATCAAAGCGAAACCGATTTCTAATCATTTCCGAAATATAACACCGTTTTCTCTTGAGACCTTTTGTCCGATTTGATATGTTATGAATAATACTATTACTGAGAGATATAACAGCTCTTGCATTCGTTATGAGAAGCTCGATCTGAGAAAGCATTTGATCAAAGCTGCGTACATTTTTTTTATCCATTGACTGCAATGTATTTAACGTTCAGGGTAAATGAAATAGATTTTCTGACCCTAAACTCGATTTACATGCACTGTTATTCAATTCCTTTAAAGTACTTGTCGAATCAAAATAATCTTTTGTCGTATACGTCCATCAACTTAAAAGTATATTTGACATTCTTAATAAAAATCAGTCTCCAAAGCTTGGAGTAATCAGTCACTTAAATAAAGAAATGTCTGTTACGGGTATCTTCGATATATATACAAATATATAAGTTAACTAATGTTGTTTTGATCCCCGTCGGCGGCATATATTATTTCCGACATTTGTCTCTCACCAATGGATGGATAATCGTAAACCTAAGTGGGATAACAGCTGGAGGCTAGGAAAGGGTGTTGTAGTAGTACTGGTGTGAGAAATACCAGGAATCGAACAGGAGTGTAACTAGAAGCGTAGAACAAGTGTGTTCCAAATGCGGTCAAGGCTCAAAGGAACCTATTACTTATGGTTACTAATTGATTATACAATCCCTGGTTTTTACGTCCCTGTGGTTTTATAATTGAAGAAATATTTTAGAAAAAGAAGAGATTGCTTGTAACAAGTAATTTCTTCTTTTTCCTCAATATTTTCTAGCTTACTAAATGTTTTTTTTTTTTTTTTTTTTTTTTTTTTTCAAATTAAATCCATTTTAAATTTTCGTCTGCGCAAGTCTAAAATTTTGCAAGACAGGAAAGGATTAAGTTTATTTGTGTCTTTCCTTTGATTCTACGTTAATCAGCTCTGTTTTGAATACCTATTCGTAAGAATACCCGTCCTTGAAGAAAGTAAAGGAGGGAGTAGTGCTATTTATCTTTCTAAATACTGTAACTCCGATCCGTTTTAGATAGGTCCAAATCTAAAGAAGTTGCAAACAGCAATTTAAAATATGCTTGCATCGAAAAAATAGGCATATTGGGAAGGAAAGATGGCGACGAATAGACAGTTTGCATGTTCGCGATATCCAGTGCGACATATACGAGCTCACCTTAATATTTTCCTCTGAAGCATCTTTGAATTTGGACAAGCCTAAAATGTTTGGTAATTTGTTAATTGCAAAGTATAATACTTATGTACATTAATCCATTCCCACATGACAAAATTATAGACTGGTCCATTTTGAAAGAAGATGTAGACGACAATTTTAGGTTGATAAAATTCTAAAATCCTTTGTCTTTTGGGGTTGAAAACAAGCAATTTCATCTATGCCCACAATGATTTCCAAAGCTTTTTTTCTTGAGGGGCGTAAAAAAGAGGGATTGTTTGGGATAGGGTTAAGGTTTTATTAACCGAGGTATTTAACTTTTTCCATACAATCTCGCGTTTTTATGACGCACAAGAAAAGAGTATAAGAATTCAGCGTGGAAAAGTGAAGAAATTGCTAATTACAAGTTCTCCATTCTCAATTTTTTTTCTACTAAAGAAAGAGACATCTAAAACTCAATCAACTGGAACTTGTCGTCTGCAGCTTGGTTGAATTTGGACCAATCTAAAATTGGTATGTTAATGGATAAGGAATAAGTCAGTACATATTGAGATGCCCAGACGAACATACCTTGTCACTTCTGCTGTGGATGAACGGAAACTTCAAAGCAAGTTATGCATTTTATCATGTTCGTAAATTTCACTTCGATTCAATGGGCGCTAGATTATGGCCTCATAAATGTCTTACAGGATGATGTATTCTTGTATCACAGACTGCATTCTTTATGGGCGTCTTTGGTTAACCCAGTCCCACACAATGAAATTATTGACTCGCCGAGTATAAAAGACGTTACAGACGACACTTTCAAATTGTTGAAATTTTTTAAAATCTTTGTCTCTGTAGGCAGAAAATAACGTTGAAAATGTAGAAATTGCTTGTAACAAGCAATTTTTTCATTTTCTACATTATTTTCCAGAACTATTTTCTTGAGGGGCGTAAAAAAGAGGGAAGTTGTGAGAATGGGTTAAATAGGTTTTGTATGTGGGTTGCAAAAGCTGATAAATCTAGTAGAAATTCTTTTTGACTCTTATCCATTACCAAACGATAAAATTTAGACTTGTCAAAAATGAAAGATATTGCAGATGATAATTAAAAGTGTGTTGAAAAAAAGGTGTGATGAACTAATACGAAATAGGGTAGAAAACTTAATGAGAAAGGAAGAAATTGCTTCTAACAGTTAATCTAATTAGTCTGACAATTCTTGAATTGACGGCCGCGATTGGTCAATTGACCAGGCTAATTTTGAAAGAAAAGCGGAGAGAAGTTGGTCTCTTAAAGGATGTATTGTTTTAATTACAAGTTGCAATCGAAGTCGCCATGTTTTTTCATGAAAGATGTCAGTCGACCAACTCCTCTCTCTATCCTGGCTATAATTACCCCCAGAATACACAATAGGGGGGATGTGATCTAAGGGATCGCTCCCTAAATTTAAGAGCTCTTTAACTACCCCTAGAACCCTCGAAAGAGACAATTTGATTTGTAAAATATGAGCAATATTGGGTGTCTTTATGAGTTGCATGACTCATGCAAATGGGGCTTGAGTTCTTGAACCCATTCCAACTCAAGCCCTCCTTTTTACGCCCCTCAAGAAAAATACTTTGGAAAACATTTTGGAAAATGAAGAAATTGCTTGTATCAAGCAATTTCTTCATTATCCACAATGTTTTCTATTAAAAAAGACAAAGAAATTCGAAATTCCATCAACTTTAAATTGTTGTCTGCAGCTTCTATCAATTTGGACCAGTCTAAAATTTTGTTGTGTGGGAATGGGTTAAGATATCTAAGCAAGCTTGAACACAGTAGTGGGACAAAAAATGATATGTTTGTCGCAAAAGCTCTGATAACAAATCCAGCAAATGTCGTTAATCCAACTTTATGACATTTTGCTCGCGCACCGACGGAATGTATTTAAGGCCATTTTCAGTTTCATGGAAAAAACTACTAGTTAGATTATCTTGAATATTTTGACAAAGGCATAAAGCCATTAGAACAATTAACCCTTTCCCGTTCAAATACGAGATTTTACGTTCCTGTGATTTTATACACGAGAAAACATTGTGGAAAAAGAAGAAATTGCTTGCAACAAGCAATTTCTCCTTTTTTCCACAATATTTTCTACCACATAGGATGGTTTCATTTCAAATAGCATCCAGTTTTCATTGTCGTCTGCAACCTCTTTCAATTTGGACTGGTCTAAAATTTCCAAAAACGGGAAAGGGTTAATAGATAGCCAGCTGACATGGTAGTTGGTTTGTTTGTTTGAATGGGGTTTTACGCCACTTTCAACAAGACATGGTAGTTGGAGTGAAATTAAAAAATACATTATATTCTAGAATATTTGGTCAATGAAATAAAAAAAGACAATCATTGGTTGGAAACTAAAAAGCTTTAATCCTTTCCTGTTCAATCCCTGGTTTTTACGTTCCTGTGATATTTATGATTGAGAAAATATTTTGGAAAAAGAAGAAATTTCTTATAACAAGCAAATTCTTCTTTTACCACAATATTTTCCACCCTTCCGAATGATTATTTTTCAAATTAAATCCAATTCAAATTTTCGCCTGCAATACCTTTGAATTTGGACAGGTCTAAAATTGTGAAAAACAGGAAAGGGTTAGTAAGCAATACATGCGGTGTCTTAGTCGCCAAACCAACAAAAACGCTTGAAATAATGTAAGAGGCTATCATCCACATTCTTTTCTAAATGAATACTTTGACTAGCTAATCGATGTTTTGGCTGGCAGCATTTATACGTTTATCATTTTCCGATTTTTTAAAGTTAGATCTTAACGATGTAAACTTTTTTTTCTATGATCGTTTTCCGAAAAAGAAACCAATGATCTGTGAAGCATTGTCCATGGTCGAGAGTTAGAGCGTCGGCTTCCCAATCAAGAGGTCCTGAGTTCGATCCCCGGGAGCGACTATCGATCTTGGTTTTATCATTGGCCCACACTTTCGGCGCGAGTACTGGTGCATTTTCCAGGAAACAGAATCGAGAGGGATTAATCTAAGTTGGAAGAACTTGTTTCCCAAACGATGTAAAATACATATATGTAAAATAGGTTTAAACCTAATTGAAGCATAAAAGGAGTGAGCCTGTAAAAGGCAATTTGACACGTTATTGATTACTAGCTTTAATGATATAGAGGAAAGACTTTCGAAGCAATGCTTAAGAAACCTAAATCTAAGTGATGCCTTTCAGGGAGAAATAAAAATATTATTTATGGCATATCCTTACGGTGATTATTACTGCTTATTACAATTTTCTGCCTGTTCTTATCCCTTAAAGCAGTTTTCTAATTGTATATACCATATAAGTCGTCCGGGTTGACATTAGCCAAGGAAAATGATGTTTTTTCGATTTCTTGGAGGCAATTACGAGATACGAAAGACTGATTTATCGGCAGCACCGTAATTGGAATAGATCGGATGACGCCTGGAAATGCCAAACCGGTCGCTTATAAATGACCTGAGTCGATTTTTATCTTAAGATGTATTTTCTTAACAATTTACACAGCTTTTCTTTGATGTTCTTAGTTTCCCCCCTTTTACAACTTTTCTCAGTTCTTGCCTGTCAGCAATAGTTAATGTGAAAATGTGCTAAAAATGATTAATCGAAGTAAGAGTCAATAAACGCACATGTAAAACTGGTAACATATTTCTTTATTTAATCAAAGTTCAGTTTATTTCATGTAGTAGCAACAATATTATGTTTGTTTATCCCATATAAATGTTTGGTAGACTAATTTAAAGTGCCTCTCAAGAAGGTTATTCTGTTGATTTCAATTTTTTTTTCAATTTGAAATATAATACACACACACACGCGCGCGCACATATATATAAAGCCGAAAAAAGCCAATTTCAGAACGAGCTATTTTTCTTTGAATCTTAAATATTGCCGAAAATGGAAGCATACAAAATTTATGCAAAGTGTCAAAAGGCCAATATCTTTTAATACACGGACCTTTGCGTAAAGGCAAAACCCATTTAAATGCAAATCTTACAAATTGCCTATTTTCTAATAAGTTATTAGCTGAATATTTGCTTTAACGATACCACAAATTGAAGCCAAAACCAATTCTCCTTCACATTTAATAAACATCAATTTAATATCTTGTGAAGACCCAGCGAGAGTCATGTCGCCATATACCTAATATTGTGTATATCCATATTTGCATGTGTTCATAAAACTATATTAATGTTTTTGCTTTAGATCGCACAGGTCCTTAGGCTTCACCCTTTTCATGGTGAACCCGGAATATTTCTGCTTTGGCAGAAGAAATATACAAAGATAAGCCTGTTTATATGTGCATACACCGCCTGTTTGATGTTATAAGCCAGAGTCGCCTTCAAAATTGATTTACAAAAAAAACCTTGACAAACATTCCACCACCAGAGTCATCCAATGCTTACAGCCCTTTGATTTGATTGAGATTCTGAAAACAACAATCTATGCGGTTTGACAAGAGTTTTAATTAATCTGTGTCGGTAGTAATGTATTTTTGCACTACCATTTGATCCCGTGTGTGATATTTCCAACGATTTACGTGTGCCTCCAATAGAGACTTGATCAGACGGTGTGAATACACAGGCTCATCAAGAACAGAGTCTTAAGTCAGTGTCATGTAGATAGTTACTGACTGAAAACTTATTAACCCTTGATCTGCTTAATATTTATCCTTTCTTTCCAAATTTTGATTTTTTGTCAAACTCGGGTCTACTTTGTATTTATATATTTCCCAAACATTAAAAGAACAAGAAAGTAGTGTAGACTATGATCAGACTACACGTCTGTGCAGACTGATCTTAGCCTATACACCTGCCACAGCCAATGTCAAATCAGGAATATTCCGGGATCAGCATGACAAGGGTTAAGTTTGTCAGTGAATAACATATACTCAACAAAAAAAGGGAAGTAACCACTACTCGTTTGCCATATATTGAGTATTTTTTTTTGTATGTGTGTTTATGAAAAGGCAGGCTAAAATTTTGTTATCTGGTAATGAGCTAAACCTTTTATTTTAACTTCGATTGGGAAACAAGTTATATCCCTCTCGATTCTGCTACCTGGAGGATGCACCTCTATTCGCGCGTTTGTCGGTGGGTCTGTGAGAGAACCAAGATTGATAGGCGCTGACGGGAATTGAACTCTGTACCTCTTGATCAGGAAACCAACACTCTATCTCTCGATCACGGACACGACGTCCTGTTGTTTGAAATTAATAGAAAAGTTGACAACTGATGTCGTAACAGGGCAAACCCTTAGCCCTCCCGAAAACCATCTAACCTTTTAACTACCATCAGAAAAGTGGTACGGGAAAACAATGTGGAAAATGAAATGTTTCTACCCCTAATGGCAGAGATATTTAAAATTAGAACATATGCAATCTACGACTTCTTTGAATTTCGATCAGTCTAAAATCTTAACGCCTTGTAATGCAGAAAGGAACACAAAATAACTGCAAAGCGAAGGGTAGAGATTTGAAATATTGGCCTCTATGGGATACTTTATTTCGCTGTCACCTATCTCATAATGTTTAATATTGCATTGAGCTGGAGAAATATTGGCAAGCATCTGACGGATTTATGGTTCGCTTAAAATTCATTAAATTGCTCTGATTTGCAAATTTATTACTTTAAGTACGGTAAAAGCTAATGAGTTATATTCAAGAAAATACATTTAATCTAATGTAGTAATGCTCAAACATTTTAAACTTTATGGTACAAATCTCTAGTTGTCTTGAATTTAGGTTTTCATCTTAAATAGTCCTATTTTACCCTCACCCACTATGAAAGGCAATTCAAGATAACGATTTGAAATTAAGTTAAATATCGTTTCTATTTATGTACGTCGTTTAGCAGAGCCGGGAAAACGAAATCGTTACAAAATACAAAAATAATGAATGGAATTAACGCTATCAGCAACATGATAGACAGACATTCTACTGGTTGTTTCTTATATGAAAAATCTCTAACCCGTTCTATGAACTTGTTTTAAAACGTCCCACAACGCATTATGGTGTAAAATGTTTCGTGGAAGATAACAAGTTGGTTTCCTCTATGTCTAATTTTATTACGAAAGTGGGGAGATTTGCGATTTTCGTATGAAATAACATAATAAAATGTATTTTAGATATGTCGTTTTCTACGTACAAATATCACCATTCTTTTTTTTTATTTATGAAACTAACCGGTCAGACTACGAGTATCGACCTTTGCGTACACAAATAGTATGTCATGTTTATAGTATCACAAGAGAATTTATACATAACATTAACCAACAGTTAGAATTTAAACTCACGAAAGACAATTAGAGCACGTGCGTTACATATTAGACTAATTCTCACTGCGTGAAGGACAGACGTTGAGTATCATGCGCGGTCACGTGATGCATGTAAAAAATTCCCGGGTTCGATCCCTGGTCGTGGCAAAATTCTTCCGACACTTGTCTGCAAATAGTTGGTTGGATAATCGTAAAACTAAGTGGGATGAGCGGCTGGAGGCTTGGTAAGGATGGAGTGGCAGTACTGGTGCGAGAAACACGAGGAATCAATTGTTAGGTGCTCCAGCCGGTGCGATATGACTGAAATACTGTTAAAAGTGGATTAACTCGAGTCAATAGCTCTGTACAGAGCGTTAAGTAAACACTCAGATCAGACAATGCGGGCGCACTGGCTAATCTGAATCTTTGCTTCTCGCATATCTGTAATACTTTGAAATGTCATTCACGCGTTAATACAGCCCAATTTAAAATCAATAGCAAATCGTCGGGGAATGATTAAGTAAGACTTGATACATTGTTACTGTCAGCGGGGAGAGAAAAATCAACCGTAAACTATGCAGGGACTGTGCTTTCAGAAAATATATTGAAAAGTTTAATGGATTTTTCTTGATTGATATGAAGGCGCCATGCGTGGAAATTACAATTGTGGTATCGACGATAAGCTTGGGACAAATGAAAACACTTTCTCTGTGAAACTAGAAAATGACAGGACGGACATATCTGTCTTTCTTCCTCCTTTTCGAATAAAATCTAGAATACAGCTTTACCCTTGTGGTCTTCTACGTATGCGTCGGTATTTCTTATTTACAGCAGTTCTCTGTTCCGATTAAGGTCTAAAATCCCTGACATGTATTTACTTAAAGGTTGTTCATAATTCAGAGAATAAACCACCATGATGAAGGGAATGTCTTAATAATTGTACCATGTGTTAAGGTTACGTCCCTCTTTAAAAAGAAAACTGTATACTCGACTCAAAAAGAAAAGTCCACAACAACATGTTCCCGAATTTCACCAACCTTTCATGATTTTATTGTGTATTTCCTCGTAGAGCAACATTTGCATGGAAATGTTTTTTAAGGCCGTCGGCTTTATACACACAGGCTTACCAAAGATTCTATTGTGTATTGAATGACAGTTTAGGAGAGAGGAATAAACCGAATGAAACTTTTTCTAACTTACGTTAAATCTAGCGCTTGAATGTTATCTGCGCTAATTGAGACTGGTGATGCAAAAGCCAAAAGTATGCGTTGCGCTGTAAACAGTAACAGCAAACTGTAGCCAAAAATGAAATTATATTTTTAAAGCGTTTGCATAGCTATAGCAGTTTTCATATTGAATTTCAATGACCAGTGAAACTAACCATTCTTTGCTCACTTCAACTCATATATTAATTCTAGTCGATTTTGTGCTTAACTTCCGAGCCGTTTTGCATTCGCACAATAACACGAAAGACATCAGCTTAATAGATTGACTCTTGTCGAATCGAGCAAATGTTTTTCTGAACCTTTCTTTCAACTCGTATACTCACATTGGAATGCGGTTAAATTATAGATTTATCTACTGTGTCTCGTCGAGTGGATTTATGAATTGTTAGCGATTTTGGACCCCTGATATTCAAGTGCACACAAAAACTATCGAGAGAATGCCCAGATAACCAACATCAAAACCACGTAACGTCAGGGGACGAAGTACGATCTTCCATTTAAAGAGCATTTAAATTGAGACACATTGTGTGTCAAAACAGTAAAGCTCTATGTAATTGTGGGTGCTGAGCTTAAAATTCATCATGACATTACTAATTGTGTACCTGTAAACTTTGGTTTAGAAAGTATTGTCAGATAGAACTGGTCCGACGGATTCCAGTCTTGCAAAAGCCCATTATCTGATAACATGAATTGGGTCAAAAAATCAAAATAAATACACCGAAAGTAGACTTTGTGAATAAAGAATGGCTTTTCTCATGAACTTAAAATCTTCATCTTTTTTAATTATCTTTGAAAATTGACTTTGCTGAGTCCTATATCAAATTTGTAAAGAAAGTGTTTTACGGATACCCTTTTCCGCCAGACGGAACACTAACGTTGAAGCCGTGCAAACAATAAGTAGCTGACGTAGAAATTGTTATTCTAATGAAATTTTCGAAAACGATTTGCGCATTCGTCTTAGTAAACCATAGCTTTAGCACAAAATCAAATGTTTGACCTATTTCCACACAATCCTGCTTTTTACGTCCTTTAAGCCATTCCCACACAACACAATTTTAGGCCATTCCAAATTCAAAGAAATTGCAAACGACAATTTGAAGTTGATGAGATCTTTAAATCTTTGTCTTTTGCGATTAGAATATAATTTAGGATAATGAAGAAATTGCATGTAACAATTTCTTCATTTTTCATGATGTTTTCAAACGATTTCATATTGAGAAGCGTTTTCAAGCGTCACTGTGTGTGAATAGGTTAACCCTTTCCCGTTTTTGGAAATTTTAGACTAGTCCAAATTGAAATAGGTTGCAGACTAGAATGAAAACTGGATGCCATTTGAAATGAAACCAACCTATATGGTAGAAAACATTGTGGAAAAAGGAGAAATTGCTTGTTACAAGCAATTTCTTCTTTTTCCACAATGTTTTCGCGAGTATAAAATCACAGGAACGTAAAAACCCGTATTTGAACGGGAAAGGGTTAAAACATTGGTGTTAAAATCATTGTAGACAAGCAAATTCTTCAATGTCCATGTTTAATGCTCTAAAAGGCTTTTTCTTTTAATTTCACCGACTGGAAATTATCGTCTGCAACATCTGTCAATTTGGACTTGTCTAAAATGTTGTCATGCGGTAATGGGCTATACTACTCTTTGTAGTAATCTTCTTATGTTAATATAGAATGTAAAAGGATAATCGACCTTTCAATTGAATGAAAGTAAAAAAAATCTGCGAAGAGTTTAAGCTAAAATTCGTCAAACCTGCTGGGTATTGTGCCAAATACGAAAGTGTAGCTTTAAAATTAATATATTGTAAGTTTAAATTCTACAAAGTTTGTGTGTGTGTGTGTGTTTTCTATTGTTGTTGTGTGTTTGTTTGTTTATTTGTTTGTTTTCAGCATAACTATCTGAGTTCCACCAAGACTGAAAATTGCTAATGATGCAGACAATAAAATAACAGCAACCTATATTTTGCATAACAAAAGACTCGTTGACAGAATTATTTAATGCCTTGGAAGCACGAAAGGAGCTTAATTGGCAGTATTGTTAAAGTCTCTAATTTAATGGAGTCCTATTTCAGTTAAAGCATTCTGGCAGTCTCGGATCACAATGATATTGACAACATTTCTTGTTTTATACCGGAAGTGCCAATGTAACTGTCGTGAATCGCGTGAATGGATGTCGATTGTGAATCGATTTCAGTGTATGGAACGATACCTTGGACAAAAAGTAAAGAATTTGATTCTTGATAGAACTACGTGTATATACACACACCCCAATCCCCCAACCCCGAATAAAACAAACCTTTCTTTTAGAAATAAAGAAATATATTTTTGGTTTTCTTTGACGTATGAACATAAAAACTTAACCACGAAGCGTATTCAAGTATTGGCGTGATTTGTGTGATTAAGTTTCAGGTTCATTAATGAATTAAAATAATAACTATTCTCTTCATTTCTTATATTTTAACGCCATTAAGCAATACAAAGCAAATATTTTACTAGTTTGGAGTAAAATTTTATGGATCTACTTTGTACGCAAGCATATAAAATGGTGGTGTTCTTACAATCTTATTTATGGAAGTATGAAAAGAAAAATCCAACCAATCTAAACGCTGAAATCTTGATACTAGACGAACCTAGAATTAAATTGTTTGATACTGTTCCACTGTTATTTGACAACGAAATCGTCAAGTTGACCCAACCTTCTTACTGAACTTTTAGATGTAAGACAAGGAAAAATACCAAGCTTTCAAAGTACGTGTAAATGGTTGTTAGTTTAATGAAGTTGATTACAGTAAGTAGCATTTTCTACATTCTATTTACCCATTATTTAAAGTGTTTTAAAGGGGATATCGAATTTAAAAAAAATAGAAACTGATTATTCACAATTGCCCGAAATATATCCCAAACGGGCTTTGAATACTTAATTATGCAGTAGATTATCTGATTAGCGAACATGGCTTTTTGTAGAAATCTGTGGTAATCTAATCGGACTTGATCTTTACAATTCGCTCAATTCGGATGTCGACAACGCGTGATATCTCGAAATACCCCAAAGTCTTAGGACAAAACTGTCGTAAGTATTGATATAAATGTAAGCCCTTAAGACAGTTTCGAACTGAACTTCACTAATCCGTAACTGCTCTAAATCCTTTGTGTGACGTATTTCCTGATGTTGGTTGTTGCCCTTTGTTTCCTTCCTTTGACCTTGGATCATATGAAAATAAAGCTATGCTGTGTCGACAACCGAATGTCGCGAATTCTAAAACATATTAGTGATTCCAATTAATCTTTGCTAGATACTCACAAAAAGGCTTTTTCGTTGATCAACAAATCACGGAGACAAAATAAGTATTTAGTGCCCGTTGAGTGTAATTTATTGGCCTTTTGCAAATTTTTTCTGATATACCAATATTCGTTTCAGAAATCGCGAAAGATACTCAACTATATGGCATAACTGTACCACCATAGATAGGATTATAAAGTTAAGATTTTCTTCTTTCCTTCTCTCGGGAATGGGGTAAACCTGCTTGTGTCATCAATTATTCAGTAATTCTGCGTGTTACATTTTACATGCTGCGATGCCTTCCATTAGATTTACAATTTAAAGACTCAATTTCTGGTAGAATTGTGTAATTGATTTAATGTGTTTTTTCTGGGCTGTTGTTTAAAATAAGTTTGGTGTATTTTGCCCACTGATGTTGTATTCTCTGTAATGTCATGAATAACTATTACATATTTTTGTACGATCCTCCATCCCGCCTTATTGACAAAATATTTTTGTTTGTTTTGCTTTTTGCTTTTTGTTTTGTTTTGTTTTGTTTTTAATGTGTTTATTGAGAGGTGTTTTTGTTGTTGTTATTGTGTTGTTGTTGTTGTTGTATTTATGTGGGGTTTTTTTTTTCTCATTTTTTTTCCAATTGAAAAATACACTATCTTTTTAGTTCACAAAAATGAAAAAATCAATATCTTAACAACTGACAAAGTTACAACCATGTTTACATGAACAATTACTAGACTATGAAAGTTTAGTTTGGTTCAAGTTTAAAGAAGATGCGGGGATAGGGGTTAGAAACCAATGTCGTCAATGAAGAAATTACCTGTAACAAGCAATTCTTCATTTCCGTAATGTTTTCCAAAGCTTTACTTGAGGGGCGTATCAATACTCATACAATTATCACGTCACTAAAACATTGAAATTTTCAAACGTCATAAAGTAACGTTAATAACCCTTGTCACGCTGTACTAGGAATAATCCGGTTTTAGAAGGAGGTATAGACAAAGATCAGAATGCACATGAGTGCAGTCTGATCTTAGTCGACACCCCCTGCCTGTCCTTTAGAAACCAGAGTTGTTTTTGAAAGTGATTTTCAAAAGAAGTATTGACAACTTAACAACAAGTACTATCAGTGCTTTCAGACCTTTGATTTATATAAATTTCTGAAAAGGCTTTTATTCAGCATAACAACGGTTAAGACAGGTTTCGATAATAATGGATCGTATAGTTTCAATTTCATTTATACTCGTCTTTTTCCGAATTTCCCTTTCTTGCTCTATGGTGTCTGTCGTCCAAAGTATTTCAAAGCGACAGCCTTTATGGTTAACCTTACTTGCCAATTAAATGCAAAATCAGATTTTGTTTATTACTTCGATCTTTTTTTCTACAGATATCATGGAAATATATGGAGTTAAAATTCTGGTTAGTTTATTTTCATTGAAATGTCTTCCAATAATAATGCTTAAACATTTATAAAGTCTTTGTCTAAAACTAGACCTGGATTTTTGTTCCGCAAAAGCCATGGCTCTAGGAGCTCAAATAACGTGAAATAATGTATAAGGTACATGTAGAAAGTCTGTTTTGTTTTGTTTTATTTGTTTAATTGTTTGTTTCTTTGACATTTTCCCTAGGAAAAAAATCAAGAGGTCTGCAGTTTTCTAAGACATTGCTCGTATATCTGGAAACTGTCTTGTTCCTAGAAATTTATTTCTTGTTATCTGGTCTCACCTCGGGCGAATCTGCAATTTTGGAGAGATTATTTGCTCCTAAATTATGACCAAAAAAGTCTTATTACTTTCGCTAATACGTTGTTATTTTTCCTCAAATTCTGCGAAAAGCCCATATTTCTCGTAAATTTACACTATCGGCCGCGGCACGTTTTTAAGTATATCTAAGATTTTCTTCTGATAAATATTTCCAGTATACATACTCTGCTAACAAACAAGTAGAAATTGATAAAGATAAAATACTTTCGGTTAAATACAGTAAACTTTTCATTAAGCGATCACTCAAGGGACAATCAAACAGTAGCCGCTTAAGAGAGTGGTCGTTGAACACACTTATTGTTCCAAGGATATGAAGGATTAATTCGATTCCATACAAAACATTACATAAATATATTTAAGCGAACGCCATACCTTCCTGTGTTTTGGTTTTGTTACCCGAAATAGATCATGTCTATTCTGTTTCAAATCTTTATATATAAATAAATGGGCTACTTATTGTTAGTTTTACAATAACGGGAATAAGGTTACACCATGTCTAACAAATACGTTTTGCAAACTGGAAAAAAAAGAATATATAAACGACCGCCCTTAATATTATACTATAAAAATATTAATTGCATGAAAAACAAAAAAATATAACGCGAAATGATTGAACAAATAATCGTCAATATTAATCTTAGTAAGGAAGATATAGCCGTCTCCATTTTCGCGTGTACTGGTTGTTTCTTCTCGTTAGAGCGATGCCCGAAGCCGGAAAACTTTCGACTTTAATTATGAAGCCCTTGTAGATCCCCGTGTTCTCTTAATAAGATGCCTAGAGATACGTGATATAAATGACTTTATAAGGTTTTTCTCTGGTCCTTATTTCGCTGAATTAACTGGAAATATCCTGATAGGCAAAACATTAGCAATTAAGCAACGGATGGTATTCATCGTCAAGAAGTTTGATAATGATTGAACAATAGCAATATACCGTAATCTTACTGTCCGGTCGTCATTCCATTCCATGATGTAAGTCATAGACGTAATCAAAGTACTGAAAGTACTGCAAGCTAGCTATCTCTACAATTTGAATAGAGTTTGCAATATTCCTGAAATACATAAGAACTATTTTTATGGCGTAGGCATTTAACGGATTTAGTGGTTAAGCCTCAAGTGGCGGTTTGCTCTCGTTGAATTTTGAGACGACCTCAAAATTTGTCTGTTAACTTTTAAAAGCTATCAAAGCTGACGCTTTGCTAGCTAAAAATGGTAAAAATAAACAAACACGTGCGGAACAAAGACCTTAATCAAAGCATTGGCTTAGATAATTTTATAAATGACCCGTCACTCGACACGGGCGGCATACAGATAAACTGTAGAAGCCCGCCATTGATAAATCGCGGCTGTCAATCATAAAATCTGTCGGCCAATGAAATCGTTCATTTAGACTAGGAGTGAGTTTTTGCGCTCCAATATTGGCCGCCATTTTGTTTATCTTTTTTTTTATAGTTTGGCGACTTAAACGTCTTAACTACAGGTTGAATAAGATTCGTCAACCAACAACTCTACTTTTTTGTTACATGCTACTGACCATAAATTTTGCAAAATATCGCCCTGGACGAAGTGGAACTCCCTGTCAGAGTCAATGGGCGTGGTCAACGGAGTAAGTGGGTGGGGCCAGCGATTAGTCAATTAGATGGACCATTTGCAGTGACAAACTCAAGTGTGTAAACCTCCGTAGACTTTTTGACAGACGAAGAGAGTTGGGGTATTTAGTACGGTACCCTGGTCCCGCTGTACGATCTAATAATTAGTCCTTTTCGTCTTATTTTTTTTTCCGTTTTCGCAGATCGTGTCGCCGTCGATTTTGCTTTTTGGGATGAAAATATCGGCGTATATTTTGCTAAAAACATGGGAGAGTTTTTATTGTTGATGTTGTTGTTATCTGTGTGATATGAATAGAAAAAACATGGCCACATAGTATAAAACCTCGCAGTAGGTTAATACACTATTTATTATTATTGTTTTATTCCATACATTAATGAAAACAATACATATTCTCCCTTTGTCTTATATTTAAATGTAAACCAAGCATATTCGTGAAAAGATATCAAGGAGTAAAATATTTACAAGTTTTAGACCGAGGTTTTATGATACTACCTTTTGTAGAATATTACAAATCTTTTCCGAGTTTGATAGAATTAGAAATTAGTTATTTTTTTAAAAAAAGATATGAACGTAAGTAGTTTGTGTGTTGTATTTTCTTACGTGTAGAAGGGTTACGTTTGTGTGGACAAAGGTTTGTGATATTTTAGGGTTGCTTTTACTAATTTTCGTATTAAGGAAGGGGTTGCTGTGAAATATTTCAATCTGATCCGATAATTACTCTGCGCCGCTGCAGCTGCATTGCAGTTTGTCATCCAACCTAACAATTATTTAATTAAAGTGAACATTTTGTAATCCAAATTAAAGTACAGATATCTGAAAAGAATCAAATAAAGAAAATACACCAATAAACAATGGAATCGCATGATAATTATCCAAAAGCATATATGGTTATTGTTAGTTTTGTTGTTGTTACTTTTTTGATACCGAGAACAGTTACATTGAGAAATATTGATAATAAAAATATATTTAATATAATCATGATAACACATATTCCTTCCACCAGTTTCAAAGCTTTTTTTCTTTTCAAAATTATTAAGAGCGTGTTATTTATCAAAGAGTTCTAGCTTTAGCCGAGTCCAAGAACCATTGAACGTCAGGAGTCAATCAATGAAACTGACACGATTTGCCCTTGGCGACATTACTTTCGCTCACAGAATGAACTAGACTACAATTAATAACAAATTTCCTTTGGATCTAATGACTATCTTATTACATGGAGAAATTAATGAAAAAGGGTAATGGTTCTTGCAGCCGCAGGCATCTCTTTTTCTGCCATAGTTCACATGCTGAGTTTTTCGACTGGTCGGTATTTTTAACGATATCGAAGAGTCTGATCAGAGCCTTCTCTTTGTGCTTTGTAGATAGGTACTGACTCAAAGTTCCTGTAGACAATCAGCAAATACATGTATTCGACACACAGTGTGTGACTGTCATATCTGCTCAATGAGAAAACTCTATGCGCATATGAAATGTTTTGGAATATCACACACAATTTCGTTTCTGTAATCACGCCTACGAGACAGCTATTTACAACCGTAGTTGCATAAACACAGATTTTAGGCGTTCACAACATCGAGACTACTGCTCAAGGAACCCTAGTCATGCTTAACCCGGAATATATAGACAATGATCAGCCTGCAAATATGTGCAGTATGATCTTTGTCTACACCAACTGTTTGTCCCAAAATTGTTCATAGAAATTAATTTTCAAAAGAAACATGACCTCACGATGAAGCAGTCCTTTACTTCCAGCCCTTTGTTCTTGAAGGAATTCTGATAAAGTTATTTTTTTAGCACGACAAGGTTTAACAGAAGATACGGCGTTTGCGATTCTCAACGACGGCGTAGACGGTATCACTGTAATATATATATATTATATATTCTTGTTGGGATTCTTTTTTGTGTAGGGGTGTCTTTTTTTAGCTAGCAAAGCGTCAGCTTTGAAAGCTTACGTTAAAAGACAAATTTGAGGTCTTCACAAAGTTCAAAGAGTGCAGACTGCCACTGGAGGCTTACTCACCAAATCCATGGAATTCCTACGCCATGAAAAATAGTTCTTGTGTATTTCAGGAATATTTCAAACTCTATTCAAATTGTAGAGAACTCTGTCAAAAGCAAGCTATCTAAACCATTCCCACTCAATTCCGATTTTTCAGAATCTAAAGAAAAAAACATTGGAAAACATTGTGGACAATGAAGAAATTGCTTGTAACAAGTAATTTCTTCAATGTCCACAATGTTTTATACACAACAAGGGTAAGATTTTCTAAATTCAACCATGCTTTGCTAGCTTACAGTACTTTCAGTATCTTGATTCTATGTATATACTTAGTACTTGTATAAATAAAGTATAATGGTTATTCTATTCTGTAATGGATGGTGTAGAAGCTGATGTAATAAAAGTCGACCAAGGCATCTTGAACAGTGCTTCTCGTTGAGAATATTTTTTAAAGAAATATTTTTTGGAAAATACTCTTACCTTTCCGTTTCCAAAGCGACCTTGAACTTCGACTTTTGTAATGACCATCATTCTACCAAGGTCAATCTGTAAATATTCGTATGAGTCCTTGTCTATCATTTTTGGACACCACGCACCGCCATTAATTTCATTTCGAATCCTGAAAATAGAAAGGGAATGGATGAATTGGAAATGTCCATTTAAATCAGAAAAATGTTCCTAGTCTATGATATGCTTAGGTAAAGTACAAGGTTTTCAGTCTACAAGACATGGTTTTCAGCCTTAACGAACAACTAATTGCAGACACTGAACCCCTCCTTGACCAATTACCAGACGATAAAATGTTAGAACGGTCCAATTTGAAAGAAGTTGCAGACAACATTCAAAAGTGCATTAAAATTGGATTAAGACTGATTTTATTTTTTTTTTTTTTTTCTTTTCTTTTCTTTTTTTGTAGAAATGAGAAATATTTTCCATGACCGTATTACTTCAGGGTGTCGGAAAGCGGGATTGTATTACAATGGTTTAATGTTTCATCTGAAATAATGCAGATGGTTTCTATCGAACTCTCGGCTTTTGACACTTCAATTCATAGCGTAACTGCTAAACGAGATGAACGCCGCGACCAGACTACAAATTTTTAGGCTAGTAGTTGAAGTAGTCAATTTTAGCCGATTGAATTTAAGAATATTTATCTAATGGGATAGAAGTACATTGTGGATAATGAAGGAATTGCTTGTGCCAAACATTTTCTTCAATTTTCACATTGTTTTCAAACAATTTTCCTCATGTGATGTATAAAAGCGGGAAATTGTAGAAATAGGTTTATCAAACTACTGAATAAAAAGGAGCTTTCAAGAAAGTTACAGCAGCAATTTTCAACGAAAAGACATTCGTATTCTTCATTCTTCGTAACATGTAATTTAAATGCAAGGTCATTCAAAACGGATGCTTTCCAGAAGGAAATCTCCTCATGATTTTAAAACGCATTTATCTGTAACGATTCTACTTTACAAAAACAAGGGATTTTACTCTGCTGAGGGAAAACATTTTCCTCGTCCTATCTTAACCCTTTCACAAATTACTCACTCAGCACTGTCAGCACTTTGATCAAATATTTACTTTTTTTCTTAATGTTTGACGAAGAAGTCCTCTTAAAACTTTATACTTGAGAAAACATTGTGGAAAAAGGAGAAATTGCTGATGAGCAATTTCTCCTTTTCCCACAGTGTTTTCTACCACATTTGATGGTTTTGTTCAGAATTGCATCCAATTTTCATTGTCGTCTGCATCCACTTTCAATTTGGACCAGTCTAAAATTTCAAAAACCAGGAAAGGGTTAAATATTGGCCAAACATTTTTGTGAAGATTTTCGTTGGTCTGGCGTCTTAAACGTCAAAAATGCAGCCTATTCAAGTTTCAGTTACGACGTTTAGGTCGCCAACCAACAACTTTACTTTTTTGATGGATAATACTTGTAATATATATAAATATTTCTTTTGCAAAATAACGCGGTGAAATATCGAAATATCGGGGCTTTCTCTCGGAGTCAGTGGGTGTGGCTAGCGGAGTTTGGGGGTGGGGGCCAGCGATTAGTCAATAACCAAATTAGATGATTTGGAATAATTTTGGATGGAAATGAACGCGTAGAAAGAGAGAGTTTTTCACGATATGTACGTTTTGAACGAATGTGCGATATTCTTTTACCTCCCTTTGATAAAATATATGCATTTTCTGTTAATATATTTAAGCGTCCTAAATCTTCAAAGTCCACGCCCGCCAATTGAATCGTGGATCTTAAAGAGGTTGTGGAGCGTTTTGAACGATTTGAGTGAGTGGAATGCTATGAATGCGACGCGAGAGAGCGATTTTGTATGACTTTGTGTGGGATGAGCGCCAATTTAAGATGTTCTCACCTGTGCCATGCTGATCGCAATTAGTTCATGATAACTCGTTCACAAGGCCGACAATCTCCGAATTTGCTTCAGATTGTTAATTTAGCGGGGCCGCATTTGATCAAATTCATTCTCAATGAAAAGCAAATGATTTTGATAGTGTATGTAATGCGTCACCTACTGGCTGTCTGAACAACCTGATGCACGTATGCTTTGGTAGTTTCTTTTTAGGGTTACAATAAAGGTTGTATGCATTAAAGGAGCTTAATAAATTCTTCATAGAATGTTTCCAGGACTCGTCGTAGATAGTTTCTTATCGAAGTCTACATTTTAAAGCCATAGGTTCCTATTGAATGACAAGCAACGTTATTAAGACTACCTAAGCCTATAAGAAAAGATAATATCGATTTTAAAGGAAAGCTCTTACGGCTCAGAGAAAAGAAAAAAAACTAAAATCCGTGCCGCTCTTTCCGATCGATCCATTCCTTTGCGATAATTACAGTATTTGATTCGATTTTCACACCATCTTATTATTTTCTCCTTTTAGCTAGGGAAGCAGTCTTTCTCGTTTTCGCAGAGGAAATTTTATCCGCCGGGAAAATAGTTCTGCTCTGATAACCCTCATTTCCACGTCGTTTGACAAAACAGAATTGAGTTGTCTTTTAATCAGAGATATTAGTTTCGCTCTAGCTCCTTTAATCTCAAATATTTCGAAAATATATCGTATAGTTATAGGAAATATAATTTGGTCAGATTTATAAGGAAGTTTCATTATCCGATAAAGATCGAAACAAATGGTAGACTTGTAGTTACAGCATTTTGCTCGTGCACCTACGGTAGCTTTTCGTAAAAGAACTAATACTTCAATCAAGGTACTACGACGACCTGTCGTTGAGACTGCAGACCAAAGTCATAGTATGACACGTAAGAGCCCCTACCTAGTTCTGTTTATGAAAACGCAAGTTAATGAAAGACCTTTGCTGTGTTAAATCTTAAGCATTTTTAATCCATTCCCACACACTGTCGCCTTTGGACGCCCTTCAAGAAAAATAATTGGGAAAACATTGTGTAAAATGAAAATATTGCTTGTTACAAGTTGAAAAAATCTAAAATTTCAAAAACTTTAAATTGTCGTCTGGAACTCCTTTCAATTTGGACCAGCCTAAAATTCTGCCATTTGGTAATGGGTTGAACGTTGAACCCGATGTAAAAATACTTCGCTCCAAAAAGTAGAGAAGAGTCAGCTGAAATTTATAGATATTTTTCAAGCTTGACCCATTCAAATACCAAAAGTCAAGCTTTCCAATTTATCGTCCTGGTCCTATTTATACACTCGTATTTAGAACAAGAGAAAGATATAGCTGTCGAGGAAATAATACCGCCATCTTGGAATTGTCTGAAGATTGAAAACTTGTCAATCAAGCTGTGAGCTAGTGGTGATAATGGCAAAAAAATTCTTGCGGGCAAATAGAAAAGATGAGATTGATCGGTAACAGCCGTGTCGCAGAAAATAGTCCCATCACAATTTGGATTTCTCATTCACTGGTGTATTTTATTTAAGAAGTTAAGATATATATATATATATATTTCATGGAGGTATGAACCCAAAAACTTAATAACACTGTATGGATGGACAGGTTCGAGTTTTTAATCGGTGCACATGTGTAATTGTTAGAAGAGTCACATATATCTTCATATATACACGTACATTGAAGTTAAACTGTTAAATTTGCTCGATCCGAGAGAATATGAATACCGTTTTCACTCATCGATACACGATTTCCAGTTGTGATGCAGAGTAGGAAAACGTTTGTGGTAAAAAGAGACGTATATACTTAATTGCATTTTTTTTCAATGGAAATGCTATTTGAATTTTCGAATCATGTTTGAATTTAGTCAGGTCTCAAACTTAACTATCTTTAAATAGGTTAATATAGAGCCAACTGAATGTCTGATCAAAGATGAATTAGTTGGTAAAAAATAACAGACGAGCGAATACAAGATTATCTGTAGGAATTTTAGACATCTTGTTTTAACTCATTACCAGACGATTAAAGTTTAGATTGGTCCAAACTGAAAGAAGTTGCAGACAACAAAATGAGGCGGTTGTAATTTTTTGTTTAAGAATTCTTGTCTATATCGGATGAAATATTTTGGATAATGATAAAATTACCTGTTACAAGCAATTTCATCATTTTCCATAATACTTTTCTTGGGTGACAGACTAAAGCGGAATAGTGCGGGAATGGATTAAACCAACGAAATAAAAAAAAAACTCGAGTGGGACAAATCTGGGGGAAAATGTCTGTCTATAAGGCAGCAACTATTTTGGCCGATTTTGAGATGGTACACTCCCTATATTAGAGAGTGACAGATAGAATGTGCTATGTGTCATGATTTCCATCATTGATTCCAGCTTGGTGTTCGGAAACCATTATTTAACAGAAATATATAGGGAAATCTAGATTACTTGAGTTATTTCTTTTCGGTTTACCTTATATGGCTGTCACTCAGTCAGTAACTTCCTTTGAGGAATTCCCTAGTTTGACATCATTTATAAAACGTATGGTGAAAAGTATGAAGAAATGAAAACGAAAACAGATAGGAGAGAAAGAAAAATACATTAGATATCCACTCTTTAATGCTTGTTGGTGGATTATCGCTCGATAATTTCACATAAAACAGTGGAATTATCAAAACTCCCTTTCTTTTTTTTTTCTTTTTTTTTTTCTTTTTTTTTTTTGGGGGGGGGGGGTAGATTTAGCCCCGCATTCGTTCATTCCGCTTTATTGAACGTCATCTACGTGAAACCAAAAGCACTGTGACGTCATCAGGTTGCCATGTATTTCACGTCCGAAATGACGTTCTTTTCGGAAAATTAACGCCCAAAAGGTTACACTTTTTTTCTTTTCGTTTAAGAAATAGAATAATCATTTCCTGAACAGCTCGCCACGAGTGAAAATATAGCTTTTGATATTCTCTCAATGAAAGATAAACCAATCTTAATTTGAAACAAACAAAAATATCTATTGGCAGAATCTTAGGCTTTGCTTCTTAAATGCATTTCAATTGTTTTGTGGATGGTTAAAGATGCTGGTTTTAGAGAGCCATCCAAACGTTGATAAGGCACTCTAAGTTGTAAATTAAGAAAGTAACATACATTTTTGTTGATGTTCATGTCAATTTAAAAAATAATTTTACTGTTTCAATATGTTTCAGCCTCTATTAAAAAAGAAGTATAGCGTTGAAGAATCCGCCGTAAAGAGTGGCCATTACTTCTTAGATCCAGACATTATAAAAATTAAACTGTCCGTAAGCCAAATTAAAATCAGCATTTAGTCTAGGAGATGACGCCATTAAAGCCAGGGAATAAGAAATAGTTTCACTCAAGAGATATAAAATACTTATTTTAGGTTTCTCCTTAATTTAATCAACCTTACCCTCAAAATCAAAATTGACCTTTCTTCTTGGAACACTGTTTCTTTACTGGAAGAATGCTATCTGAATGTAAAATAAAGTTAAATCTTTGCACAGACGCTGTAAACCAAAGATAACGTTCTTTAGTGGTACCCATGGCGAATTTTGATTTTGTGAACTCGACTTTGAGCTAGAAACGGTTTTGCTTAGATCTTTCCTTAAATATGTCCGAAGTTTCACTGTTTTAATGTAAAATGACATTTTGTTTAAGAAGATAAACGAAGTGACTTTTTTTACAAGTGCATCACCTCAGTCTCTACTACAAGCGTATTGTGATCATTGTAAATCACTGAAGACGAGTAAAGACACGTGATTACCCTAAATTATGTCTATGAACAAACTTAGTCGACTTAAAGCATAACTACATTCGGGTTTTGTTTGCGGACGATGCGTGTATTGTTACATACACGACATCTTTGTGCAAGAGATGTAGATGGGTCAGCGCTAAACAATTTCAACTGTCTATATGTTTATAGACTGTTACAACTGTTTCGCGCTAACCCATCGATATGTCATCATTGGAGTAGAACGATACCTTACAGAAACAAATTCATATAAAATAAATAACTCCAAGTGTGATTTTTGTCGAACTCTTATTGCACAGAAATGAGAGTCTAGTTCCTCTAACTAGAAACAAAATCAAATACAGTCGTGGAATAGGTTTAACTCTGATTAAATTTTCCCCAAAAAGCTAGTGTCAGGAACTCCCTGATTGGGAAATAAGAAAAATTTCGTTAGCATTTCTGCAAATTACATTCCATTTTCGCTTTTATAACAGACCGAGAAATGTCAACTTCGCAGTTTCGTATTTTTATCCGAGGGACCGTCTCAAAAGTAATCTCGTTCACCAGCTTATAATCAGCGAAAAGGACACGAATTAGGCGAAAAGGAATTGGTCTAACGGTATTAACTTGTCATTGCCGTTGAAAGGAAAGACATTTCTAATCCCTAATTTACGCATTAAAGACATTAGGTTTCAGGATTGCTGGATCCTTCCAAGAAAACATTGTATTGACCTCATAGAAAATCAAATTGTCTGGTACAGTTTTCTATGCTTTACCCTTTCAGTAAGCCCTACCTATATCAGTTACCAAATATATAGAAACAGTTTGTTATGATGATGCCCAGAAAAAGCGTATTTAATCCAAGTTGCGTAAAAACATTTCAATTTTATCTAACGCGGTGCTCTGCACTAGTATTATTTGTTTTAGCCTCCTCTAAAATATATCGGCAAAGGGGGTGTCTTTTTCGTTTTTCAAATTTAACTTCTTTGATTTTTAATCTTCTTCCCTTATTTTAGAATCACTTGCTGATTCATTTATTCTGTTTGTATTGTCAAATGTCTGATCATATACTAAGCACAAGAAAACACATGTCAAGTTATACCGATAATGGAAAATGTAGAAGCGGAAACTTATCTACTTAATTACAATTATACAGAGATGAAGCTGAGAGCGCCACCTGGTGTCAGAGTCTAGACCGGAAATACCGTTTCCAAATAAAGAACGTTAATTAAAGTTAAATGTGACTTAATGCATCTTTTTTAGTTATGAAGGTGTGCTTTTTGGGTGTTAAATAGCCGATATTTCTGGATTTCATTATTATTAGGCTTTGCAAAACGGAACCACAAATTAAATTCGGGAAGATTAAAGTCATGAAAACTCTCGTTCATTTGTTTTCCCAACGTTCGTACCCTCTATGTTTGGGGGTTAAACAGCGTGACTTTTATTTTCATTGCGAATACCCAGGGTACTCCTAGGGCTATATGATAAATTGACCATGGACTTGTAAAATTTGAGAGGTGACGAACACGTAGCTCCAATTCCTCCCCATCTGGTTTGGCACACACAAAATACCAGTTTCTATGACTATGTGATGTAGATGTATCTTATGACGATATGACTATGTGATGTCGATGTATCTTATGACGATATGACTATGTGATGTCGATGTATCTTATGACGATATGACTATGTGATGTCGATGTATCTTATGACGATATGACTATGTGATGTCGATGTATCTTATGACGATATGACTATGTGATGTCGATGTATCTTTTGACGATAGGGATTTCAAATGAATTTGGTGAAGCAAAATACCTTACATGAAAATGCATTGGTCATTAGAATGAACATTTTGAGTGAGCTATTAGGAAAATACGGGATAAAACTATTTTTCTTTATAAATTCATTAATTGGTTTTTATTTCAAAATCGGAATCCTCGTCATGTCTTTATTAGATGATTTGATTTGAATTGGGTTTTACGCCGCTTTCAACAATCTTTCAGTTATATCGCGGCGGCTGGAGCACCTAACAATGGAATCCTAGTATTTCTCACACCAGTACTACCATTACATCCTTTCCTAGCCTCCAGCTGCTATCCCACATAGGTCTACGATTATCAACCCATTGGTGAGAGACAAATAGTCGAAAAGGATGAGTGCCGCCGTCGGGGTTCGAACCCAGGACCTCTACATTGACAGTCCGACGCGCTACCAACTGCGCTATGACGGCAGCTACCTTTATTAGATGAGTGTCCATATACTGTCTACAGTATCATCGTATGTGCGCGAGCAAAATGTCGTAACTACAGCTTTATCAAAGCTGTAGTTACGACATTTTGCTCGTACACCGACGTTGTTTTCTATTTTCTCTCTTATTTTTATCGATTTGAACATTAAACTACCAATATTTTAAGTTGTCCGAATGCAGCAAAGTATAATATGTATTAAACAGTTAATGACAGTGTTCAGTCTCATTTCGTTTAAATTACTAATGGCGTTTTCACCAAAAGGCGGGAACAGGCTAAATCAATGATTCAAGAACATTTCCCGTCTTTTCTTTCAATAATTAATTTAGTCGGAACGAGAAAAAGACATTTACGTCCTGCGTAACTTTCTTTGTCTTAACAAAAAGGAACGGTAATCAATTGAACGTGTAAGCCCGAGTGATGTATTACTTCAACCGCGATTTCCCATCTAACGTCTTCATGTTACTTTATATCAGGCTGAGGGTATAGTTCTTTCTTTCAGTGTTATAGTTTTTGGTTGGTTGGTTAATTGGTTGGTTAGTTGGTTGGTTAGTTGGTTGGTTGGTTGGTTGGGTTGGTTGGGTTTAACTACAAAGTACTGGCCGTAATGAAATTTTGCATCTCATAAGCTAATGCTGCTACAAATTTGGAAACACGCCAATGGTTCCCATAAATCTTGACTTAGTACCATGAGTCCCTAGTTCGACCCTCTGCCTACCATGTCCTTGGGTGAGTCTTTTATCGATGATCCAATCTTTTTCTGACACCAGCTCTTAGTTCTGCCAAAAACCCCGATACACGATATAAATGTATAGATTAGGAATTCATATCTTATCGAATTTTGATATTTGACACTGTTATCTTCGGTGATTTTGAAAGACTTTAGGTGAACCGTCATTAATTGGGCGTACTCTGTAATGCCGTTTGTGTCGGTGTTTTGCACTGACATGACAAAAGTTAACATTGTTGTGATGAAGTTACATCTATCATGGCTTGTGCTAGCCTTTAAAACTCATGAATAAAAAAACTAATTCACTACGGAATTCAAGGGTTTTTACAGGGGCGAAAACAACGAAAACAGCAAAAAGTGGAAAATGCCTTTAAATGTGAAAGTTTAAATGTGAACAGACCTTTCCTTGTTCACTTTCATTAGAAACCTTTAATAGAGTTAAAAGAAAGTCTTTACTAGCGCATGGGAAATCATTGAAAATTTGAGAACTCAGTTTATTCTATTTTGACCTACCTAACTCTCTCGTTTTGATACCCTGAGTGAAATTTCTATTGGTCAAAACAGGATGTTTTTCATAGTTTTTTGAGTGTCAAACTCCTTGTATATGAGTCACATGCAGGCGAGCTCCAATATTTTCAGAAAATATAAGACCAGCAATATCCAACTTTATGTATTTAGATTTATGAATTTTGTTATGAATTTTGTCAAGAAATACAGTAAATACTGCACTGGCTAAACGGTCAGCTAATTATCATTTCTGAAACACCTTGCTATCCACAAACAAGCAAATAATGAGAACTATAACCTTATAAGGACAATTAGTTGTATAAGTCAAACCACTGAGTGACCTCGTCTGTCACAACACAAATATTTGGTAACTCGGTCAATTCATTCTCCCGTGTCCCCTGGGGACATAGGGATCGTCTGGTCGAAATAACCCAGCGCAACTAAAAGATACGATTACTTATTAGTGACAGATACAAAATGGCGCGTGTCAGCGCACTTTCTCATTAATTTCTCATCAAAATAATTAAAAGTTGCACTCGAGGGGAAACAACTTCGGACTATGCCAGACGATGTTCAAATGCGAGGAAATTATTATACGCCCTCTTTAATACTGGAACTAACGGCTGACTTGTCTAAGTAGTAATCTTAAAATAAGGACAAATTAAGTTTGTTAATAGCAAAATAGTTTCCTAGTTTGTATACAAATGAGCAGTTCAAACGATCTCCATCATCGATATGTATCCTCCTCGCATATTATCGCGGGAGCATAAAGTCGCCATGTTGTGTGTACGTCCGTCCTTCCGTCCGTCCGCCTGAATCCATTTCTCTACAAACCTATAATCTGCAACAAATAGTTATTTGTTCGTATCGTCTAATTTACTCGTCAAAATAATGAAATATTATATATAATATAAAACCGACAAATAAAAGCCCAAGACCACATACTATTACACACAATTATATACTAGGAAAGGGGGGGGCTAATTAATATATAAGCATCTTTCTGTCTGTCCATCTAAAGTCATTTCTGCTCATCCCATGAACCCGAAGGGATGAACCTTATTATTTTTTCTTTTTCTTTCTAAATTTAAGGCTGCGTCGCACAAAAAAGGAACCTAATGTAAATTAGAAAAATAGGTTTAACTAATGTTATATGATTTACTTGTTAGAATTCAATGGAATTTCATATTTAATCTAATTATTAAATTCATCAAGCTATGCACATTCTTATTCATTTACACAAAACTGGGACTTTATGTATTCTAGCTATACATCTCTCTCTCCCTGTCAGTCGATCTGATGCCATTTCCGTTCAAGCCCGGGCCATTGTTGGACATATATTATGTGTCTTTATTCATGTTTTCTCACAATATCAACATTGTTTTCAAAATGAAGCTGCGATAGTTTAGGTGTACAGTAGACGATATAACAATAAAATACTCCTAACTCAATTAGTATATTGACTTTTACTCGTTAAATATACCATTAGTGTTTGTTTCGTATATCATGTTACTATTTATAGTATTTGCTTTAGTGGTGGATACTTTGTTTTACAAGAGTGGAGTTATGATGAGCTATAGAGAGTATCTCAAATATACTTCATACATAACCCTTGTTCTGTTGAATATTTTTCCTGTTTACACTATATTTGAAAACTTTGACATAAATAGATCAATCTTGCATTCAAAGATTTCTCTCTAAACAACAACAATTAGCAGGTAGTGTAGGCTAAGATCAGACTGCGCCATAAAAATTAGTTCCTGCGTGTCAGGAATATTGCAAACTCTATTCAAATCGAAGAGAACTCTGTCAAAAGCATGCTATTTAACCCACTCCCAATCAATTCCGCTTTTTAAGCACCTCAAGAAAAAAGCTTTGGAAAAAATAGTAGACAATTCCTTCAATGCCCTTAATGATTTCTACCCAACAAGGGAAAGATTTTCTATATTCAACCATGCTTTGCTAGCTTACAGTACTTTCAGGACTTTGATTTTTCATATAATGTGACTGATGTGTTACAGTAATTGTTGTTAATTTTGAGTAGACCGCTACGATCGGTATGGTTATTTTCACAAGAGTATATCGACCAAAATGGCATAAATATACAGCTTGAATAAAACCGAACTGTTGTTGCCTACTGCGAATTAACGTAACACTTTTATACGCTATCCACATTTTTTCAGAATGATCATCTATATCAACCTTTTTGTCTACTTTCCGTGAAAATCGCGAGATAGAAAAAATACTAATGAAAATATAGATTATTGGTATCCATAAAAGGAAATAAACAACGGAAATGATGTCCAATCCATTAGTAAAATTTATATTTTATATATTGATTTAACATAAAGATTGACATATATGGGTTGATATTCAGCGTTGATAGAAGTCCATTAGGGGAATTAAAAAATGTCGAGTATATCTTATGACAAAGTAGATTATATAACACCGTGGATATTTTTACAAAGTTTTAATGGACGCTTTCACTGGATAAGTTTGCATTATTTGAGATTTCCACTTTTAAGTCCTAGTTTCACTGTAAATGCACAATGAAATTGTTTGATCCACCCATTTTACGTCCCCACAGAAATAAGAAATAGACCGGAGCTCTACAAACACTGTTTTAATAATACAAACGGTAACAATGCATTATCAATTTCATACCGAACACCGAATCCTTCTTTGTCTGCCAATACAGGCCAATGGAATTTTGCTCATCTTAAAGTCTAGAATTTCATGCGCACTGATGATTTAACGATGATGTTTAATGCACTGACTCAAAACCATTGACTTAATTATTTTAACATCATCGAAACTCTATGTAGACGTTGTAAGTAAACATCATCGAAACTCGATGTTAATTAATTGAATGGGGTTTAACGCCGCTTTTAACAGTATTTCAGTCACATCTTGGCGGCTGGAGCACCTAACAATTGATCCCTGATATTTCTCACGCCAGTACTACCACTACATCCTTCCTAGCCTCCAGCTGCTATCCCACTTATAGGTTTGCGATTATCCACCAGTTGGTGAGAAAAGAATATGTTCCGCCGCCGGGGATCGAACCCATGACATCCCGTGATTGAAGATTAGGGGTCCGATGCGCTACCGACAGCACTATGACGGTGGCTGAAACTCGATGTAGACTTTGATAGTAAGATATCAGTTGAGGGATTCCTTGCAGCCAATTGATTGGTCAATAAAATCAGACAGTTGATTGGTCAATAAAATATTTCATTTAGACCGGTAGTGAACTTTGAGCTCCGATTTTCATGTTAAACATTCTTGTTTGTTTGGCGATATCAACTTCTTAAGTACAGCTTATTCGTCTATAATTCAGCAGCGATTGGCACTTGTTGGAAATGTCACCCAAGGGATCATTCCATTTGAAACAATAGGTTTCAAAATTGTATGGTTTAGTAAAGGGTTTATGTACTGCATATCGACACTATATAGAAACAGTGTTCATTAATTCAGCCAATTCAAACAACTTACAATCAATGATCATGCACGCTTTCAACTCAATTAACGACATCAAAAAGGAAATGATAGAGTAAAGCAATTGAAACGAGACTTTAGCAGGCAAAGTAGTTAGCTTCGAGTGAATTCCAATACTCCTCTCGACAAGAACCAACTTGTTTCAATATACGGACATATCTTCCAGAACAGCACTCCAGCCGGTAGAACCTATTAGTAGAGGTTGTGCACTGAGAACAAATTTTATAAAAATGTAATACTGTTAACAAATATACTGCCGGGTCTGGTATTCCCCGTCGGTAACACACTGTGCTCTCAACTGACGTGTCAACGGACACCCAATGACTCCGCTGGCTCCGCCCACTGACTCCGACATGAAGTTCAACTTTGATATTAAACGACGTTATGTTGCAAATTTTATTGCCAGGTCCATGTAAAATGGTCGAGTTCAAACCCCACTTAATGATAGATTTGATTGGTCGATTGATTCTGTGATTGACAGGTGCGATTGGTCAAATCTCGCGTCGTGATGTCGAACCACGATTCTGCCAATACTCTTTCTAACAATTGCGGCATGCGTCTGTTGTCTCTAACCAAAGGGCGACTTAAAAGTTACGTTGGATGTCAGACTCTGTCTCGAATAGCATATTGTAGTTGAACTGGTATTTGAAATGAAAGGAAATCACGGTTAGGTACAGCCACCATGAAACATTTTAGATACTGTAAAATTGGCGTTAAACCCCATGAAATCAAAAGATCAACAAATATGACTTAAACAGCTATTTGTAAAGTTTTTTGATAAAACCCTTGTCTGTCTCGAATGGTACTTTCGAGACATACGATTATTGTTCTACAGAAAGCTCAGGGCCGCGGACATGAAGCGATTGGAAGCGCATCGGACTCAATCATGAGGTCTTGGGTTCGATCCCCGCTCTCAGCAAATTTCCTTTCCGGCAATTGTCTCCGACCCAATTGGTGGAAATTGTAAGCCTAAAAGGAATGAGATGCTAGAAGCAAGCTAGGAAAGGATGTAGTGGTAGCACTGGTGAGAGAAATACCAGGAATCCATGGTAATGTGCTTCAGGTGCCGCGATATGACATAAATACTATTAAAAGTGGCTTTCGACCCAAAACAAATAAACAAATGGGAAAGCCAAGGTTCGACTATACACCAAACACAATAAATAAATTTTAGAAGTACATCAAGTATAGTGTCTAATCAGGCTCACAGACTCTCCAGACACGAACATTTAATTTATGCTCGATTTTGAGAATCGTATATGATTTTACAGTAAAATACAATATTAAATATCTTTCAGTACTCAGTCTGCTGTCTTGTATCGGAACTTTCATTTCAAGTTCAACTTTATTGATTTGTGGTTTTACTGGAAAAAATTCTCTGTCGATAAAGCAAATTACAAAACAGGTGTTTTGTCATTTTGATAAAACCTGTTACTATGGTAACAAATGAGAATATCGAAAATGACGACATGATAAGCTACGGACAAATTGAAGTGTTTTAATCTATGTAGTATCAAAGCCTGTAGTACAGTCTCATTGGGTGACCATAACATCGTAACTTCAGCTGATTATAGCTGAGGTGACAAGTTTTTGGTCGAACAACTACGATACATATAACTGATCAATCGCTGGCCACGCCAACTGACTCGTTAAGTTACTTCTACGGACTCCAAAGGAAGTCCCGTTTCGATTTTAAACGGCATTACTTTGCAAAAAATCATAACCAATAGCACGTAACAAAATAATGATGTGGTTGGTTTGTGACCTATACGTCGTAACTACAGCTTAAATAAGCTGTAGTTACGACGTTTAGTTGCTAAAATATCAAAGAGGGTTGACAAAAAATGGCGTCGAATGTCGGAGTTGAAGGGTCAGACCCGGGTTGAATGATTTGAATGGTCAGTTGATTGTTTGATTGACAGCCGCGATATCTTTGTGCTTTCGAACGGTCAATCGGTAGTATTTTGGCAATATTCTTTTACAGATATGTTGTTGTTTAGTCCATCGGTAAAATTACGAAAATGAATTTAACATACCAAATCTAGTGCGGGGAAGTACATAGAAAATGTGGGTGAAGTTTCTGTTAAAAAGGCAAAATGTCCAAAGAATCGCGAATGAAACGGACTTAACCCTTTACCAAAAAATGACTGTCAATCTAGAGGTCCCGGGTTCGATCCCCGACGGCGGCACTCATCCTTTCCGACTATTTGTCTCCCACCAATGGGTCGATAATCGTAGACCTATGTGGGATAGCAGATGGAGGCTAGGAAAGGATGTGATGGTAGTACTGGTGTGAGAAATACCAGGAATCCATTGTTAGGTGCCCCAGCCGCCGCGATATAACTGAAAGATTGTTGAAAGCGGCGTAAAACCCAATTCAAACAAACAAACAAATTACCAAAAAATACGGCTTTCCGGCGCCATAAAGAAATATAATCATAGAAAACTTTGTGAGAAAAGGACAAATTGCTTGTAATAAGCAATGTATGCTTTGGCACTTATTTTCCAAATTAGGCAAAATTTGAATGGTCGTATGCAACTACTTTGAATTAGGGCTAGTCTAAAATAGTGTCGTCTTGAATGGATTAATGAAACACATCGGTGAGTTTTTAACAAAGAAAACGTTCTACATTCAAGTTTTAACCCATTCCCACACGACAAAATTTTGGACTGGTCCAAATTGAAGGAAACTGCAGATGATAATTTCAAGTTGATGGAATTTTAAATTTTTTTATATAGAAAACATTGTTGAAAATGAAGAAATTGCTTGTCACAAGCAATTTCTTCATTTTCAACAATGTTTTCTACAGCCATTTTCTTGAGGGGCGTAAAAAGGAGGGATGGTGTGAGAATGGGTTAAACAGACTTGACTTCACATAGAATTATTTGATAAAGATTTGTTGGTGGTAAAATATCACAGGTGGTTAATTATAAGGGTAACCTTGGGGGCGTCATCGGTTTGTCATAATTCATCAGATGTCTCGGGCTCCAAAGAGAAAGTAATTAAATCTAAAGAAAGACAGAAAATAAGGTATCAACGGATGGAGAGTAAAGCTATCCGACGGTTTAGCGGCGTATACATGCATGCGGGTATGCAAGGACAAAATGCACAATACGTTTTTGGACGTTTCCTTCCTTGGCTGTTGAAAAACTGTATCGACAGCTTATCCCATTACCAAACGATAGCATTTAACCCATTCCACACAACAAAATTTTAGACTGGTCCAAATTAAAAGGGGTTGCAGACCACAATTTAAAGTTGATAAAATGTTAGATTTTTTCAACTTTCTAGGCAGAAAACATTGTGTAAAATGAAGAAATTGCTTGTCACAAGCAATTTCTTCATTTTTACACAATGTTTTCCCAATTGCTTTTCTTGAAGGGCGTCGAAAGGCGTCACTGTGTGGGAATGGGTTAAGTCTTGTCCAAATTGAAAGATGTCGCGAAAGCCAATTCAAAGTTGATGGCATTCTAAAATTCATTGTACTTCTGGGTAGAAAACATTGTCACAAGCAATTTCTTCATTTTTCACAATGTTTCCCCACTTTTGTTTGTGTGTAAAAAGTGGGATTGTATGGGAATGGGTGAAAGTTTGCCGTTACATGTAGTATCCCAAATACAATGTGTTAAGAGTAAGGTTGAGCAGCTAGTTTCAGCTGAAGTATTTGGCGCTTCGTATCCCCAAATATATATGTTTCTTCTTTTCCTGCTTTTTAGCTAGCAAAGCGTCAGCTTTGATAGTTTAAGTTAACAGACAAAATTTTGAGGTCGTCTCAAAGTTCAACGAGTGCAAACTGCCGCTGGAGGCTTAACCACTAAATTCGTTAAATGCCTACGCCATAAAAAGTAGTTCTTATGTATTTCAGGAATGTCACCAACTGCATTCAAATTGTGGTGAACTTTTAAAAAGCATGCTTTTTAACCCATTATCAATTAATTCCGCTTTCAAGCATCTCAAGAAAAAAGCTTTGGAAAACATTGTGGACAATGAAGAAATTGCTCGTGACAAGCAGTTTCTTCATTGTCCACGATGTTTTCTAACCAACAAGGAATTTATTTTCTAAATTTCACTAACTCCTTCCAACTTCTTTCAATTTGAACCAGTCTAAGACATTGTCAAATTGTAAAGGGTTAACTCCTGTGTTGCTTCAGCCTAGATTATTTATCATAACCTTTGGCAAAGAAGATTACTTAACAAAACTATGCTTTGCTAGCTTACAGTACTTTCAGTACTTTGATTTAAGTTATAAATACGAAATCGACTGAATCCTCTCCTTACAAATGTCTTAGAGTAAAACAGTTAGAAATTTGATTATTGAGCGCCAAAAGGTTTATTTCATAAACAGTGCAAGCGCCGCTTTAATTCGTATGAGTGAATCATTCAGACCTATGTGAAAGATCATCACTTTTTGTGTAAGATGTCATTTTTGTGAGACATCGTGAAAAATAAATGCTTTACCTTGAGTTTTGTGGACCAACACTTTTGTGGCTGTGAGTCGAGCTGGCAGTGATGGCGGAGTCTGGAATTCGTTTGTCTTCCATACCGAGTTGATCCTGGCATTGATCTGAAAGAAAAGATCGAGTAATTAATGTATGAGACAGTAGAAAATCTAATTCGTCAATCCGGATTTTTTATACTTCCGATTACTGTCCGTGTATATCTACGTCAAATATTTTAGTCTGCACTAGCAATTTGCTTTAACTCTAATTTCGTTTAACCCATTCCAAAACAATCCCGCTTTTTAACGCCTCTCAAGAAAAACAATTCGGAAAAAACTTTGTTGATGATGAAGCAATAGCTTGTAACAAGTAATTTCTTCTTTTTCGACATTTTTTACCCAGAAAGTTGTAAATATCTAAAGTTTAAATTGTCGACTGTAATTCCTTTCAATTGGACTGGTCGATACTGTTGTTCTTTTAACTTTATTTCTATATTATTGAATTATATCAATGAACTTACAAATCTTCCTTTCCGAAAAAAAAAATATTCGGCCGAAGTTAATCTACAGCAGATTTAACGTTAATGGCGGCTGAAATTTAAGAACTATTTTTTGTGAGATTTCAGCGCAAAGTGTCAATTACAGGGGAGTGAAAAAAGGGATTATATTCACCCAATAAAAACGTCAATTTGTAGATTTCTAGGCATTTGTGGCAAGCTTATACGTACGCCTATAAACACCAATGTGTTTAGGTTGGACCCGGCGCAAGAAAACAGGTCAGACGGAAGCACAAATGTGCATGAATTTCAATGATGCGATATGACTTGAATAATTGTTATTTATAACACAATATTGAATGTTTTTGTTCTTATAGGTTCTAACCGAAGTTATATAAGGTTTCTTCTTGTATTCGAAGTAGATTACACCAACTACAGTTGATCTTCCTCGAGCAACAACCTCTATAAAGCGACCGCTTCCATAAAGCGACCATAATTGAAACCCCCTTTTTTCGAAATCAACGCACAAAGACTTTGGTTTTGTTTTACTAAAAAAACATATCATACATAAATCCAACGTCTCGGTGAGTCGATTATAATGAGCCCCAACGGCTTAGGGTTATGTCTGGAATAATTTATAAGCGCAATCGAATCAAACCTTTTACTTCACAAGAAAAATGTATTTTAAGCGATCATTCTCTTAAGTGACTACTCGTTCCATGTGTGGTCGTTTAATACAAGATTTACTATAAATATATGAAAAATCTGCCTTTTTGTATTCATGCAAATTTGATATTTTTTCTGGAAAATGCACCAATGACTGCCACTAAACGAAAAAAAATGTGATTATAAGGTGCCCTTTTCTATACATGTGAATATAATGTCAAAATTGTGTACTAGAAAGCAAAAGTTTGACTGGTCCAAATTCAAAAAAGTTTCAGATGACATTTTAAGGGTTATCTAATGTATTTTGTTTTCAATTTCCTAGTAAGAAAACATTTTGGAAATGGAAAAATTGCTTGAGCCAAGCAATTTCTTCATTTTACACAATGTTTTCTCAATCGTTTTTCTTGAGGTGCGTCAAAAAGTGTCATTGTGTGGGAATGTGTTAAAGAAATTATTTTACTCAAAAGGTTATCTATCGATGTTCTAGTATTCAATGGCAAGAAAAATCAAATGCGCTATGATTACATTTCTACAAGTTTCTGAATATTTCTCATGTATCTCCTCTTTTTGTGTTGATTACTTGTTTTCTATTCGGCAATCTAACTCTTTTGTTTCGACTTCAAATACCTTTTAAGGCGTCCCGTCTAAATTGCTTTTCATAGGCAGCAATGATTGCGATGAACCTAGATGACATGGCGCCCAGCTTTTTCCTGATAAGCCTTAATTAATCCGGTAATGAGAAAATCACATTCCAGTATATCGAAAAGCTGACTGGGCAGTGCAGCTTAGAAAAATAATGTAAGCTGTTCCCTTAATCTCTTTGTTAGAATATCATTTTCAAATAAAACGTGTTTCTAATTCTGATTACAAACAGCAAGCAGGTAGAAAAAAATGTGGGAAAAGAAGACACTGCTCGTGATTTAAAATTATTTAATTACACTGTTTGTCTTTACTAACGATTTCGGGGCCTTAAAAAAGAGTGGGTCGTTCAATTAATGGTTATCAACAAAATAAAAACACAATATATATTTTTGGGGGTTGGGGGTTGGGGGGAGGGTTCATTCAAAATTTTCCGCACAAAAAATGGGCTTGTTAGTAATGCAACAGTAAACGCAGAATTACCAAGAGGTCACACAATATTGGCTTGTGCTAAAAGTGCAGTCTTTAGGGAGTTACGGGGCACAATTTAATCTAATATCACTGATAATTGTGCATATCTTGCAGAAAACGATTTCTTAAATTTCCATAGCCACGCGTCTTTAATTTCAATGCATATTTTTTTCTTTCCTTCTTTCTTTTTTTTTACAAACGTTGCGAGGTTGTACCTTTCAGACTTAGTCAATTTCGAATTTTTCAATGCGCAATTAAATGTGTACTTTTGAACTAACTTAGATGATTGTTTACATTTAAGATTTAGAAATAAAAAAGGGGAATCCGGAAACTCCATATGAAAAAGCAATTAGTCTTAATCCGTCTAAGAATTAATTGTATATTAAATGTTAACCCTTGCCATGCTGTCTAAAATGTATTACGGAATTTGCATTAAAATCAAAGGGCTGAGAGCGATGATAGTGTTTTTGTTCAATAATCAATATTTCTTATGAACAACTATTTAACAAACTACTCTAGCAAGAAAAGGACAAGCAGGATGTGTAGACCATGATCAGACTTTACTAATGTGAAGACTGATCTTTGTCTACACCTCCTGCCAAAACCGGGATATTACGGGTTCAGCATGACAAGGGTTAGTGTAGAATTACAATTTTACATTCAGATAATCCTACTGAAAGTAAAAAAGTTTCGATCATAGTAAACGCGCGAGTTTCGCCCATCGACGAATCACTCAAATACTAAGCGAACTGTTGCACTAGACCGGTAGATCACCTTTAAGTATCAATTAAAGCATAAACTAGTTATTAAAAAGTTTATTTTTTTCCAGGGGCAGTTAAAAAGATTAATTGCACTTGAAAATGCAGTTATTACAGTTTTAATCTACAAGGATTTTACCCATCTTATCCCTTTCCTATATATTCAAGCCCTGTGAATTTTTACGATTCTGTGAATTTGTAATTGAGAAACCATTGTAGAAAAAGAAGAAATTGCTTGCAAGAAGCAATCTCTTTTTTTTTCACATTTTTTTCCGTCTTACTAAATGATTATTTTTTCAAATAAATCCACTTTAAACTGTCCTCTTCAAAGCCTCTGAATTAGGACTGGTCTAATTTTTTACAAAGTAGGAAAGGGTTAAGCCGTTGAGATGGAATATGCCAGAAAAAAATCAATAATTATGAGAACAACAATGTCTATGAAACATAATTTAAGAACACAGATCTTACAATGCAGTAAAATCATTTCAACTTGAGTAAAAAGAAAATCGTTAGCATTATTTTAACTAGTACCAGGTGATTTTACCATTTACATCAGACTAGTATTATCAAAAAGGCGCCCGATGATCAAAAAGGGATGAAGGGATCGTTTTCAACTAATCGTGCTTAAGTGTGAAAATAACAACGGTCATAAAAATATTAAATGAATACTAAATGCTGGGGAATATTCTTGGAATGAGTTAGTTAACAGACCACACAAGATAGCGTTGTAAAAAGTCTAAGCTCTACCATTACCGGGTTATGCCTATTTTTATGGTCCTTAAACAGGCATTCATATCTGTCCATAAGATATGGCTTTTTTGTCGAGAATTACACAAATATCTTTTGATAATGTGTTAATTGAATCTTTGGTTAAAATTCTCTATTTTTGTCTGCCTTGATGCAATGGCGAGTTTTTAGGTTTTCCATTATCAACTATAGTGTATATATAAATAAGCAATATGCGGTCTTCACTTACTATTAGAGAAAAAAGGAAGAGAGAATGAGAATGAACTTTAACTCTTTCCCACACCATCCCTGATTTTTACGCCCATATGATATCATACTTGAGAAAACATTGTGGAAAAAGAATAAATTGCTCGTAACAAGCAATTTATTCTCTTTCCACAATGTTTTCTTTCTTATAGGATGGCTTCTTTATTTTCATTGTAGTTACTTCGCCTTTTACTTTGGACAAGTCTAAAATCTAAATTTTCCACAACGAACTCTTGACTAACGTGTTTCACACAAACAGCACGTCGGCACATGAGCAAAATGTCGTAACTACAGCTTTGAAAAAAGCTCCGACGAGCTTCTGTATGGCTTGCACAGCCGTATTTAGTACAAGGTGCAAGGTACAAGTATACTTGGAACTGCTTCAAATGATGGCCTCCTCAACCACATCTTATTCAATTGTACAAACTTAGTATCACATCTTCAGTTGGCGACCGAAATATGATAGATTCAGCTTGAATAAATAATTAAGATCTTCTACTCGACCACTGACGCTATGTAACACAAAGAAACTCAAGAAAGATAGAATATATTGATGAAGTATTACATTATAAAAGAGTTCAAGAGTATATAAGGTCTACAACTGTCGTAGGAATTTTATCACAAAAATATCTAAGAATTTTTTAATATTACACTTTTGCCCGGCGCTGCCATTCCGTAATTACGAACTACGGTATCTAAATACGAGGTATCAAGCGGGCCATAATGCGCGTTAATGCCTGGTTAACTTTTTTTTATTCATCAATATGGTGTTGTCGTTGGGCGAACAAAATTTAAATACAACTTAAATAAAGCTGTATTTTCGACTTCTTACCCGCCCAATGACGATTTATTTCCTTTAAAATTTGTACAAAATAACGCAATAATTCAACTCTCAAAAATAATTGACTTATGAACGGTTCCTGTACAATTCAGAATTTTACTTCTTTTTGGTATTATACTTGTGGAAGTATTGTGATAAAACAAGAAATAACTTGTTACAAGCAATTTCTTTTTTTTCCAAAACACGTTCTTTCATATAAAAGTGTTACTTATTAAATTGTACTTACTTTATAATGTCGCCTGGAACACCTTTAAAAAATTTGAACAAGTCTAAAATTTTGCAAAAACAATAAAGGGTTAATGCGAATTCTCTATTGAGAGACATCAAGCTTCTCAATTGAATCGACAAAATGCGTGTTATTTATGGCATGTAAAAATAACAAAAAGAAACAAACAGCACACTGGAATGCAAACATGTGTAACTCTTACAACAGATCTATTTCTTTGAACTTGCAGCAAACGTGTCTGGAAAACTTCGCATTGAAGTTTGTCCACCATACACTGCAGTCCTATTAGTATGCATTCTAGACTTATGTGGATTACTCTAACTTTCTAAATTTCAAGATTTTCTTGGCGGCTTTATTCATATCAGTAAAGAATAACGTATCATTTTTCATTCTTGTCAATACTATTTGTGACCTAAGCCTTCACCCCCTCCCCTTTTCGCCTCTCACCCCCCTAGGTGTCTTTACGGGCCTGAATTGTATGATTTGTCATAAATACATACACAATACTCTTATAATGCAAATGCGAGAGACGATCGTCGTGTTTGGACCCTTGTTTCCAAATATTTCATTTATTTTTCACTCTCTGTCTTTAATGAACATGAGTAGCAAATTGCAAGTCTATTTCTAAAACACCGTAACTACAACTCAACTCAAGCTGCAACTGTTCGAGGGTCGAATGAGAGCAATTTGGTGGCTGAATCTTTGACTAGAAGGCTTCTTCAAGCAGTCGATAGGGCACCATTTAACCTATTTTAAGACGATGCAATGTTTGATTGGCTTTTAACGCCACTTTTAACAGTATTTCAGCCATATCGCGGCGACCTGAGCGTCTGTCGTGGATTCCTGGTATTTCTCACACCAATACTACCACTACATCCTTTCCGGGTCTCAGGCTGCTCATTCTACGTTAGTTTAGGATTATCAACCCATTGTTGGGAGACAAATGTCGGAAAGGGTATTAGCCGCGGCCGGGGATCGAACCCGGGACCCAATACAACCGAAGACCGGTCCAAAGCGAAAAAAGTTACAAACGATAACAGAAAGTAAATTTAAATGAAACATAAATACCAAATAAGACAGAAATGCGAGATTTTATGGTAATGGGTTAGACACTCATATTTTCATATCTTGGTTTCAAAATAATGTTATGAAATATATATGGGGTAAACGGGAGATAATCATTTCACCAGAAACACCCATTAAAAGATCATCAATTCCTTTTCCGCTGCATGAGCCAATATATTCGAACTATGAAAAATATGCCCCTTCGCCAAACAAACACGATTTTCAAAATGAAACAAACTGAAGCAACAGACAATACAGTAAATCTTGTACTAAGCGACCACTCATCGGACAACCAAAAAGTGGTCGTATAATAGAATGGTCGATTTATGTAGGATTGATTCGATTGCATGCATAAATTATAACAGAATTCTGGCTTAATCCTTTGTTGTTGTGGCTCATACCAACAACATAGAATTTAGCTGTGATTTTACTTTTAATAAAAATGCATTCAGTTCTGAAAAGGTTTTGCTTTAAAAGATCTAATTCGATTATAAGCTCTGAATGTACGTGGTCGCTTGATAGAAGTGAACGCTAGGACAGATCGATTGTAGTTTACAATAAACATTAAATACAAGTACAAGAGATTCGTCGGTGAGATACTTATCATTAAAACTCTGGAAAATCGCATTCTAGTCTTTATCAAAGCCAGTCAGTCCGTTTTGGAAGTCAGAAGTTTTCCAAGAAACTTTGGTATTCAGTCACTCAAGTTCCATTTCTCAGTCCCGCTATTACAACAACTTTTTAGTATAGTCACCCCGAGACAATATACCAATTTTCCAAATGACGTATTGCAGAAAAGCTCTTGATTTCCCAATTTTATGACCCATTAAGCGACAACCGAACCAAAACCCATAGGTAATTATAATATACTTCAGATCCTAGAATAGCGCTTCTGTTTTCGCTACTTTCTGCTAACTCTTCATTTTACAGGCAGAAGTTCTCGTAAAACAGTTTTAAAGTTGGCACGTGATACACTAACTTATTGGCCATCCATATGTCTTAATCAACTTTTCGGCTGCTTTAGTTCTTTGGCTTTCTTAGCCAGGGTGAGTTATTTTACCAATTCTCACACATTCTTCTTGAATAGTACTAAGGAAATCTTTGTAGGGAAAAATGTTTCTGGAAGGTATGTTCTCTCCGATATGTTCTCCGATATGATAAGTATTTTTTTTTTTCAATTCAAATGAACTTTAAACTTTTGACTAAAACATCTTTTAAATTTGAGTGGTCCAAAATTAGATGACTTATGGAAGATTTAAAAAGAGACGTTATTATTTCAAATCGTTTAACTAGGGATGGAATTAAAACACAGTGTTCCATAAGTTATCTTTTTCTTGTGAACAGACAGTTTTTACTAAAAATGTTAAGCTTTGATTATAACCTATGTATCGTTTACCGGGGTATCCTTTTATGTCGGAAAGAGTCTGCCTCGTGATTGATAGGTGTCATTTAACAGACCAAGAGTTAAAAGAATAGACTGTTAATCTATGGCCCTTGCCCATGCTTTCGATTCGAGTATCGGTATTTTCAGCATGAAAGAGGGCCGAGGGGTGCTCATTTAAGTTATACATTTGTAAGGCCTCATGTCTCAATTACAAAAGCAGGTTATATCATCACTAGTTCTTATGGCTGATAAGCCAGGAAAAGACATAAAACCCAAAGTACAATTTTTCGTGCTCGTGATCAAAGATCTCGGGAAAATACACCTCTGAATGATGGAAACTTGTTAAAACAATTCAAGATTTAAGAGTTGTAAAATAATAACCATTATAATAATAATTTCATTTTTAACGAAAAACGCGAGAATGATGAACAACGCAAGGGTGGAAGTTTTAATGTAACTGCACGAAATAAAATCTTACGTGTTATCAAAATTTAATTCCGTTGAAGATCTGTGCTTAAAAAGCCATCTTAATTTCAATTTGCTCTATGCGTGTGTTCTCCTAAATTTCTGTATTCATGATTTCAAACATGGAAATGCCTTTCTAAAACATTACAATTTAAATGAGTATATACTTGTTTTGTTGAGAAACGATCAAGAACGCGATGATGAAACTTGCCGTACCCCTTTCAAAAATATATGCAAAGTAAAAGGTATAACCCATACCCACACAATCACGCTGTTTGACGCCCCTTAAAATCAACATGCGAAAAATGTGGAAAAAGAAGGAATTGCTTGTACCAAGCAATTTCTTCATTTTCCACATTATTTTCTGCCCATGAAGACAAAAATTTCTAAAATTTCATTAAGTTGAAATTTTCTTCTGCAATTTCTTTCAATTTGGACAAGTCTAGAATCTTGCCATCTGGTATTAACTAAGTTAATGTTGCCGATGACATGTACATGTAAAACAATCACGCAAAGTTAAGAACATACAGATAGGCAGACAGGCGGGGTAAAAGCATGATCCACCATTTAAAAAAAAAACAACTTTTTAATAAATCAAAATAAATGAAGCCAGAGATAAAGCAGGATGTAAACAGTGGGAGGATCCAGTGAGCGGAAGAGATAGTGTTGATGTTTCGAACAACAGAGGTAACACGCTGGGATTTTAACCAGTGTTTTGCATCATTTGCATTTCTGCTCTATCTTCATTAGTCTGGTTAATAAATCATGGTTTTCGTCAATTCTTTTGATTTCTTATTTTATGGACTTTCGTTAAACCGTTAGTGTCAATCAGAAGTATATTTCAGTTAAGCCAATGATAATTATCGAAGATATTTCGAAATTTGGTTGTTTTATTTTTGATATGTAGGTCGTTGTATATTAATAACTTTTCAGGCGTAAAACCCTCAACAAACAATAAATAAGCAGCATTCCATATTCGAAATAGAGATCAAATAAGTTACTAGAAATTTGGTCATCCCATTGGAAGAAAGAATCTAGAAAAACACTTATAATTTGTAAGATGTGCATCCAAATATAAAGACATCATCAATCTTTTTGAAATGTGTTTTTAAGATTTCGTGTAGCTTCTTGTCGCGGCAGCACCCTGGGGAGTTCCAATCTTAAGACCAATGAAACAATTTCAGAAAACTTGTAGGGTATTCAACGTCTCATTTTGTCTCACGACAGCTTCAGCATTCTGATGACCTTCTTAGACCACACAATGTCCAGACAAGCAATTTAAAGCTTAATTGATCCCTGAGAAACAACTTAAAATAACCAGCACGTTGTTCTAAGAACGCCGCCATCTTGTCATCGTCATCTGTGGCAACTAGACGCTTGTCAATCAATCTTAAAGCTTTCAGTGGTTAAGAAGCAGATGGTTCGTTTTCGGACACGACTGGATATCAGCCCTGTATTAACGCCTTCCTTTTTCAAAAGTGAAACTGAATTGAGTTTAGCCTTTAATACCGTTGATTCCACTGTTCATTTACGTTTCTTTTGCATTGAGTTTCCTTGCAGCTATGTATGCTTTATTTCTCGACTCCACGGGACGTGTTCGCACGTCGACACCGTTAAACAAAACCATGCCAGGGTATTTAACGGCTGATTATCCCATCCGTAAAATGTAATTATAATGTATTCAATCAGGGTCAATTGACCGTCTAATAAAATAGCCACATGGCATATGATGCAGGGTGGATTCTTTCAACCTTTATCTCTAGTGAATCTCTATAAATAACGCTTTTTTGGATAAATTTGCCTTAAAATTTTTGACTTAGGTCTAAAACAAGAACCAGAAAAAAATGTTTATATAGTATTGTCGTGGCACAAACTCCTTAATAGGGAAATTGAGAGAACTTTTCGAAAGAAAGTAAAACCGAATCACTAATTAGAAAGTCTTGAAGCGGTTTCATACAGATAAGTGATTTGGATTTTATGTTCATATCTCCACGTAAACTATTATATTCGTTTCTTTAAGTTAAGGTAAAAAAAAGAAGACAGTCTATACCTATTTTAGACAGTTTTGTGAGGAACTACATGTATAATGGAGATAACAAATGATAAAGTATCTGAAAGAGTCAAATACCGCTCCGTATAAGGTCATCTTAACCCTTTCCTGGTTTTTGAAATTTTAGACTGGTCCAAACTCAAAGAGGTTGCAGACGACAATGACAACTGGATGCTATTTGAACTCAACTCATCCTATGTGGTAGAAAATATTGTGGAAAAAGGAGAAATTGCTTGTTACAAGCAATTTCTTCTTTTTCCAAAATGTTTTCTCAAGTATAAAATCACAGGAACGTAAAATCCCGTATTTGAACAGGAAAGGGTTAAATGACGACAAAGTCGTTCTGTAGATGACGTCATAATGCGAATAAACGTAATCAGAATACTTAAGAAGGGGCGGGGGGGGGGATTTAGTTATGTAGAAAAACAGATTCTTTTTATTATCTTTCAAAAATGTAGGTATGTGATAAATGGAATACTAAGATATGATAACGATACTTTTGCGATTTTTTGTCGCTGCGGAGTAAAATTTTGATACTCCAGTCTACATTCGTCTCGTGAAATGTCAAAAAAAAACAACACAAAATCCCTGCTCATAGCAAATACAATATTTTGTATGGCTCACATAATATTCCCTATATATTCGTAGTGAAACGTAGGTCAGGTTTTTCATGTTTTTTTTTGTTTGTTTGTTTGTTTGTTTTTTCGAGCCTATCAAGCACTTATTAAGAAAGGCAGTTGAGTACACTTTGTCATTTAAAGAGAAAGGGGTACTAAGGAGTGACAGTTCGCACTATGTCTGGTTTCGCTGAAAGGAAAGATCGACATTAATTAATTTGCACGTATTTACGATTTTATGCTTAACTAAACAGATGAATGCAAATGAGTGAAATATGGCACAGATGCCGGATGTTATTGTGCCCGCCTTTATGCATAATAACAACAACAACAACATTTTATAGCAACCAATTAAATTTGAATTAATTTTACAAGCTGTAGTTACGACGTTTACGTTGCCAACCAACCATTTTACTTTATGTTTTATGTAACTGGCCGTATGTTTTGCATAGTAACTCCGTGGAACTTACTGTTGGAGGTGAGTGGGCGTGACCAGCGACCTGTAAAAAGCGTCTTAACCCTCTCCTGTTCAATCCCTGGTTTTTACGTCCCTGTGATTTCATACTTGAGAAAATATTGTAGAAAAAGAAGAAATTGCTTGTTACAAGTAATTTCTTCTTTTTCCACAATATTTTCAAGCCGACTGAATGGTTATTTTTCAAATTAAATCCACTTAAAAATTTCGTCTGCAAAACCTTTGAATTTGGACAGGTCTAAAATTTTACAAAACAGGGAAGGGTTAAACCTTAATTTGAAAGTAAATTCTGATTGATAAAATGGATAAGGTATAAAGACAACTTTTTAACTCTAAGTGAGAAAAGGTGACACGTTCTATTAATATTAAGGAATGGACCTTTCAGCCAAGCCTTGGATCTTAAGCGAGAAGAGATTTTTTGCCTCTAGGATTCTTAAGCCTATTAGCATACATAAATGATGATGTATATAGTATATATTGTTGAGAGAAAGTGGAGCTTGAAAATGAATGCAAATCGACTTAAACACGCATGAACGGACGAATCATAACTAGGTGAAACACATTTCTCGAAGAATGCTTGATTCTACATTTCGGCCCTTCAGCTGGTCATTGATCAGACTAATCATAGTTCTCAAATTTGACCTATCACCGCTGTCAATCAAAAGATCGATGGACCAATCAAATTATGCATTTAGACCGGATGTGACCTTTGAACTCTTCGGCTGTTAAGTTGAGGATTTTTGTGGTTCAGCGACTTAAAAATTGTAACTACATCTTGTTTAAAACGAGTCCTTTGCTCGATGTAGTTATGATTATTTGATTGGCACCTGTATAAGATCTCCGCCTGCAAAGTCGCGCCACCTGAGAGCATTTAAAACGCAATTTACAATACTCAAAATAAACCTTTGTGTAGGCCAAATCTATTCAATCTATTAACCAGCCAGTACCATATAGGGCTAAAAAAGGACGAAAACTTGTATATAAAATGATATATTAATACATTTCCACTTCATCCCTATTTTTATGCTCCTTAAGAAAAAGGCCTTGGAAATCATTGTGATAAAGGAAGAAATTGCTTTTCACAAGAAATTTCGTCATTGTCACAATGTTTTCTTCCACCAAAAAAAAAGAGATTTTTTTAATTTTCACCAACTAAAATAATTGTTTGCAAATTGTTTCAATTTGGACAAGTCTAAAATTTTATTTTGACGGAATGGATTAATATCACGTTGTAATACGATTTAGAAAGATCAGAGACGGAACCATTATTGGTTATTATTATCATTCAAAATTGAAGACCAATCTGCCTTGACTGAAACTTTCAGGATTATTTTATCTGCATTGTCAAATTAATCAATGTGTAGTGAATGTTGTGTACAGATATGAATGTATACAGTTTTGTGCATCAAATTTCTGCTGATTGTTGTTGTTTTAAATATAAATAATTTAGGTTACAAGGTACAAGTTTAAGGAGCCAAAATATCGTCGTTGTATGTGTACAGGATATCTTAACCCTTGTCATGCTGAACCCGGAATATTCCTTTTTTGGGCAGAGGTATAGACAAAGATCAGCCTGCCCAAATGTGCAGTCTGACCTTAGCCTTTACCACCTGCCCAACCCTTTAAACCCAGAATCCTTACTGAAATCAGTTTTCAAAAAATATTGACATGCAACTAGTACCTCCGGAGATTTCGATGCTTTGATTTAAGTGTAATTCCAAACAGGAATATGTTCAGCATGACTAGGGTTAGGTTCTACTTGTGAACCCTTGTCATGCTGTAAAAATCACCTAACTGAATTGCTGTAAATTCAAAGGGCTGAAAGCACTGATAGAACTTGTTGTTCAAAAATCAATATTTCTTTTAGAGATCAATTCATAAACAACTCTGGCAAGAAAAGTACAAGCAGGAGGTGTAAACTAAGATCAGACTGTACTTATGTGCAGACTGATCTTTGTCTACACGTCCTGACAAAACCGGAATATTCCGGGTTCAGAATGACAAGGGTTAAGTATGCTAATAGAATTTCCAAGTGCACGAACGCAATACACAAACTTATTCTGACATGTGAAGGTCGTGGAAACGGTGAAGAAGCAGCGGGAATAAATGGCAAGTCTTATAGAACATCTTGATGTTTATTTCTCTATCAAATCAAGAATATTTCTATAATGATAATGTATCTTTTCTTTGGGTCACACACAATGGCATAAATCTCTATGGAAATAACAAAAGAAATCACTCAGTAATGAGTTTCTTTCGTGAAAATTACGTCCTAACTTTCTATCACAATTTATACCCTTTTCCAGTTGTCTTTTTTCCGTAAGTGGCCACACAGATTAGAACTTCCGTCCTTGAAAGTAAACAGTTTGAAAAGGAAAGCTGTGGAATGATGTATGCATATGAATATAGATATTTATGATTATTTTGCCTTTTTTTAAAAACATTACAGGGTCGAATTAGAAATAATAAAGATGGTCTCTTCTGGTAGGAGGCAAGGATCGACGTCCTCACACTTCCTGTCGCAATTCCAAGAAAATGGCGCGCGATTACTTACTATTACACCAGTTCTTATAAATTCGTTCTTCTCACGCAACACCGGTCAGAGAAAAATCAAAGTACATCAGGGCTTCCTATGATAATGATTAAATACGAATGTCCATTATAACGCCTTCCTCTAGGGGATTTATTGTTCCTATACCGACGTCTTTAGTAGACTTAATCTGGTTTAAACTTACTTCTTTAAATTCCCGTACCCTCATGAAATTGCCATTAAATAATTCTCACCAAGATTCAAAGATGTGTGGATAAGACCGATTTTAAACAGTGTTGCACAAGTCCCTCAATATATAAGCTCTTATTTATTATAGATTGAGTTTCATGAAAATGAATTATCCATGATGTGTGCTACATGTAGCTGCATACCGTTTTGCGTATTTCTTTTTGCTTTATAGTTTTGTACCATCGATTAAGATCAATTTTTGCAGAGAGCTACACGTTAAGGTGAATCTCTTATTTCTCACGGAATTGCTAGCAACTAAGTAAATAAGTAAAACGTAAACAAGGAAATAAGCAAAGTCCTCCGTACAGTATTCTTGTTTTGTATATATAAATCAGAAAGTAATGCACAGAGGGGATTAAGATGTATTCCTCAGTTTACTAGAATCGTATTTACGACCGGACATCGATAATTGGCTTGTATCACGAAAGGTTCCACTTAGATTGAATCGCCATTTTCACTTGTCTTTCGCCTTACATTTATTTAACAGCGGTTAGTAATCGCCATTTTGGGAGGGGGGGTTATCGCGTGACAATCAAAGGTGAACCTATTCCTATTTTGCAAATTTTGCTATTGTGTGGGAATAGGTTAAAGAGTATTTATGGGGTTCCACACAATGGTATGTGTTTTTTAAATGGCCTTTATTATATAAGTTTTTTTTATATGTTTTAATGTGTTGGTCTGAATATTTTCACGAAGGGTTTAATATCGTAAGAGTTCTGATAAAAATTACTCGATTTCTATGGAGCAACATTTGACAGATTTTTCAAACGATCGTACCTTCCGATTGGAAAAAGCTGTAGATAATGTGTTTTAAAAGATGGCCGACGAAAATAAGCTTAGATAATGTACGGGTTTAAACGCCGTTCCGGTCACCATAAATTCCCTGCTACGTAAATTGTCTAAGTGTGCAATTTTCTCGTTTGTACATTTCAGCCATAAAAGGTTGGTGACTTGATAATGTATATAATTGTTGAGGACCCGATTTATGGATTTAGAAACCCTTTTACGAATAAAGCCGAGGAATTAAAAGCAATAAAATTTGGTTAAAGAAACAATACACACCAAATGTGCCACTAGTAAAGATCATTGTGTGTATTTCCGTTTATTTATCGTCGCTACCGTAGCACATGCCCATATGAGTGACGCCCCCAGAAGACGGTTAGTTGTTTCGGGGGATAGTGCAAGGATACAGGACGAAACTGCTGAGAGCTCCGCCTAGTTCTTTAACGTGCTCTATGGATAGCATTGTCCCACGGGGCCTCGGTTTAACGTTGCATCCGTAAGACAATTAGTTTGTTAGTTGATATGGTCAGCCCAGGGCTCGAACCCATGATCGTGAGGTTTATAGTCAAGTGCTCTATCAAATGAGCTAACCGGGCTGATCATTCCGTTCTCGAGTACAATATTCTAATTCTAACGCATTCAAATATTTTAAAAATAATGAAGAGTTCCAATAGATAAATGCATGACAAGGTAGAATGTTTTTTAAAAATAATAAGTGTAGTACCTAAGTTATTTCATTACATCCACAACCTGAAGATTTTTTCGGATTAAATTTTGTATTTAGTGATTTAACGGAAACAGAAATATTTTGGAACAAAACGTTACACATTAGCTACGACTAATTTGAACAAATAATTGACCAATCACCGGCCCTGCCAACTGACTCCCTAGGCACCGCCCATTAGGTCCAACAGGAAGTTCAGCTTCGATTTTGAAGGGAGTCATTATTCCAAATATATGGCCTGTAGCATGTAACAAAAAAGTAAAATGGTTGGTTAGCGACCTAAACGTCGTAACTACAGCTTATTAAAGTTATAGTTACAATCTTTAGGTCGCCATACCAACCAAAAGATTAACAAAGGTGGCGGTAAATATCGGAGTTGAAAGCTTAGGTCCGAGCTGAATTAATAATTTGATTGGTCGTTTGATTCCTTGATTGACAGCCGCGATTGGTCAATTTGAATCTGTTCCGTTAGTTGGTTGTGCCTATATGTGATTTCAGGCATCACTGACCAAATCATTTGAAGCCTTCAACAAACGTCTTAGTTACTGTCTTTTATGTTTGGCCCTTTATCCAGAGAAAACTGCCTAAATGACGTTACTTTATGACGTAGGAAAATTCCAATATTTTGATGACGTCATAATTGTCTGAGTTTTGCTACGGCCCTCAAGATAAAAAGCTTTTGAACAAAAATTCTTCAATTCTTCATTTTCCACAATGTTTTCTACCTAAAAACACGGGTATTAAAAAAATCCTCAAGTAAAATTGTCGTCTGCTACTTCTTTAAAATCGAACTAGTCTAAAAACTTGTCGTCTTGTAATTGGTTAATGTACCACAACATTTATTACTTTTTTCAGCTTTTAAGGTATTGGCATTTTTTATTTTGGAATCAGAAAGATTGTATTTGTTTTTATGAAAGAGATCTAAGCGAAAGGTAGTAGCTATATATTGTATATAATTTAACCGGGTCATTTTCTATAATTTTCTAAATTGCGACACCGCTGGATTCCACCGAGCCTCATTTAGACTTCAATTTAATGTTGTCATAGCAACGAAACTGTCATCATAGATCAAATTGTCATGTTCAGAGCATCGAGGGTTCTTTAGAGCTTTCGTGATTACTCTATTTCAAAGCTTTAATGAAGCGAAAGACCTTCTTTGTTTTGAGCTTAATGAAGCAAATGAATAATAAACCATGCAAGGCCTACATGTTCAGTAAATTTAGCTTATCAAAAAAAATCAATAAAAATATTACTTCACATTACTTAAAAAATAATTTCAACCCTTGTCATGCTGATCCCGGAAGATTCCGGTTTTAGCATGAGGTAAAGACAAAGATCAGACTGCACATATGTGCAGTCTTTGCACATATGTGCAGTCTGATCTTAGTCTACACCTCCTGTCTGTCCTTTTGAAACCGAATTAATGAAATTAATTTTCAAAAGAAGTATTGACAACTGAGAAACAAGTACTACCAGTTCTTTCAGCCCTTTGAATTTTGTACAATTCTGAAAAGAATTTTATTTAGTATGGCCAGGATAAATTAGCTTTATATATTCTATATAGAGGATAACTGTTTCTTTCAGAGTAAGATCGATTTATCTTTCTTTGAACCAACAACAAAAACTATATTTTCAGGAGAAAGAAAATGTGCTTTGATAGTTCAAGAGGAAAAAGATAAATCGATCTTAAATTGATACATTTTTTTCGATTCCTTTAATGTGTATATCGAGGGGTTAGAGCAAAAACATAGTATGGGTCTATATAATGTATAGACCCATACTATGTTTTTGCTCTAACCCCTCGATATATAGACAAAATATGATGACGTCATCGCGGTGCCATTGGTCCCGCAGAGACGAAGTTCAGTTTCGTGCAATGAACGGAAGCGGTGCTAAATCTACCATAAGTTTGTCCTTTTGATAATTTTACTGGTTTTGTGGTGGTGTTGGTGGTGATGTTGGTGGTGTTGGTGGTGGTGAAGTCATCGAATTATAATCTACCGTTAAAAGTCGATAACCTACCGGAAAGTATTTACGAACAATAATTATTTCAATTAACTGGTTTATCATAGAGACAAGCATCCTTTGTCTCTTACCACTTGGAAGAATGTCTCTTGGCTTATATTGACCCATTCCCACTCAGTGACGCTTTTAAACGCCCATAAGCAATTTCTTCATTTTCCACAATGTTTTCTACCCAAAAGAAAAAATTCCATCAGCTTGAAATTGTCGTCTGCAGCTTCTTTCAATATTGACCAGTCTAAAATGATGTTGAGTGGGAATGGTATGATAGTATTGGTCGGTAAGAGTGGGCAGGAATATTAATTTTCTGGCAAACAAGATGCTCTCGACTACATATTCAAAACGAGTTCTCATAGAAATAAGCCTATTGGTGTTGTGGTGAATATTGATTATCGTCACTTTTAACAGTATTTCAGTCATATCGCAGCGTAAAAAGCAGATTTGTTAACTTTAAACGATAGGTTTAAAGCTGGATAAAGCAGCTAGTTTTTGGAAAGGAATTGTTAGAAAAATAGATTTCTATGAAAAGCACTACAAAGGGATTGCGATAAGATCTAGGAGAAAACATGTAAAATAAGCAAGAACAGATGCTGTGGGAATTATTTTCAATATCACTCTAATACATTGTCATTTTATATCGAAATTGACAAACACCGTCTGACTTTTGTACCTCACACAGCGGAGAGCTTCAAATTGATCCGCCATTTTGTTTTTCTTGAGGAGCGTCTAAAAGCGTCATTGTGTTGGAATGGATTAAGTTTCAACATTTAGAATGAAGTCAGAATTACGTGATAAAATGTAGACTTACAACTCTCAAGAAAGCTCCCAATTGATGGATCGCTAAACACGTAAAATGACCTCCGACATGGCAGTGCGACCTAGATATCTAATTCAAAAATATGGTCATGGCAATAAAGCAATATAAGTCGTTGGTAGGCGAGTTGAGTGTCCCAACTACAGTTTAGATAAGCCGTTGTTCACGACGTTTTAGTCGAAAAACAAACATAGTTCTTGACAAAATTGTCGGATTTCAACTTGTCAACTTTCTCTTGCGGTGCTTTGGTTGTTCAGTCGATTGTTTGATTGACAGCGGCGATCCTTCATTTAGCAGCAGCAATAAAAAATAATGAAACGACTTATTTTTCTGCAACCTACTTTAGACTGTCTCTCAAGTGATCGCTTAACTCATTACCTCTAAGAAAATTTTAGACTGTTCCAAATTGAAAGAAGTCGTAGATGATAATTTCAAGTTGATGAAATTTTAAAATGTTTTGTCTTTTGAGGCAGAAAACATTGTGGATAGTGAAGAAATTGCTTGTTACAAGCAATTTCTTCATTTTCCACAATGTTTTCCAAAACCATTTACTTGACAGAAAATGTGCTGTTTGGTCAATCCAGGAGCCATCTATGGCTGGAGGAGTTTTCTTTTTGTTTGACAAAAAATAAGCGACCAAATTACATTACAGTATCTTATTTCGATGCAATATCGCTTTTTATTGCCCTTTCAGAAGAAAGCTTTGAAAAACATTGTGTTTAGTGAAACAATTGCTAGGTACAAGCAATTTCATCATTATCCACAATGTTTTCTACCAAAAAAGAGAAAGATTTTAAATGTTAAGAAACTTAGAGTTGTCGCTTGCAACTTCTATCCAGATAGACCAGTCTATTTTTTTCTGGTAAAATGTTCTTTTGCAGATAACCTGTATAATATTCTCTGTACAGGAGACTGTCATGACGCTTGGGACGTGTATGGTGATATAATTTAGAGTGAAAGATAATCATATAATTTGCGTTTCACAATATTCCAGACGATGAAATCAATTTCTGTTTTCTGTCAAAGTCTGAAATTAATATTTCAATATCAAAGCGCTAAAAAAAAAAAACAATTTATGAAATTGAGACATATACTAAAAAATATTTAAACGATGCAACTTGAACATTTTTCTTTCTCAAGTTTGTTTAAAAAACATAACGATAAAACCTTTAATACCTATTTTCTTTTCAAAAAGCATAGTATGATTGATTGACCAATCGATTGATTAATCGATTAATTAATCGATGGATTGATCAGACGATCAGACGATCAATTCTATGGTCAATCTCTCATTTGAAACCCGAATCAAGGTCGACAAAAGAAATGAAAACTATCGGGTTGACTCTATTGGAAAACAAAAGCAGAAAAAAATATCAATCACCAAAGAAAGGGTTTCAGTCTGAACCTGCGGTGAAATAATACCAGAATTAGATGAATTTATCTATTCGGATCACGCAAAACAAAGAACGTGAACCGGTTCTTCCACGGAAATTGTATACTGTAGAGCATATGGTTCTGAGTTGATTGAAGGTAATGGAATAGGCTTGAAATACAGTGCTGTGAATAAAATTGTCTTGACAAATAAAATTTACATTATTACCCAAAAACTGAGCACGATTCGGTTACTAGTGTTTTGGAAAATACGGTTTTATGAAATAAGCACTCATACACCTTCCTTTATACGCCCATCGGTTTAATCACCACTTTGAACAGTTGACCTGTACGCCGAGCCATAGTTTCCAGTCATTGCGCAAAACAAGAACAGTCATTTGAGCGCGGAAGTGAACTTTGAACTCCAACAATGACCGACATTTATGTGAAGTATTTTTGTTGGTTTCGCGACATAATGTTATAGCTACAGCTTATTCAAGCTGTAGTTACGACGTGCAGGTCACCAACCAACATTTCTTTTGTCGTTTGTTTGTTTTGTTTTATGCTATTGCCCATAAATTATGCTGAATAACGCCGTTGAATATCTAAGTGAAACTTCCTGTTGGAGGTCAGTGGGCGTGGCAAGCGATCCCTTAGTTTTGCGCCATCAACTGCTAATCTCATGGAATATTCAATCAATTTGGAAATCGTCATTAAGACCATGCAGCTAATAATAGAAGTAAAAAGCTTTTGTTTCTTAGTTTGATTACATTTCGAACACTGTAAAATGTTTTGTATAATCAGCATTGTATCATCAGAAATACGCAATATCACAGAACAAAGCGAAGCCATGAAATCAAATTCGATAGGCTTTGGATCACCTCAGAGACCGGAATAATGTTATGAAGATCATTCAAAGGGAATTTTCAAGATCATGAATTTCCATTATAAATTTTATTTCGACGTGAATTAAAGCGTCATATTAGTCCTCGAGGACGGAATTACCAACTAGACTGATGTTCTGGAAAACTCCTAGTTATCAAACTTAATGCGCAAGTTTTCATAAACTTCTACGCGCTTTTGAAACCAAAAGCACGTATTGAAGATATTAAACTTTAAAATGGTGCTTAAATAGGTTTGAACCTATTAATTCAACATCGATTGGAAAACATGTTCTTCCAACTTAGATTAATTATACTCGATTGGATTACACCAATACCATTTATATGGACCAATGAAAGAACCGAGATCAATTACACGAATCCGAGAGTCGAACTCAGAACCTCTTGTTCCGGAACCCGACGCTCTTCTTCTCGACCACGGACACCACCATGGACTTAAGGCACATCTGTAAAAGTGATTTAGTTCAAAGCCAATTAATATGCATGTTCAGTACATATGTACCTGAGGCACAGAAAGGGGTACCTAAAATAATAAATGATAATAATGTTATTTCGACCTGATTTTTATGTTAAGTTCGAATCCCGCCCGCGATATGGAAATTATTCGGAGCAAAGAATTAACTCCACTTTGCTCCTTTCCTCCTATAAATGGGTACACGGGTGAGCCATAAGTCAATGTGCTGTGGCTGCACTTCCTTAGTTGGCCAATCGCGGCTGTCAATCAAAGAATAAACCGATCAATCAAATTATCTATTAAGTCAGGGCCTGAGCATTCAACTCTGACATTGGTCGCCATTTTTGTCAACCTTTTTGTTGGTTTAGCGACTTAAACTTCGTAACTACAGTTTATTCAAGCTGTAGATACGACATTTAGGTTACCAACCAACCATTTACTTTTTAGTTACATGCTACTGGCCAGACATAAAAAAACGCAGTAAAAATCGAAGCGGAACTTCCTGTTGCAGTTAACCCATTCCAACTCAAGCCCTCTTTTTTACGCCCCGCAATTAAAGAGCTTTGGAAAACATTGTGGAAAATGAAGAAATTGCTTGTTACAAGCAATTTCTTCATTATCCACAGTGTTTTTTATCCTGAAAGATGAAAAAAATTAAAAATCCATCAACTTGAAATTGTCGTCTGCATATTCTTTCAATTTGGGAGAGTCTAAAATTTTCTTGTTTGGGAATGTGTTAATGGGCGAGGCCTAGGGAGCCAGTGGGCGGGGGCAACGATAAGTCAACTCGCTCACAGCCGACTTAAAACTCGATTATCGTGATTGGGCGAACTTCGGTTTGAAAACAGACAGTAAAGATTTACTTAGTTTTCAAGTACTCAGTTTTACCAGTTTTCAAATGAAAATAAAAGACAGTTAGCTTTGTTCATACTTTAATGGCGAAACAGCCAAAATAAAGACACTGAAAGCCTCGATGAAGTTAATATCCAGTTACAAATTAGAAATTAGCACGCGAACTTTGCTGCCAAATTTGGTGTCCCTCAGGGAGTCGTGTGGCCCGAAGTTTTATTTTGAATGACAAGTTGCTCACTAAAAACACCGTCAAAATAGGAAAATGATAATTGAAAATAAACAGGTCGTAGTGTAATCGAACCTTATCATTGTTGGAAAAAGATTATAATAAGAACAATAGAGCTTGATTTTCGGATCAATTTCTTTAACCCATTACCACTCAATCCCTCCTATTTACGCCCCCTCAAGAAAAGAGCTTTGGAAATCATTGTGGAAAATGAAGAAATTGCTTGTATCAAGCAATTTCTTCATTATCCACAATGTTTTTTATCCAAAAAGATGAAAAACTCCAAAATTCCATCAACTTGAAATTGTCGTCTGCAGCTTCTTTCAATTTGGACCAGTCTAAAATTTTGTTGAGTTGTAATGGGTTAAACCTTGTGAAACGGTATTATATGATCGCTAACAATTCCCACTGACCTCCGATAAAAAAAGTTCAATTAGCGTTTATTTGTGCAAAGCAAATTATTGGTTGGCTACCTAAATGTTGTAACTACAGCTTGAACCAGCTGCAGGTACGACTTAGTAGTAAACAAACGAAAATGTATAAACTAAAGCTGGGATATGATTATTTCACTTTCGGTTGATCTCATTACTAGAGGACAGAATTTAGACTGGTCCATTGATGCATGTTGAAGAAAACAATTTAAATGAGTTAATGATTTTTTTTTTTTCTTCTTTTTTTTTAACTTTATTTATTCATTATTTTTTCTCTCTTTTTATTTTGAGGTAGAAAACATCTCGGATATTGAAGATATTGCTAGTCAAGGTAATTTCTTCATTTTCCAAAATGTTTTCCAAAGCTATCATTTTTCGGGGCACCAAAAAGGTCATTGGAAATGGTTAAATGGATGATCTGATTGGTCACTCGATCTTTTCCCAGATAGATCTAAAAACATCCAGTCATCAAAAATAGTCCGAATCGAATTCAATTCAGAGAAGGCTTGTAAAATGACAATTCGAAATTCGAACGCAAAACAACCGAATCAAATTCAATTCAGAAAAGGGTTGTAAAATGACAATTCGAAATTCGAACGCAACACAACAGAAGTAGTTTTGTTATCATTCGTTTATTTTTGAAAGAGTGTCGTTATACTTTTCAAATGTGCCGAACTTGATTGTTTGACAATTTAAGATACATAAAGATAGATTGATTGAATGGGGTTTAACGCCGCTTTTAACAGTATTTCAGTCATATCGCGGCGGCTGGAGCACCTAACAATGGATTCCTGGTATTTCTCACACCAGTACTACCACTACATCCTTTCCTAGCCTCCAGCTGCTATCCCACTTAGGTTTACGATTATCCACCCAAAGATACATAAAGGACAAACCTGAAGTATTGCGAGGAAGTCTTTGAATCTTTGACAATACGCTCATCAAGTATAGTCTGCTATTCATGTCTAATCTTTTGCAGAAAAGAACGATTTAATCATATTTGGAAACTCTATACGCCATCAGATTTGACATCCGTATCCTCATTAGAGAGTATTCAAAATTGACTTCGTCATCAGAAGTTGTCGTTCTTTTGTGCATGTAGTACCATATTTATAGAAATCGGAACATCGTCGACCTTGTTGGCATTTCGTATTCATTTCAATATTTTATTGAATACTTTTTAGTGTGTCTATGTGTTCAAACAAATCCTTGCACTTAGATAACCCTTTCCTGTTTTGCAAAATCTTCGACCTGTCCAAATTCAAAGGTTTTGCCGCAGAATTTTTAACTTTGATTTAATTTGAAAAATAATCATTCATTTGGGTAGAAATTATTGTTGAAAAAAAAAAGAAAATTGCTTGCTACAAACAATTTCTTCTTTTTCTGCAATATTTTCCCAAGTAATAATTTACAGAGACATAAAAACTAGGGATTGAACAAAAAGGGGTAAGCGAGGACATAAGCTGGGTAGATAGACTTTGATTTTTACATGCAAATATGGTATTTGAAGTGTAAAAGCCAAAGCTCAAAGCAAGTCTAGTAACATGAGAGTGGTGTGCAAACTCATGCTAAAGCTATTTAACCTAATACATGAGTCTGCCAAGCAATACTGTTATCTATGGTAGCCAAGAATCTCATAATTCCTAGTTCCAGAAAGCACGAAAGCACGGAAGCTAGTAATAGCATCGATATTAATTTGATATAGATAAGCGGTAGGTAAAATATGGTACGTTCGTTTCTTTTGTCTTGAAAACCATATTACAGTCGAGCTAGTTACTTTACCCCTTTACAAACGTCAAAATTTCAGATTGGTCGAAATCTAAAGATGATGCCAACGACATATTTTAGTTTATGAAATTTAAGATTAGTTTGTATTTTGATATTGAAAATAAAGCTTTGTAGATAATGAAGAAATTGCTTGTGACAAGCAATTTCTTCATTTTCAACGATGTTTTCCAAAGTCTTGGATGGGGGTGTTAAAGATGTAATAGTGTAGGAATGGATTAAAGCGTAAAAGAAGGAAATACACCTCACCACTTCAATTGCTACATGTATTCTAACTTTAGTAATTTCTTATATTTTCCTTCGTAGATATTTGTAAAAGTACCTTGAATAAGGTCGAAATCTTTGAAACATACTTTTGCGAATGTTCTACTAATCGCAAAGAGACTTCCGGGAACATTATTCAATTCCCCTACGCAGACGTCGCGTTTTTCTGTTTTAACGCAAACGAAGCGCATATTAACGCAATGAACCACCAGCATAATTTGCATCGAAAAGAGAGAATTGTCCTGAAAAACTTGTCTGGGATAATGTAATTTATTTGGTCATTGATACAAACGGTCTTTGCAATATAGGAGAACGAGTATATTCAGCCTTTACCCAAATCGTATATTGTTACTTCAATTAAAAGTTCTCCCACCAAACTAATGTATTTGCAGTTTTTGTGAATTTTTTACTCCATATGTAAATGTATAATATTTGGTCGAGGAGTTGCCATAGCGTAGGACGCAAACATCCTTTCCGACATTTGTCTCCCACCAACGGGTAGATAATCGTAAACCTAAGTGGGATGAGCAGCTGGAGGCTCGGAAAGGATGAAGTAGTAGTTCTTGTGTGAAAAATACAAAGAATCTGTTGTAGATGATCTAACCGCCGCGATATGACTGAAATACAGTTAATAGTGGCATTAAACACCATTAAATCTGATATATAACTTCTATATAGTTCAATACTTTATATGCTTGCGCCATTCGAATGTGTTAGGTTGAATACGGTTGTCACTTTGTGCGTATATGATTCTTTGTAGACTTTCGTCGGCAAAGAATTTTGCCATATCGTCGTCGTCGTCGCCGTTATTGTTGTTGTAGTAAACTTTAGAACTAACCGCCATCTCTAAATCTCATTCCAATACATGTACTGTATTAATCCTGCCGCATGAACCGTACACTAAAGATGTTTCTTTCTTTAATTTACGTGTCGCAGTGTTATGTAACGACATTTACGTTCATGCTTTGAGAGAAGGAAGAAATGTGATGACCTTGTTCACTGGAATTCGTTGTTAGGCATTATAGACATAAAATGTGTATCTTAATTCAGCCATTGCTACAGTCAATTTAGATCTACTTCTAAATGTATCAAAACGCAATTGATATTCAATTCAAATCTTTCTAATCCATTCAGACATTTGGTGATGAATACAGCATTAATCAGAATACCGCAACAAAAATCATTTTTTGTGGTTTGCGGGGATGCTTTTGAAAATGACAGCGAAACCCTTCAACTGGCTTTAATATACTGACAGGTCCAAATGAAGATTTGTCATTGGGAAAAGAGAATTATAATGTGCTTTAACCTTTCAATGGTAGAGATATTCGCATCTTGTAGTTTTAAAATTCAAAATTCGCGCATCTCTTTAGCTACTAATTTGTTTTATGCCCCCACATCGAAATATCGTGCCTATTGTTTTACCGTTCTCCGTCAGTCCGTTTGTCTGTCTATCGGTCTGTCAGCAAAACTTTAAAAACAACGTACAAATATATTTACTTTAAACCTATTTAAGATACTCGGCTCGTATTTGGGAAATGGGTTCTTTCCTTTGGCAAATACAAATATTAAACAAAGACAACAAACACTTTTGAAAGATATTTCGCAACAAACGAGCAACTGAAACAGATAGATGTCTATAAGACATAAAAGTCTACCAAGGCTTTTTAAATCCCGTTTTTATGTGTCCCCCTAATCAATTACAATTTCAATATGCCGTCCAACTTTCACTTTTTCATACAAAACCAATACCGCTGTGCAGTAAAGCTTAAATAACTTGATTAAAAGTTATTAAGCGAACTCAAAAGGGAGGCCGGCGCGCACTTCCATTTTTTCCAGTTGAGGAAAGAAAATAAATAACTTTATCGGAATGAAGAGCTGAAAAATCGATACCGGTGAATAAACAGGAAAAAAATCTAGACAAAAACCCTTCTTCGAAGTTAAAATCGTTTAGACAAAATTATTAGATGTTTTTTCTCAACACGTTGTTGATCTTATTTTTTCTCGTTGATTTCTGTTGAGCGATACCTTTAGCTTTATTGCGATTACCTTTACTGCACATTTTTTTTCTTAATTATACCCCAGCTTGAAGCGTTGGTTAATAATCCACGAAGGTAATGGAAAATCACATGATTCTGTGATAAACATGTGACACAAAAGAGTTGTATTTATACTTAAGTGGGAAAATAAGAAATTGCTTGATAAAGCAATTTCTTCTTTGCCATTATAGTTTATATCGTTATGGAATCTTGTTTTCAAACTCCATTCCATGTATTATTCCTTTTATAATAGAGCTGTGACCTTTTTTCATTTCGGCTAATATCTACTTTTTGTTCTCCAGCTAATGTTAAAATTTCTTACGCTAAGCATTATGGTAAAAGAGGCACTAAAAACATTGTCTACTGATTATGCCAGTTCACTGTTTAACCCATTGCCACATAATCCCGCTTTTTCACTTTTGACTCTCCTCTAGACAAGAGGTTTTGAGAGACTTTATGAACAATAAAGAAATTGCTTGTAACAAGCAACTTCGTGAAAAATTGCTTGTAACAAGCAACTTCTTGAATGTCCACAATGTCTCTATCCTGAAAGGTGAAGATTTTTTTTAAATTCCGCCAACTTGAACCTTCTTCCAATATGGACCAGTATAAGATTGGGTCGTATGGTAATGGGTTAAGTATTTTCCAAGGAAATCGACCCATTACATCTCCCCTGTTAGACCAATAGATCACTCTAGATGTCAAAGTTTATTCGGAAGATGAGTTATAAAAGCGGTTATCTATTTTATTTCCCGGACTTTTGAAGTGGTATCTGGTGCTGAGTTTTTATTACATATTGTGCGTTTTTACGAACTGCTAAGGAGCCTTTATGGCTCCCTTTTCGCTCAATTGAACTCTTCATAAAACTAATCATGTTCCAGGGGTCGACACTAACTTTGCTTCATTTGGATTCCACAGGAATCCCTACCTATTACTTCAGGGTTTCCTCCAGATAATCAGGGATCCCTCTTTGATATACATTTACTCATTCACATGAAACCCTGTCCTTCTAAGCCCAACTCGGAAAAAAAAACTTCGGAAAACATTGTGGAAAATGAAGAAATTGCTTGTTACAAGCAATTTCTTCATTATCCACAGTGTTTTCTACAAAAACAAGCAAACGAAAAAATCAGGGGCATTAGTTGAATGTACTTGAGAAATATTGAAGGATCCTGACGGAATCCCTAGCCTGAGATTGCTGGGGACCCTTCCAATTTTCAGGGATCCTCGGGATCCCGGGACACTGTTAGTGTCGACCCCTGTGTTCGGAATGGCTCGTAATTGACGTTTCGCGACTGTCAATCAAATAAACGCTCGACCAATCAAGTGATTTATTTTGACCGGATGTGAAATTTGAACTCCGACATTGACCGTCTTTTTTACATTTTTGCGATAAAAACGTCTTAACTACAGCTAATTTTAAATTTTTACGCACAAGATAAGGTCTGACAAACGATTGGTTGGGTTTGAACCTTTAAAACTTTGTCCTCTCTCTCTCTCTCCTTCTCTCTCCTTCTCTCTGTCTCACACACACACACACATTCTGTCTCTCTCTCTTCTTCTCCCACTCTCTCTCTCTCTCTCTCTCTCTGAACTTCGCAAGCGAAACTTAGCTATTGTGGATATGGTTAAACTATTTGAGAAAACTTCTAAGTAGCATGAAGTCAAATGTATATATTTTGAAATGGTATCTTCGCCGTTTTATCAAAGAAAGAATGGAAGTGTTAAGCTTAACATAAATTGAGATTTTCATTATTATATTTTTGAATTGCAAAACTGTGTCCGATTCATCTCAACTCATCAAGATTCAATTCATCATTTAAAGCACGTGTAATGTTTGACAATTACAGAATTTGTAACTTTTGAAAATTAAATGAATGTCGATTTCACAAAATTGGATCAAATGTGAGATTAATTCAGAAATAATGCAAAGCAACTCAATTAAGAGTGTTTAGTTTCGTTCTAATCCTTTCCCGTTTTTTGAAATTTTAGAAAGGTCCAAATTGAAAGAAGCTGCAGACGGCAATGAAAATCGGATGCGATTTGAAATGAAACCACCCAATGTGGTAGAAAATATTGTGGAAAAAGAAGAAATTGCTTGTAACAAGAAATTTCTTCTTTTTCCACAATGTTTCCTAAGTATAAAATCACGACGATGTAAAATCCCGGGTTTTTACGGGAAATGGTTAAGCAGGCATGGATTATTTCTCGGACATTTATGAAGAATGTGGAAAAAGGGGTTAACTCGATCTCTTTTTCTTAACCCATTCTCAGAAAAATTTTGCTTTCGATGCGACCCTCTGGGGAAAAATCTGTAAAATTATGTGAAAAATGAAGCTTGTTACGACCATTTTTTTTTTATTCATTCTTTACAGTTTTTTTACACAGATCAACAAGAAACAGCACTTGAAACTTGGACCAGTTCAAGATTATATCGTCAGGTAATAAATTCAAACACTAATTTTGGACTAATAACCATTTATTTCAAACAAATTTCAATTGAAAATGATTGCACTTTAAACAGGAATAAAAACCTCTTTTCTGCTAAAATACGTCTTACTCGTCGCCCAATTAAGCTTAATTTCGTATAAAAATACGGGTTTCAATTCTTTGTTTATTTAATGCTACGTACTTCCATGTTGGGTAACAGAGCATTGCCGTTGCATGTAATGCACAATGAAACTTGTCATCAAAGGCGAATAAATCGCAATGTACTTTAAATTCCAAGTTTTACGACATGCAGCGAAATTACCGGATTTCTTGACGGATTTTGTCAATGCGTCGAAACCATTTATATATCAGGAACGATAGAGACACACGTCCTTCACAAAATGAGGAATATCAAAGGGAAGGCCTGGTTGAAAATGAATTCTAGGGTATGTAACTATCAACTGACGGATCTCTAGCCCCGCCCACTGGCTCCGTAAGACTGTTCCACTTCAATATTAACCCATTCCAACACAATTGAATTTTAGACCGGTCCAATTTGAAAGGAGCTGCAGACAACAATTTCAATTTGATGGAATTCTAATTGTTTTCGTCTTTTTGGATAGAAAACATTGTGGATAATGAAGAAATTGCTTGATCCAAAGTTTTCCAAAGCTTTTTTGTTGAGAGGCGTAAAAAGGAGGGATTGGGTTGGAATGGGTTAAACGGTGTCATTATATCAATTTTATGGCTATCACCATGTAATGAAAAAGAGAAATACCAGTAGTTGGTTGGCGACCTAAAGCTCGTAACTACATCTTGAATAAGCTGTTGTTACGGCGTTTAAGTCGCCAAACCAACAAAAGATGTTTCACATAAATATCGCTCAATTTCGAAGTTAAAAGTTCATTTCGGGTTTAAATGAATGCTTTGATTCGACGAGGTCTATCAGTTGCTAAAAGTAACAGCGTTTATGAAGCAGAGACATCCAGTCAAACCTGTTTCACCATTCAACAACATTTTTTAACCGGTCCAAATTCAAACATGTTTTCGACTACGATTTTTTAGTTTATTTATTAATTATTTAATCATTTTATTTATTTATTCATTTATTGTACCTTGAAGTCAAAAAATGTTGATAATAGAGAAATTCACAAGTAACATTTCTTTCTTGGGGGTCTCAAAAAGCGTGATCGATATCAAGAAGGAAACTTGTAAAGATTTGAGCATTTTGATTGTTTTCTGCTATAATTTTATTAGAGAAATATGAAGTAATCACTACTCGCCAGACGAGTTAACGCCCTTTTCATTCGCTGACGGGCCATTCGCGTTCAAAAAAAATTAAGAAATCATATTAAAGAACAAGTAGAGTATAATTTATTCATTCCTTTCAATAAATATATTTTCGGTGTAATTCTAAAACCTCGTAACTACAGCTCGTAACTACAGCTTGATTCAAGCTGTAGTTACGATGTTTAAGAACTCCTCCGACGATATGCCTGAAGTGTGAATTAAAACAGGGTGTAAAGCGAACCTTCCATTTACTATGCTATCAAGTGAAATTGCGCCATTTGCTTATGCCATTTAATAACAGTCTAATGAAACAGCAGCTCATTTCGTTGAAATGTGATAGAAGCTTTAATCCAAGCCTCAGTAATATTGAACATAAAAAAGTATTTTTAAGACACATTTTGACGATCACTCCCTTTCGGCTTTTGCTTCTCCAAATACTTATTTAACCGGTTACCAAACGAAAAATTTTTAGACCGGTCGAAATTGATAGAGGCTGCAGACGACAAAACAAAATTTGTTAAAATTGAAAAAATAAGGGCCATTCGGGGTGGAAAACATTGTTAGAAGAGGGGAAATTCATAGACGCCTTAACTACAGCTAATTCAAGATTTAGTTACGTTTTGGTTGCAAACCAACGATTAAGAATATCTTGTAAACGTTTGTCGGAAAATAATTATGGAGATGTATGATTGTCTTATTTTTTTCCACTACGTTTTCCTTTCGCATTACTGAAAATGAGATCGCACAGAAACGGTTTTAGTATTGCATGTCCAAAATTAAACAAAACTAGATTACCAAGATTTGTGTGTAATATAATTTCTTGTGGTGCCAAAATTCAACAAAATACCAGGCAGAAACTTCCTTCTATAGTCTCACACCTCATTATCTCCGACAATTAAAATGATATCTACAACACCGATGCATACTTATCTTGTATTCTCAGCTTATACACATTTTTCTTGCCATCATATTCGCTAATTACCTCGAAAAATAATACAAATATCATGGAGAACCCGACTGACTGACGCCGGACGTTGTTGTTCAAAAGAAATCCGAGTCAACGAACTCATCAAGGAAAGAGGTGCATTTTGAAGGTCAGATCGTAAAGTCAGAAAGGAGTGAACGGATCGCTGGCCACGCCCACTGACCTCCGACAGAAACATTCACTTAGATATTAACCCTTTCCTGTTTGATGATATTTTAGACTGGTCCAATTTGAAAGAGGTTGCAGACAGCAATGAAAAATTGCATACAAATTTGAAATCTGACAATCCTATGAGGTAGAAAATATTGTGGGAAAAGGAGAAATTGCTAGTTACAAGCAATTTCTTCTTTTTGCGCAATGTTTTCTTAAGTATAAAATCATAGTGATGTAAAATCCGGGTTTGACAAGGAAAGGGTTAAACGGCGTTATTTTGCACAATATTTGACCTGTATCATTATAGCAAATGAATAACCCTTTCCTGTTTTGTTTTTGTTTGTTTTTTGTTTTTTTTTTCAAAATTTTAGACCTGTCCTAATTCAAATGTTCGGTAGACGACAATTCGAAGTCGATTTTGCATGAAAAATGATGATTCTGTAGGGTAGGAAACATTGTGGAAAAAGAAGAAATTGCTTATAATAAGCAATTTCTTTCTTTTTTTCACAATGTTTTCTTAAGTATGAAATCGCAGGCACGTAAAAAACAGGGATTAAACAGGCAAGGTTTAAATGGTTGGTTGGCGACCTAAACGGTTTAACTACAGCTTAGGTATTTTATAAAAATTAAGGTGAAAACAGAAAATGTTTGTCTGACAAACAGTTTTTTTTATCCACAATACTCTTCCCTAGAATATTAGGTTTCTTCCTGGTGTTCTTTTTGAAATGTTTCTTCTGGTATTACGCCCAGTTTTAATTGTCGCATATCTCCTGCAATTTCTTCCATCTAATACAGGTAAGAGGTAAAAGATTGATATTTCACATCTCACTAATGGAAAAAGAAAGTTTTGTAATAGCGTACACAAAACTGTGCCTGATATTGACAAAACTATGTTGTATCATGTGAAATTCCGCGTGTTTTTTGTATTGGAATCGCAGTTTTTTGTGCTAAGGTAATTCCGAGGAAATACCGTAACATCTGATAGATCGTTTAATCATGCGAGAAATCAGTGGTTTAATTGAAATAAGGGTTTCTTACTAATGATATTGCATTTTTACTTTTCTTACTTTTGAACTCGTCAAAATGTTATTATGCGGCATTCGTCTTTTGAAAATAAATAACCCCAAGATAACTCATATATTTCGCGTGATTATTTAAATTATTTAAAGAATGTAAATATCTATTTGTAAACCTATATAAGAACATTCTTTTTTATATTTATATGTGACGATGTACTTTGTACAAGTCTAACAATAAAATTTTCTGTCTGTCTGTCTGTATGTCTTAATTGTTTAATTAGAAGCTCCACCCGCTGTGACTCAAATACTGTTAAAAGCGGCGTTACCCCCCCCCCCCCCTCCCCCCCAATTCATTCCATCAATCAATTAATCTTAATCTTAATGATTCGAGTTACATGCTGCCAATTTTAAGAATTTATTTCTGGCAAAAAAATGTTTACTAATAATTTCTAGAATCTCTTGGTGTGTTGCTTTAACCCATCCCCAAACGACAAATGGCTTTTGTCAAAACTAAACGAAACTAAATCTAAATTATTTATGAACAAATTATTGAGAATTACTGAAACGAACACTGTCCTAAATCTTTACAAGTTCTTGGATCATTTGCTCTAACAGGGTGTTTATATACTTTTGAAAAAGCAAAAAAAAAAAAGATAAGGATCGTCGCTCTCTTTTGTGGTTTGTATGGAATTAAAGGCCGCTTTCAAAAGCATTTCGGTTATAACGCGGCCGATGCACCTAACCATGGCCTCCAGCCTTTCTAACACCAAAACAACCACAGCATTCTTTTCGAGCCACCACCTTCATAGTCCACTTGAGAGCAAAACCTAGCTTTTGTACACTTTTGATATTTAAATGAGCGCGTGCGTGACATTTCCAACCATTACACATGTGCGCGAAGTAAAGACTCAGCTCAGCCTGTGCATCCGCACAGTCTGATCAGAGTCTTCACTCTGCGCTCTGTAGATAGATACAGACCCAAAGCTCCTTTAAACAATCAGCGAATATTCTAATTGTCCCGAATGGCTGTCCAGGGTGCTCAATGTGTGCGAGTCGCGCACCTGCAAAATTGATGGAAAGTCACGCACTGGCTCAAATAACATAAATCGCGACGATTTTGTCAATTTTCAGAGAAAACGGTGGCCGAGCCAGTGTTCGGATTTCGACTCCAGGATTGGGAGCGCATCTCGTCGCTTTCTACTAAAATTGCTTGCCTAGTAATTCGGTAGTAAGTTATGAGCTATGTAACCTATATTTCGTTCGTCTGCTAGAGTGCTGACAGAAACATCTCGTCTGCGTTGAGGCTGAAAGACGAAAAAACTTCACAAATGTCTATCTTCATTACCCTCGGCTGATATATGCCATTCCAAATTGCTTAAAGTTTATGACCTGTAAATCTTCGACAAAGATCGGATTCTTTCGGTAATCATCGGCTAAGGAATAGTTTATCTCTAGAGTGTGTCTGAGTTTAGGAAATTTGCTTTGAAATAAACAATACCATTGAAAAATATGGCCGAATATGCAGTCCTTCTTACTTTATCGACCACATCTACTACGTGACCACCTCCCTTAAGCGACCATATTCGAAATCGATTGATTAACCCATTCCCACACAACAAATTTTAGACTGGTCCAAATTGATAGAAGCTGCAGACGACAATTTAAAGTTGATGGAATTTCAAATTTCTTTGTCTTTTTGAATAGAAAACAATGTGGATAATGAAGAAATTGCTTGATACAAGCAATTTCTTCATTTTCCACAATATTTTCTAAAGTATTTTTCTTGAGGGGCGTAAAAAGGAGGGCTTGGGTTGGAATGGATTAAAAGCAAAGGGTCTTAAGAAATAGGTTTGCTAAAAAGTAAAATTACAACTAAGCCCAGCCAAAGAGATACAGTTCGGGGTATACCTTGGCCCCCATGGCAGACTACTATAATATGCAAATCTATAAGAGCTTCGTCATCAATCCTGTCCCTAGCCCTAGGTTTAACCCATTCCCACACAATGACCCTTTTAAACGCCCCTCAATACGAAAGCTTTGGAAAACATTTTGGAAAATGAAGAAATTGCTTGTTACAAGCAATTTCTTCATTATCCACAATTTTTTTCTTCCTCAAAAGACAAAGACTTTAAAGATTTCATCAACTTAAGATTGTCGTCTGCAACTTCTTTGAATTTGGACTGGTCTAGATAAAATTGTGTTGGAATTGATTAAGTCCAAAATTGAGCAAATGCTATCAATCAAGGCCTGTTTAGTGCGCGTTTTTATCAGACTCGAAAACAGAGAAATAGTTATGACGATCCGTCAGTTAACTTTCCGCTTGCTTCTATTAAAATTCGTGTAAAAGTTGGATCATTTTGTCTGATCCATGTAAGAGTAAAGAAAAAATGACCCATCTTAGGCACGAACCTTTTAATGACAGTCCCGTCTGTAAAACAGAGGCATTTGGTAAAACCTCGGGCAGTCCCCCTTTCTCCCCCCCCCCCTTACATATGGTTGTAAATTTCCCGCTTTTTAGACCGTGCCTTTAGCGAGGACGAAATCAAGAATTTAAGAAGTGAAGTGGCATTATTTGAATGTTTACTTTTGACATATGTTTGAATTTGTACTTTGCTTGACCTTTGAAAAAATGTAAAGACAGTGTGACCACACAAACCACAATGCATTGCGGCTGACCAATCCCTATGGCAACTGTTGAACGGGAGAATTTAATTAAACTCGCGCTTTTATCAAATTATAAATCAAAGAAAAACGTCTCTTTTCATTTTTAAGAAAATATGAGAAAAAACGAGGGCGGTTTGATGTCCCGTCTTTAATCAATTTTCTTTTTGGCTGATTAGACTTTGACAAAAGGAAACGTTTTAAAGATTTAATTCAAACCTTTTCCTTGTCATTGAAATGAAAGTGAAAACCTCTTAACCTACTTGAATAAAGAACAGCTTATTCAAGCTGTAGTTACAACGTTTAGGTCGTCAATCATCTTTTCCAGTTTCCAGGTTACAAGGTACTCACTATAAAATTTTCAAAAATAATCCTGTTTTTAACTATAATATCCGAGTCGGACTTCTTTTGGCGAAAATAGCTTAACTGACGATAATGAATTATCATGAAATGTAGTCTTCAGATTATGAAGGGAAATCAGTATATCAAACCTCAAAGGTTTAAATTAGCATTCTTTGAAGAGTCAAAATTCGACTGCGTGTAAAATAGACAAACGAATAATCAAAGCACGTCATTTGCTAAACAATACGGTAAACAGGAAATGCCGAAACACAAACATACCATTTACTTAAAGAATCTAATAGTGAAATTCACAATCGCCTTTTAAGGGAAATGTACAGAGTTATCCGAATGTGTTTGATTGACTTTCAGTCCGCCCATTTGTCACCGTTTTCTAAACATTTCGCTTATTTGATTTTTATTACTTATAATTAAATTCAGCGGTCTTTTCAAGAAGCCATTTTTATTTCAACAATATCAATTTAAGCAAAATTAGACACCGTTTTAAAGGCTGCAATTCACACTTCCCTTTGCTTTCTTGGTATTTTATCATTTTATCCTAAAATTGGGAGAATGGTGTTTTTAAAAAAAACGGATAGATTACTTACGATTGGTATTTAGAAACATTCTGTGAATTCTCGTCATTTGTCCAAGGTCATTTATCATCAAGGTATTAGCAATCATTGCTGTTACTTTGAATATATTGTTTTCAAACCTATCCACCTTAATTTTTCATTTAACCCGTTCCAACACGATGACGCCTTTTGACACCCTTTAAGGAAAACAATTATGAAAACATTGTGTAAAATGAAGAAATTGGCAACGCAATGACCTTCTATTCAAATGCATTATCAAAATCTTAAATTGATTTTTCATCTGAAAATAATTTGAAGTGTATCAAAATGCAAAGCACTCTTTCGATTGCCCAAAACATATACATCAACAAAAACGTGCCAAACGCCGCAAAACAACGTCAAACATCTGTGTTGGTATAGAATGTCCCTTATTTAAATAATTGGATATCCCGGGGGTCAAAGTGGACCCCTCAAAGGAACAACTTGTTGACATGGTAATAACGGGGTAATCAGGGTTGTGGCCATGTACTCGTTTGAAGTTCAACATTTTACGACAACACTTTTACGACTTCTCCTAAATTGAAAGGTGCTGCAAACGATATATTTTACGACATTCTTTTCGCTCAAACCCTGTGCATCTTTAATTCGGTAAGTGATATTTTTCAAGAATATCAACGACTTTAAATCAAAATTACTTTATTCCATATCTATATATGAAATTAAGAACTTATTTTTGTTTTCATTCAGATATGAACCTTAAAAAGATCATCACACTATATAAATACGCGAAGCGAATTCATACGTTTATGTGATTAAGTTCAAACCTTAATGAAAACAAAAAATACATGTATACATATATACCTTCATTTCTTCTTATTAAATTCCACCAAGCAAGAAAGGCAACATTGTACTGGTTTTGAGAAAAACCTATTGGAACTACTTTTTGCACAAGCATAGAAATTAGTTGCGTGCTTAATTCTGTTCATGGAAGTATGGAAAAAAACAGCTGAACCTTGATAGACGAAACTAGAATAAACTTGTTATTGTAGAAACACAAATGTTTACAGCAACAAGCAAAATTATCAAACTACCAAGGTTTATAAAAAATATCAGAAGAGCACATTGGTTTTTTGTTGTTGTTGTTGTTGTTGTTGTTTTAATTAAACAGTTATACTATAAAGGAGTTCTGTTTATTGGATGGTAAAAAAACGGGTTTTACAAGTTATGATTGATGAACGAACAATTTGTAGTAGGAACAGGGGTGATTTTAAGACTTTATATAAAGATTTTCAAGGAAAAATTGTTTAAAATATACGCATAATTAGACTGGAGAACCTATTCCATCTACGCTGCTTTCCGATATGTTATATCGTTTGAAGTAGACTGGTGAGCCTGTCCAATCTACGCTGCTCTCCGATACTAGAAACGTCAGTTTAGGACTGCCTCGCAAATCAACGCAAGATTAGGATAGGCTCGCCAGTCAGGCACACAATACTTGTTGTTGTTGTTGTCGTTGCTGATCCTATTTTTGTGTTTGTTGTCTCCGCGTTTAATGGTTCTGATCCGGGAGTTTAGTAATTTTGAAATGTCTACGATTAAATAAGTGCTACCTCCGGATTCACACATGCTATATATCTCCTGAAACCTTAACACAAGGTCACGTCTCGAGATAAGTTTTCAAAACAAGGATTACCCCCTTGAAATCTCAAGTACCCGATAAAGCGATAAACTTCATAAAAAATTGGAAAGGGTGTATTCACAAAGTTGAGATTAATGCAGACAATCTGCCATAAGTAAAACTTCAACTAAACTAATCCTTTTTTTAACCCGTTACCGGACGACAAAATATGAGACTTGTGAAATTTGAAAGAATGTGCAAACGACCATTCGAGTTGATTTTGTGGTAAGAAAAAATTGTAGGAAATAAGGACATAGCTTGTTACAAGCAATTTCCCCATTTCCCACGATGGTTTCCTACAGTTTTTTATCAAGAGGTAATAATTTAAATTTTAGTTTCGTCCATCAAAAACGAGCGTTCTGATTGGTCGAAAAAAAAATATTCATAACTCCATGAACAAAATTTTGAGCACGCAGCGATTTTAAATGCTTCCTCACAAAATAGTCCCATGCAAAAAGGTATCAAAATTTGTAAAGCTTTTGTTTTTTCTTCGCTCGATGCTATAAAATTATAAGAGATGAAGTGAATATTTTTTGTTTTCATGGAGGTATGAACCGGAAAACCTAATCACACAATGTATGAATCCGCTTCGCGTATTCATACAGTGTGGTTAGTTTTTCGGTTCATACCTCCATGAAAACAAAAATCATTATCTTCATCTCTTAATTGTGTTGGAATGGATTAATTTTTGTTTGTTTGAGGCTACTACTTGAGACACGTCATTAAGAAACAACTGTTGGTAAATGAGAAAACAACATTTTTTTGTCAAATTATGTGGAATCTTGCAGAAAGACTGGTGGGGTCTAGATATTATTGCGTTGAACAAATTTATTATTCACTCTCATTTTGACAGGACTAGGGACACTAAAGCATTACCCTTAACCATTTATCTGGAGTTGGCGAATGCTGATAGCAAGAATAGGACCTGCAAAGATACAATTTTGTTATATTCATGCCATAATTGCATCTTTATCTAATTCTGACTCTATTTGAACTGATTGTATAAATACATATATAAATATAAATGTTGATTCCGTAGAAAGAAAACAAGAAAACATGCTGTAACAAACCATTTCCCTTTTAATAAACTGGTTTCTGCAATATGATTTTGAAAAATTCGTAAAATTTCGAGAAATCTTAATAAATTCCGAAAACATAGCGTTAGACATACACTTTGCATTGCACAAGCATGGGCTCTATTTTTTTCCCTCAAACGATTAAAAAGCACCCGCTGATAAAAGCCAGCCATAAGATCTTTTCAAAGGCAACGTTTCCCTAAACATCTGCTCCACAGAAAGCGTTTTCCTTAAGTGTCGACAAGTTTTAAGTACTTGATAAAAAGCGATAAAGATTGATAAGACAGACAGAAGCGACAAAGGGGTTTTTGATAAATATGCTTAATTCTTACGATTGGATTTCTAATATACTTGGCTTATGTCCTTTTATCTGAGAGCTCTATCCATTCATTTTAAGATCTCTATCTTGACAAAGTTCTATTCGCTTAATAACTGTGAACACTTGGCCTTCAAGCACTAGACATTTTAAGTCTTTCTTTAAAAAAAATAACTCCTCTCCAATCGCCAAACGTGACGCATACTACATTTACGTTGCCCTTGGCTTGCACGGTATCTAAGAGTGAAATGATTATTTTGAAAAGACTGTTTTGCCGTAATGTGTCCTCCTTGTTTATGCCTGGCGTAGCTTTTTGCATATACCACTAAGCGCCATTGTTGTCTTCTTTTTTAATAAATATAGAACTTTTAAAGGCGCATGCATACCTCCAATCATTTTTTCATTGTCCATACGTTTCCTGCCCCAAAGGACAAATATTTCTTTAGTTTCTCAACTATGGCTTTTCGTCTGCAAAATTTTTTATTTGGACCAGTCTAAAATTTCGTCCTCTTGTAATCGGTGAAATATGGTTTTCTTGTCTTTATTTTTGTTTTATTCTAGGTCGTGCATGATAGGAAAAGTATAATATTATGGTGTTTGATGTAAAGATGTGCTATTCATCATCAGTCAACGCCCATTGAAGCTATTGCCGCCGTCATAGTGTATTTGGTAGCGCATCAGACTCCAAATCTTCAATCATTTGGTGTCATAGATTCGATCCTCGGCGATGGCACTTATTCTTTCCGATATTTGTCTCACAACAATGGGTGGAAAATTGTAAACCTAAGTGGGATAGCAGCTGGTGGCTAGGAAAGGATGTATTGGTGGTACTGGTGCGAGAAATACCAGGAATCTATTGTAAAGTGCTCGAGCCGCCGCGACATGACTGAAAATTTTTTTAAAGTGGCGTTAAGCCCCACTCAAACAAACTACTGAAGCTCTTGATGTGCAGGTTATTACCCAAGATAGGTTTCACCAACATTAACAGACGACAACATTTTAGATTTGTCAATATTCAAAGATGTTGCAGAAGACATAATTAAGGTTATAAATTTTGGATTCTTTTTTACTTTTGGGGTAGAAAACATCGTGGATAATGAAAAAAATTACTTGTTACAAGCAATTTTTTCATTTTCTACAATATTTTTTCAAATCTTTTTCTTCGGGGCGTCAAAAAGCATCAGTGTGTGGGAATGGGTTAACTTGTGGTCTAATCTATTTGTTAAAGCTCTCCACGTCAATAGGTTGTGGGGCGAATTGCCCCAACATGAAAGGGGATGTGTTAATCCTTTAATACATTCCCCCTCACAAGGCAGTGTTTACACCTTAAACAAAATTATATAGTATTCCACAAGATAAATTTGCTTTCGAACTTTTAGCAATATAAGGCAGGAAAAAGACATCAGCCTCGCCTTTTCATATTACTTAACCCATTCCAACTCAATCCCATATGTTTACACACCAAAGGAACAATAGGTATGGAAAAAATTGAGAAAAGAAGATATTGCTTGTATTAAGTAATTCCTTCTTTTCAAAAATGTTTTCTACATCAAATGGCCCTTATTTGTCATTTCAAACCAACTTGGTTTTGTTGGTTTTGTCATCTGAAACCTCTTTCAGTTTGGACCAGTCTAAAATTTTGTCGTTTGGAAACGGGTTAAGGCTTTTTTTTTTCACTTTTTCCTGTAATATATTAAGATATGACACTTGTAAAAGATCAGGAGAGATGATTCTTGTCGTTGGAAATCGAAAGTAAAGAATCGATAAGCCTTTATAAGAAATCAATATTGTTATAAAGACTAGAAATGTGTCACAGACCCTGATGCCACGCACAATCGCTTGTCCCATGACCTTCAATTATGACCTTGAACTCATATCGAAAATATCTTTACGCATGCCGCTAGTACTTATCAAGGGGAACGCCTACGCCAAGTAACTTTGAAATCTATCAATCAATGTAGAAATTATGCTTCGGACAAGGATTGGACACACACACTGACACACACACACACATACACGAGCATACACGTACACATCTATACACACACAAACTCACACACGCATAGAGGTACCTCTATATGTCAGTCGCCATTTCAAAGCGGGCTTCATAAAAAAACGAAAGAAATTATACTTTTTTGAAATAGAACGATAACTCATTAAGTAATTATTATCCTTTAAAAAAATTAATTGGTAAAAAGAGTCAGAAATCCTGTGAAAACCCGTAAGATTAAAAAATGTGGGGAAAACATATCTACTGCCCAATCCATTAGTTGCTAAACAAATGGACTATTTGAAAACTCATCTACTTTGATGCGCCATTTTTCTTCGACAGCCGCTTGCATTATTTATCAAATAGATTTGCCGGTTTTTCATTGAAGATTTTTATCCATTGTGTAGTAGATAAGGCACGAAGGCATTGTCGGATAGATCAAATACAGTTGCGTAACACTATTAACAATGATAGAGGATGGTTAAGTTAATTAAATATATTCCACGTCGTAAGACACATAAATCATCGAATTCCATTGGACGCCAAGCTTTGTCACGGATCTACGAGTAGAACCAAACTATTCCGATTGATAAATAGCTTCTGGTTGTCGCAACAACGACTATTTATTTAACGAAAAATAAATTTGGAAATACTTGAAATGTAATGACAGTGGCTTTAAAACACACTTTGGCTTGTTTTAACGACATTCGCATTTATTAAATAAACGACCTGCCTAACGTGTCGGGTATTTTGTACACCTTGACACGCGTTTATCATTGGGGATTATTTCAGCGTGAATGTTTTATCAAATTGAATAAGACAGTCCCTAATCTACCCGAGATTATGTAAGTGATGAATAGACGAATTTACATGTCGATGGTTCAGCGCGAAACAGGTGTAACTGTCTATAACATACGGGCAGTTTCAACTGTTTTGCGCTGAACCATCGATGTGTAAAAATACTAGCTTAATAATTTAGAGCAGTGGCGGGTCCAGGATTTCTGTAAATGGGGTTCAAACTTACGAATGGGGGTTTGCTTTCCAATTACAGTAAATCTTGTATTAAGCGACCACTCAATGGATAACGAAAAGGTGGTCGCTTAAGAGAAAGGTCACTTGGAGCACTTTTTTGCCAAGGATATGAAGGGTTTATTCGACTGCATACACGGATTGTTACAGATTTCTCGCTTAATCCTAAGATGTTGGGACTCATTAGAATCACTTCATTGAGACGATTTTAATGAATTCAAACAACATAAGATTAAGTCGTGATTTTAGTTTCCAGAAATAAGCCTTCAGTTGTGTGTATTTCCTTTTATTTATCGTCGCTACCGTAGCACATGCCCATATGAGCGACGCCCCCAGAAGACGGTTAGTTGTTACGGGGGATAGTGCAAGGATACAGGACGAAACTGCTGAGCGCACCGCTTGGTTCTTTAACGTGCTCGGTGGATAGCACCGTCACACGGGGCCCTCTGTTTTAACGTCTCATCCGAAATACAATTAGTTTGTTAGTTGATATGGTAAGCCCAGGGCTCGAAACCGTGATCTTGAGGTTTGAAGTCAAGTGCTCTAACAGCTGAGCGAATCGGGCTGACAAAAAAGCATTCGGTTCCTTAGAGCTTTTGCTTTTAATACAAGGAAATTCGATCATGGTCGCTTCATAGACCTGGTCGCTTTAAAAAAGTGATCGTCCGAGCAAGATCGACCGTATTATTGAATTTATATTAAACTTGCCCGTGAATATGAAATGATAGGCAACGGACGGGGAGGGAGGGGCAAACGATATTCACCCCGAATCACCGGTAAATATGCCAGTGTGGAACGCGTCGATCTTAGTCTGTTTTGAATGTTTTTGTTAATTTGTTTTCAGCAAATCCCCGACCTCATAGAATGTGCTTCAGTTATGCAAAGGTTTTCTTTTCTTGCTACTGTAAGTCTAAGGGCATTTTCGGATATTTCTAACGTAGGTAAAAGCTTCAAAAAATAAACACCCGTTTCATTCTTTTATGAGTTGATATGCTTCATATAAAGATCATTTATCTAACACCTAAAGCTTTCAACTCCAAGAAATATTAGAAGCTCGCGTTCCAAAAACATGTCTGCAAAGTTTCGCACATAAATCAGTCAGCACTGGGTTCGAGGTATTACAGTACTTTAAGTTTCAAACGATACAAAAATAGATTACCGTTTAATTTGAATTTTGGTTCTTTATTCTGCTTGTAGTTTAAATATACATGTATACGTTCAATCTCGTTTAAAGCGACAACGGCATGAATCGCCCAAAAGTGATCACCCATTTCCACACAATCCCGCTTATTAAGGCCCCTCAAAAGAGCTAGAGAAATTAAGAAATTGCTTATTAGAAGCAATTCTTCGTCTTTCACTTAGCTCTCTTATTTAAAAAAAGACTAAGACATCAAAAAATAGTCAACAACAAAATAATTTATTTAGTTTGAAAGTTAAGTTTGAACTCCGAAAGTGGACGCCATTCATGCGAAGCATTTGAGTTGGTTTTTCGACTTAAACGTTGTAACTACTATTCTATTTCTTTGTTACATTCTATTGGCAAAGAATTTTGCAAAATAACACCGCTTATCATCGAAACGGAACTTCTTGTAGGAGTCAATAGTCGGGGTCAACAGAGTTGGTGGGCTGAGGTCAGCGATTGGTCAATTAAATCGTTCCAAGTTCCTTGTCTTTAAATGATTCTAGCCAGAAACACAATCTTGGATTAAGGAAGCACACAAGAGAGAAATGTTATATATAAAAGGTCACAACAAACGCAAAAGCTGCCTGACCAGTAGATATAGGTTTGGATTATGGAATGCCGTGACAAAACTTTCGCAAAATTTTGCGGTCAAAACAAGCTAACAATTTTTTGGATTCATTAAAGGTAAAACATACGTTTTAATTTTGAATGAATCAAAAGACCGGAATTTTCTTGAATCCTGGGGAAATTTATGAGATTATGGTAAGAGCCCAGGTGCTTCGAATGAATCTAAGATCATCTTTTTTCCATCTCACTTTCTCACGCTGCAGATTTCTTTTCTCTCTTTTTTTTTTTTGTGTGGGGGGGGGGGGGGCTATTTCGAATATATATGTTCATAACTGACCAATCTCTGGCCACACCAACCTTCGTTATGACCTTCGCCCGACTGAGATATCAAATCGCGTTAGTTTCTAAAATATGTGCTTGAGGGAATTCGTTAAACCGTCGGCTGTCAACCTAAACGTCGTGACTAGTGTAACCTGGTTAGAAAATAGTGTGAAAAATGGAGAAATGGCTAAAGACAATCAATATTTTCATATTGACATTGGATTTCAACACTCTTTTTTAATGGGTCGAACATAACGCGAGATTGTTAGGACATTAATTAAATATACCTAGGTTCATTTTAAACATTCGTTTGATACTAGTAAGTATGACGTCATCAGAATGGTACAAATTTTCACCTGTTTTTGTATATTTTGCAATTAATTTTCAATTACACTGAACATTTCCTGGCAGGCAAACTCAAAGACTTTAACCGCCATCGGAACACGCTACGCACGTGCGCAAATAATGACATTTTAGACGACACGTGCCCACCTGGAGCAAGCGTCTTAAATTTCAATTTATATTTTCTGGAACAATAAACACAATACAGAAGGTACATCCTTACTTTGGATTCCCCTCCTAGATCCAAAGTTTGAGGGAGAAAATCCTACTTTTTGCCTATTACAAGCTAGTCGCTTTTACATCTTTTGCAAACTTCATCATCGATAAAACTGACTATTTGTATTTGTCATTACTGTCAAACTCTTGTAGTTTGGAAAATCCGTTTTAGATAACTGATCGCCATTGTTATTAAAAAAAATCACTTACCAATTAAATTATTCTTTTAGAAGCGGAAGAGATTGATACTCTCCAGCATTCTTGAAAAACTTTTTTAGTGTAGTTTAGTGACTTAAACGTCGTACATACAGCTTATTGAAACCGTAGCTATGGCGTCTAGGGGGCAAACCAACTATTTCAACCAATACACGGAACTAACCATAAATTTCGCAAAATAACCCCGTTTAATATCTAAGTCGAACTTCCGGTCCGAGTTCAAACGGGTGACAAATAAGCTGTAGTTACTACGTTTAAGTCGCCAAACCAGCAAAACAATGCTTCACACAAATGGCGGCCAATTTTGGAGTTCAAAGTTTACTTCCGGTCTAAATGAATAATTTCATTGGTCGACCGATTACTTGATTGACAGACACGATTGGTCAATTAACTGTACGGAGGCGACAGCGGATTAGATGTAATAGAGCAGTTGAAAATTGCATTTAAGCCAATACAAGCCATAAATAATCTAAATTTTCTAAATACTTCTATCTGTTAAACTAGAAAGCTTTGATGCACTGGGTCTTTATTTTCTGTTATTCAAGAAACGGTTATCATTTCAAACAGAAACTAGAGGTTTTAATAATTCCAGAATCCTTCCAATTTGATGGGAATGTAACGAAGTAGATCATTTTCCCCTTTTATGAGATACCGTAGCAAACCCTGTCCATTGTTCGATATCTTCATTATTATTCCCTCAGACACTTTATTCATTCATGATTAAATGGATTTCAATAGCTGCCAACACTTGAAAAAGTCACAACAGAATTTTAATCTTTTGACTCCGACTTAAACACTTGTTGCATGCTTTCATACACAATCAGCTCATTTGAAATGTGCGAAAAGTCTTTGTAGAATGATTATATATTGAAGCTTAGAGTGTAATAGGGCTAGATATTGTAAAATAAGTGTTCTTTATTGTGTAATTGACCATTTGCGGCTGTCAATCAAGGAAAATCAACCGACCAATCAAATAATTCATTCAGGCCGGAATTGAGCTTTGAGCTCCGACATCGGCCGCCATTTTTGATATATTTTTTCCCTGGTTTGGCGGCTTAAACGTCGTTACTACAGCTTATTCAAGCTGTAGTTACGACGTTTAGTTCGCCAACCAACCACATCATTATTTTGTTACATGCTCCTGGCTTTGATTTTTGCAAAATAACGCCGTTTCAAAATCAAAGCAAGACTTCCGCGTGTGGGCGTGGCTAAAGGAGAGAGTGGGTGGGGCCAGTAATTGGTCAATTGAATGTAGAGTCACTTCGCGATAAAAGCCTCCACCAGAAATAGTCATCGAAATTGACAAAAAATGAAATGTGAAAGATCAAAATGTCGCAACTGCAGCTAATCTTAATGTCCATTTTTCCGATCATTATATATATATATGAACTAAGTCGGGCAGGAACGTAATACGTACATGGACAAAGTTGTTGGTTGGCGACTCCAACGTCGTAAATGCAGCTTGAATAAGCTGTTGTTACAACGTTTAAGACGCCAAACCTTGAAAACGCTCGACATAAATACCGGAGGTCAAATACCATTTCGATTCCAGGTTATGATTTAATTTGTCAATCGATATTTTATCTGATAGCGGCGATCCTTCGAATAGTTTAGCCTAGTTTTAATTCTTTAGAACGTGTGTATACATTACATTTACAATTGCATGCGTTTGATATCTTTCTAAATTTAACAGGCCTTTTTTACAGTACGTATAAAGGGTTTTAAAATCTCAAAATACGGTCGACTCGGGCGAGGTGAAATACTAAGTGGCACTTGAGTGGTAAAAAGGCGCGCATTCGAGCCTCTAGTTGTCAAACGCACAGCTACTTTTTTGCCACTTCAAAATACACCTTCGCTCTGACGGGCTTGTAAATAAAAGTTAAAAATGAAACCAGGCATGATGATGAGCCTTATTCTACCAAATCCAATTAGTACGAAATAAACATGCTTCCATATCATTCAAAAATAAAAGAAAAAGTGGAACTGTGAATCTGACATTTAGAGATGAATATGTAATCTTTTAAAACTCTTTCCCAAATAACCTTTTTATTCTATTCTTTGCACATTACATGTGCAATCTCACCTACTGTCGTTATAACCAATTTCCATACAATTTTTAAAAAGAAAAGAAAAATAATGGAAAACCATTGTGTAAAATTGAGAAATTGCTTGTAACAAGCGATTTCTTCATTTTACACAATATTTTCTACCCATAATAATGAAAAAATATTAACTCTTGTCCTGCTGAATTGTTATCCATTTTTAACTATATTTCAAATATTACAACAGTTATCTCACTGCTGTGTTCAAATATTTTTCTCAACACAACAAGAACAAGCAGGTTGTGTAGGCTAAGATCAGCCTGCACGTCTGTGCAGGCTGATCTTATAGTCTATACACCTGCCAAAGCCATTGTTAAAGCAGGAATATTCCAGGATCAGCTTGACAAGGGTTAAATTGCCGTCTGCAACACTTTTCAAATTCGAACAGTCAAAATAATTTGCCGTCTGGTAATGGGTTGAAAAAGGCGAAAGTCAGCTGAATAATGCTATTTTGCAGTAATCCATGAGTGTTGTTGAATATCGTTGTGTAATATTGGGTAAAATTAATATTGCAAAGGAACAAAATAAAATTTGAATTGCACATGTGCGACAATAAATATCAAACGACGTCAAGCAATCGTTTAAAACCATAAATGTCAATAAGGGAGAACAGTGCATAGATTCTTCATATCCTATATCGCGAGTGGGTGTTGCTATGTTAAGAGGCTGTTTCGTGTTTATTTTTTTTACCATTTGAAAGAAACTGTAACCTTCGGGGTCGTTATGTTTGGTACACTCAAATCTCCTTTGACACCATACTTGTTGAAAAAATGAAATGATTGGTGTTTCAAAATTTCTATGATTGTTGCCAGTACAATACTACAGAAGAAATATATATTTGACCGATCGCGTCAGTCAATCAAAAAACGGATCGAACAATCAAATGATTTATTTAGACCGGAAGAATTCTTTGAAAATCGACATTGGCCGACATTTATGAGAAGCAGTTCTGTTAGTTCGGCGACTTAAACGTCGTAACTACAGCTTATTCAAGCTGTAGTTACGACGTTTTAGATCGCCAACCAACCACTGTCCTTTTTTGTTATATGTTACAGGTCATGTTTTCAAAATAACACCTTGTCATATCGAAATGGAAATTCCTGTTGGAGCTAGCGGTCGTGGATAGCGGAGCCAGTGGGCGGGGCAAGCGATCTGTCCCAGTTTACTGAAAGTCATGACCCGTATTGTAAAAGGTGGCCTCCTTGGTAAGCAATACAACTGATACTTACAAAATACTTGGCAAGCACAGGTCAATTGTATGTAGTACTTTGAGAATAAGCTTATGAAAAGGTAGAACCAACGGAAATTCGTGAGTTGGCGACTTAAACGTCGTACCTACAGTTTGAATAAGATGAAGTTACGGCGTTTAAGTCACCAAATTAACAGGAATGATAAACTCGAATGTCGAAATTCAAAGTTCACTTCCAGCCTAAATAAATGAATTGATTGGTCAATCAATATTTTGAATGACACCAGCGGTTGGTCAATTAAAATTGGATGGGCGCCTTCCAATTTAGATGTATGGATCGATATTTTAATAAGCAGTCAGAAGTCCGGACATCTCAAATAATCTTGTCTACTTCTGACATACTTTTGAATCAATTTGGCGCCCGGTCAGGACTACTTTTCAATACATCGCGTATCAATTTACATGTTAAAAGGTTATTGAAAGTTAGCGACCTCCGCCCTGAGTAATTTATACGATTGAAAATGTTTTTACTTATTTGATTTGGAGTTTGAAAAGTACGTAAATAATAAAAGCAGAGTAATTTACAATATCGACAGAGAGAGACCAAAGTGTCGTAAATGCAGCTTTATTCAAGATTTACTTATGGCATGTTACCCCCCCACTGATGATATTGTAAATAGATCCGAAAGTCAATATATAAAAATCTGGGTGAATTTTTATTCATTTAACCAAAGTTTCAGATAAGACATTGTGATATTTTAACATTCGAAATAGGAACAGTGCTTTGGTAGCTAACCACTTTCTCTTAACACTCCCAAAGAATGACGCTTCTTGACGCCCACCAAGAAAAAATCTTTAGAAACATTGTGGACATTGACGAAATTGCTTGTCACAAGCAATTTCTTCAATGTCCACAATGTTTGCTACCCTAAACGGTGGAGATTTTCCTAATTGCACTAATTTGACATTGTCGTCTGCAACTTCTTTACATTTGAACCAGTCTAACAATTCATTTTGTAGAAATCTGTTAAAATGTAGTTACGCGATTCTGATCTTTCGTTGACGAAGAACGTCTAAGTATAGTACATTTGTAGCTATGATCGTCAGTTATCGTCATTTTGCGTGCAAAGTGTTTGATTGTAAGTCTATGAGATCATCTGACAAAAAATGAACCATTTGAGTTTGATCGAGGTTATACCGGTGTTAAATTGCTCAATTAATGATAAAGAAATCTCACGGGATTCGAACATACTCGGATACGGCAACGCCGCCTAGCGCTGCAATGTCCGACGTCTTTAACCTCTGCGCTACAGAGATGTTAAAGACGTCGGACATTGCAGCGCTAGGCGGCGTTGCCGTATCCGCGTAGGTTCGAATCCCGTAAGAGTCAATTAAAATATTGTTTCTCCACTAGGATTGAAAAAGACAAGAGTCACTGCCGTAGTTGAGAGAATTCAATATGCCATAAATAGAAAATGATAAAGAACATAAAACAAAAGGAAAATTATTAGTTGGCGTTGTGAATGAGTTGTCGCCCCTTCTTTTCATGGTGCGAGCCGATTGATTAGCACTTGATTACTTCCTCAGTTTTATTGAGTTTCGTTTTCATTTGATTACTGTATTCCGTAACTAAAGTGAACTCTCAGAATTTTATTACTAAAGCCTGTAACTAATTAATACAACACAGGTGAAAATTGGGGGGATAATAGAGTAAGCTGGGCTGTGATGGCGTAATGGATGGTTTCTATGATATTGTCAGTGTGCGAGCAAAATGTCGTAACTACAGCTTTAATGAAGCTGTAGTTACGACATTCTGCTCGCGCATCGAAGATATGCCAACCCGTCCAGCAAATTCGGACTGTCCCTATTGCGAGATGAAGTTTCGACCCCGGTTGGTCTGCGCGAATCGCTTATTTTTTCTGTTTGAAGATTGGATGAGTTTGGGTGGTATTTAATTTTGAAAAAAAAAACTATTCATTTCTACATTCTTTGGTGGTCAAATGACATGCACAATGTCATTAAAAGTCTGCAGTTAAACTATACTTTACTACCATCCAAATTTAATTGAAAAGGATGGAGACCTGCACACAGGAGCTTGATTTAAAATGAAGATTTTAATTTCTTTTAATAAGTGGCTGCCAATACGTAATGACTGGTAAGCAATTCTAAACAGGTGTATTTAATTCTAACTTTTATAGCTATGCGTTAGGTTTAGATTACTAGTATAAAACGGTATCGGGGTGATAAAAACCCGGTATCTAGATTCCGGGGTTTACGATGATACTGACTTTCGTGAACCTATGGACTATAAAACGTTTGAATCTCTCCTCCTATAATGATGTAACTTTTTATTCTCCTTTTTTTACCAGACGACAAAACTTTAGACTGGTTGGAATCCAATAAAGTTTCAGACGAAATATTTTTAAGTCGAAATAATTTGAAACATATTTCCGTTTTGGCAAGAAAAATTGTAGACAATGGAGAAATTGCTTGTTACAAACAATTTCTTCATTTTCTACAGTGTTCTTTACAATTTATTTCGTAAAAAAGGTGGGATTGTATGGGAATGGGTTAAATGGTGAAACGTATGACTTTCTTGGTGCAAGGTATAGTCGATTCTTATTCGGTTTTATTTTGGGAAAGATCAGCTGAAGATATTTTGGGAGGGGATTAATTTCTTTTTTTACATTTTTGATTCCTAGTTAATGTTAAGATTAGGATCTAGGGTAGGAAATTTCCTCAGCAAATTTCAAAAGTCGCTTTTTCTTAATCCACTCCCATCCAATTCTACTTTCTTCACGCCTTTCAATAAGAAAAAAAAACGAGGAAAAACACTGTGGAAAAATAAAGAAAGTGCTTGTAACAAGCAATTTCCTCAATTTCTCCACAATATTTTCTGAACGTGGAAAAATATTCCTTAAATTTTACTAACTTAAACCTGTCGTCTGCGAGTTCTTTCAAATTGGACCAGTCTATTTTTCCCTCTGGTGATGAGTTAAGTATTGAGGGGGAGTCAGTCAGTTTTATCAACACTGTAATAAACGTAAAATCCTAAATCCTTCTAATGAGGGTGTGAAATCGTGTCTGAAACTGATAAGCCACAAATTTAATGAAGGTAGGAGGTTTTCACAGTTTGAAGACATGCATACTGGAAGTACATAAATAATCTAAAGATGCTCGCATTTTAGCTGGTAAAGCCTCAACTTTGATAGCTGAAGTTAACAGACACATTTTGAGGTCTTCACAGAGTTCAATGAGTGCTAACTGCCACTTGAGGCTTAACCACTAGATCCATTGAATGCCTACGCTATAAAAAGTAGTTCTTATTTCAGGAATATTGCGAATTCTGCCACTGCTTGTTATGGCCACATGAATCAACTTTATACAAATTGTAGACAACTCCTTCAAAAGCATGCTATTTAACTCCTAATCAATCCTGCTTTTGAAGCATCTAAAAACAGCTTTGGAAAAAAATGTGGACAATGAAGAAATTGCTTGTAACAAGCAAATTCTTCATTGTGCACACTGCTTTCTACCCTAAAAGACAAAGGTTTTCTAAATGCAACTAAACATGCAAAGAGAATTACTAAACAAAATCATGCTTTGCTAGCTTAAAGTACTTTCAGAACTTTGATTTTCTTTGTGTTCAAAAGGTTCTAAATTCAAATTCAGAAATCTGCTCGCGTCTACAAGGCTAGAGACAAATGTCGAAAACAGTATGTGGCTATTCAATTTTAAAACTACATTCTAAAAGTAGTTTGATCTGTTTAGATTACGTGATTTTGTTTTGCTTTTTTTAACTGACTTTCTCACCTCTATTTTTGAGGTTTGGTATAGTAAGGACTCGTGTATGGCTCGTCAATCAGGGTTTTAACCTTTGAAATATTGAACTATCGTTTTTTTACCCATAGAAAATGTTTATGGAAATTTTAATGATTCAAATGAAATTTGATAATTCAATTTTCCCATAATGCATCTAATGCACGATTGAAAATAAAACATTAATCGATAACTTCTTATCTTTATAAGACATTTGTAAAAGGGTATCTATATAAACAAGAAAAGGGTCTTTTGGCACTCAAACTTTCAACAGTAAACTCATAATTTATCCTCTTTGTTGTTTTGAATTCCGTGGTTAAGAAATCAATGACCCCCCCCCCCCCCCATATCAAAAACTATAGTGCACACCGACTTTTTGGATTTTTATGAACGAGCATCTGCGTAACATTGCAAAAAAGTTTACGTGTACACCAAGCAATAACTGAGAACAGCCACTGATCAATGTCTTCCTCAGACTCCTAATCTTCAATAATTGGATGTCATGGGTTCGATCTCCGGCGGTGGCACATATTCTTTCCGACATTTGTTTCTCACCAATGGGTGGATAATCGTAAACCTAAGTGGGATAGCAGCTGGAGGCTAGGAAAGAATGTAGTGGTAGTATTGGTGTGAGAAATACCAGGAATCTATTGTTAGGTGCTCCAGCCACCACCATATGACTGAAATACTGTTAAAAGCGGCGTTAAACCCCAATTCAACCGACAAAACCTTCGCACTCTATAGTTACGTGTAGCTATTCTTTACTTAGTTTCTTGAAGCAATCAGAGAAAATGTCTAAAAGTGCTCGACGAGGCTCTCTACGCTGCTCAATATCACGTCGTCTGGGTTTGAAAAATATCGCAACTACAGCTTGAATAAATCTGTTGTTATGACATTTTGCTCGCCCAAAGACGATCTGCCTTTCAAGCAAATGTAGAGTTGTCGACTTGTGATACTCTTGTTCAATGTATAATTATGTGCTTTGCTACACCTTGTTCGCCAGCTTTTGAACACATTGTGGGAAAGGAGAAAATTGCTTGAGACAAGCATTGACGTCTGCAACTTCAATTTGGACCACTCAAAAGGTTCGGTTACTACTTAAACTCCGTGGGGATGACCAGATAAAAATGAAAGGTTTTACAATTTTCTATTCTAAGTTTATACATGTTAAGATATATTGTTATCGTTACATCTATTTTCTTGCCTTATAGACTACAATAAATGATAAGATCTCACATTTTAACGGGTTTTCTTTCAGTTGCGAAGCACACCAGAGATAAATGTTATCGCCATAGCAACAATTAATTTTCACAAGAAATTAAATATGAGGACCCACCTTATAAAAACAATCGCTCCTTTGAATGATGGAGGCTTATCGGTTACTTTAGTAGAATCAAGCCCTTTATCTAATCCCTAATTAAATTCTCCCTACAGTAAAGGAACCTATGACTGTTGAATTATAAACGTTTTGCATAAATTTTGTGGCCTTAGAAAAAGCCTGTCTTGGCAAATACATACATATTGTCAGGAGTCGAGAGGATGTGGCTTAAGAAAGCATATTCCAAGACAATTAAAATTTTGACCGGTCTAAAAAGGGATAATATCAAGTAAACAATCTCAAGCGTGTTTAATTTGAAACAAAAACATTCGATATATTTAAAAAAAAACATAGCGAAGAAATTGATTTTTAAAATTAAGTTACTTGTACCCCGTTGATTTTTTTAAAAGTTTAAAAGGGACCATGAATCTCATTTAGTAAACCTTGATTATGCAAACATTTTGTGTAAATTTCTAGTCATTCGCAATTTGCTACAAAACCAGAAAGAATGGCTTAACTATTTACAAAGATAGTTATTTATGAGGAAAATGTGTCCCATTCGTCTGGGTCAGTAAGACAAAGAAAGCTGTAGTGCGATTGATTTGCAAGATAAACGAAACCCTCGAAAAATCTGTTTGAATTACAAATTAACTAATTTAGGGAGGTTCCTTTGTGTCAAAAGGACAAATTAGTAATCTAAATAGAAGTCCGAGTACACTCCAGATCGCACACAGTGACCTTTTCTTCAGCCATGATTGAAATATGTCTAGAACTGCTTTTTATGGCGTAATAAGATCCGCTGACCGACAGATGATTTCGCGATAGGGTCTGATTGGTTGAAATTTAATTGTTTAGATAGCGGCGTCATTAGCGCCGGATGAGTGTAAAATCGCGGAGCCAAGATGACCATACGGACCTTAGACAAATAATGAAATAATTAATTCATTGTAATTCAATACTCTTACCCAACGAAGACTACAAATCTAAAATTCATTCAGGGCACTATTTTTGTTTATTGAAAAATAGGTCTTTGTTAAGCGCCCATAATCTGAATTCTTTAGGAAATATAATTGGTTTTTTTTGTTTGGTTTGGGTTTTTTGTTGTTGTTTTTTTTTTTGGGTTTTTTTTTGTCTTTTTTCTAAACTCTTTCCATGCTTACCTAAACTATCAAAACCACCCTCACAGGACTTTCGTGGTATTTATTTGATGAGAAAAATATGCGTGTAAACCTTGTCTTTGATTGTTTAAACAATTTAAATATAAAAGATTTAGAAACTGATTTTACATTCCTATTTTTGATTGCGAAAAACTGATTTCATAAACTATTTACACAGTCTAAGAGACTTGTGTTCAGGAAAGCTTTTATTACGATGTAACGTAATAATTGAACAATTAATGCTTAACTATTGTAAGGTCCCGTCTTTTCACCATTTACGATATGTCGGGGATATGTTCGCCATTGGTCTGAGCTTTTATTTTCCTAGCAATAAAAGACCACAAGTGACGAAACTGTTTGTAAGAAGCATTTGTAACCACATGAGATACTATTCCCTCCGAACTTCTGTGTCTTCTTGATAGACAACTAACATATTCCCTGAGTGCATCTGTCGGCTGAGATTTCTTTAAGGATCGTCTATCTTAAGAAATATTAAATTTCAAAATCACAACCTTTTTGTCATTTTTAACTAGCATGAACATCATTCAATATATATTTAAAGAAACGCCAATTTGATTGGCATTGCGTCATTTCCGATTATAATATCTGTCAATCACTCGGTTTGAAATGAAATAATCTTGTTCGTACATGTCAATGACTGACAGAAGGTCGTTAGCCCACAGGTGCTAGTATTATTTATGATGTGCAAATATTACAGTTACACCTGTCAAGATACATGCGCAAAACTGTTATTGGCGTAAAATGCAAAAAAGTTAAACATCATGCTCTCATTTGTCAAACATTAATGCTCCGAGGCAATTAATAATAACAGTTGTAACAAGAGTCTTCCCTTCATGACGCAATAGCAGAAGCGTACATAGGCTTTGTATTCGCGAATAAACAGTAACTTCTTTCTTTCCTAATTTAATAAATTTGGTCACCTAGCCCACAGAATCTTAATATCTCAGTCGCTTTAACTAAGTGGACCCATAAGTTTGAAAAGGACCTACCACATATTCTTCAACGAATGATAATGACAATTTGACCATGCCATAAGAAGTATCCTAGAAGAATCGGAAAGACTTTTCAAATTAAGGCTAAATGGTCATTTATTTTGATTACTAGATTTTAATTCCTTTCCCACACAGTTGCACTCATTTACTACCCTCGAGAAAAGAATTTAGAGAAACGCTATGGACAGAGAAGAAATTTCTTGTTTGAAGCCAATTCTTCATTGTCCGGAGTATTTTCTAACCCAAAAGACAAATATTTTAAAATCATCATGTTAATATTGTCGTATGGAACTTGTTTGGATTTGGACCCGTCTTAAATGTTGTCGCCTGGTAATTGTTAAATTTGTTTGTTAGATATTGTCTCGGTTTTGTAATTCTTGTCTCAAATATGTTCTTTAATATATATTTGCGTTAGGTTATTTCTAATCATAAACATTACTTTTATCGATAGAACATGGGTTGAGTTTAAGTAGCCAGCCTTATTCCCTTTAAAAAAAGGTCTAATAGTTAAACGAATGTAAATTCTATAAGGTGAATCTTTTACCAATTGCATGGTATTTTGAAAAACATACATTCGGCCTGAGAACATACAGTCGTTAGGCGTGCAAAATGTCGTAACAACAGCTTGAATAAAGCTGTAGGTACGATATTTTGCACGCCAAACGACGATATAATTTACAAATAATACGGAACAAATCGCTATAGAAATTTACGGATCACTGGCTGTGCCCACTGAGCTTTCACAGGAATTTCGACGTTATTGTGGAAAATTCATTGTCAGTTAGGTGTAACAAAAATAAAGTTCTCGGTTTGCACAGCTTGAAAAGCTGCAGTAACAACGTTTAAGTCGCCAAACCACCAGAACAATATTTCATAAAATGTTGACCAACGTTGGAGTTCAAAGTTCATTTCCGGTCTATGATCTGATCCGACTACCAATTTTTTTGATTGACACACTCGATCCATCAATTGATAGAACTCATTGCACCAGAGATGATGTGACCTGGCAAACTCATCAACATCATCGAGATTTTAGCGCAAAGTTGTTGTATGTTCCTGTATGGTTACAGGCATTTCGATTAGTTATTAAATCCTTTATTCAGAAGAGATTTGGGATACTGATTAGATTGATTGAATTGTGTTTAACGCCGCTTTTAGCAGTAATTCAGTCATATCGCGGCGGCTGAAGTACCTAACAATAAATTCCTGGTATTTCTCACACCAGTACTACCACTACATCCATTCCTAGCCTCCAGCTGCTATCCCACTTAGGTTTACGATTATCCACCTATTGGTTAGAGACAAATGTCGGAAAGAATATGTGCCGCCGCCGGGGATCGAACACATGACATCCCATGATTGAAGGTTAGGAGTCTGGCGCGCTACCGACTGCGCTATGACGGCGGCTATACTGATTAGAAGGTTTACATAATTGAAAACACTCTTTTTTCAAGACCAACCACAAACAAGAGAAACTTCTGTGAACAAACTACACCATTACATGTCTTGTCTCAGACATAAATCTTGCAGGATCAGCGAGTATTGGCGGCCATAATCACTGATGACATAACACTCCGAGAAAAAGTGAGAAAATGCGAGAAAGTGCCTTAACGTCATCATTAATAAGAATAAAGGTTGACAGGCGCCCGACATATTTAATACCAGTCTTACTTAATACCGGGCCGAACATATCGATTTGTTTGCAGGCGTCTTAACCCAAAGAACCGTGATGATTTACTTTGTCTCATTCGAATGAAAAAAATGTTAGGATTGCTATGTATTCCGTAGTCTTCTACTGTGCATTTGAGGCAGAAATATGACATTGGTGCACATAGCCTTAACAAAATCATAACACGATTGGACGATCATTTACGATTGTACGATTCGATCTCTTATGTCTGAATATTTTCTTTTATTTCCTATTCACATTAGACGAGTTAAATGTTCAAGGAAGAAATTGATATTAAGAAAACGAGACGAGTGTAAAGTATGCTTGACATCGAACGTATCATAGAAAAAACAACCGATAACCCGTCTCCTTGTTTAAGTCCGACATTTAGTAGAAAATCCAATTATCTTTTGACATAATGACGCAGGGAAGAAGACGGTTAGTCTAGAATCCAACTCAATCAATGCGACGTCTTATTGTTGTGGTTTTGGCAAAAGTGTTTGATTGCATGGCATCGCTCCATGGCTCTCTCTTTGTCCCCTGATTGAGTGCTGCATCGCACCAAGCAAACAGAAAATAATATGTCTTACACGACTATGTGCCAATTCTTTGTCATTAGACGATTTGTAAATCATAGTTTATCGCTTTTATTAGAATTAGAAAATTTCAACCAGCAACAAAAGTGACACGGAGATTTTTTTTTTTTTTTTTTTAGTGGGGATTAATGCCGCTTCAAATATGCTGTGATCTAGGTTACAACGAGGTTCTGCTTTCAAGTGATTCCTTGATACAAATTTCTAGAACGTGGATATGAAAGCCGATTCGATGAATAGCAATTTAGAGAATTTAAACTTGCAGATGTATTTTACTGACACTACATTTTCTTGCCTAAAGGCTTAAATGGTATTTCTTACAATGTACATAGAGAAGAGTTATATCTCGTAATCAACTTCGGTTGGTTCTCCAATTTCTGGCAAGCAATAGTGTGTTTTATAGTTGATATTGAGATAATGTCATCCAACACAAAGGAAACACGCTTCCTGAGACATATGAAGCAAGTCCAAAATTCTTGTGTTTTGTTTCTGGAATTTCTTTTACCTTGTTCCAAGTCGCAATGTCCTTGTTCATCGCCATCAGTACAAAAAATATATATATGGATACGGTTGTTTTCGGCAAAAGTAATAGTAGTTGCAAGCAGAACAACATGTCTAATTTTTGTGTAAAGTAAGCCTGGTATTTGAAGTAACCTGAATATGAGTGTAAAATGGTCAAACAGATTTCCTCAAATAAAAGAGGAAGTTTCCATCCTATTTCGACAACATTCGAAAAGTAAGTTAAACCTATTTCAAAGAAACCTTTGATAAAGGTCAAAAGGTGAAGGCAAGTATTAAAGAAGAATAAAGACTCATATTGTCGCTCTTAAAATATATGTAACCCGTCACACCAACAAGCATCATCTAGACATACCTAGACTACCAAATGAGAATGGGTGTAGATTAGATAAATAATGTTTGATAGTCTTTGTTTGACAAACTGGTTTATCTTCCGGCAGAAAATCAATGAAAAGCACAGCAATAGACGCCTTTTCAGCATTAGTCAGCCTCGCAGGCTGATCCGAGTTGTTCAATTACACTCTTTCCATATGGGTCCTTTTGTGATGGGTCACGAATGAACAATTCTCCAAGGTAGAGGTATTAATCTAAGCCTCATTAACGGAGGATATGATTAAACAGGAATTTATTGTCATATAATCCAGGACCAAAGGTATGTGATTCAGTTCATTACTAATTGGGCTTAGCCTTCAGCAACTGCTCCTGATTGCAATTCTTGCATCAATGTTGATGGAAGGGTGCACACGCAATATTCGTTTTATAACTTTAAGAAAATTCCATTAATGATGATGATAGATAAGAAGATAATTAAAAGATCGGAGAAGATTTTAACATAAAAGTTAAGTAAGAAAGATGCCATCCTATGTTGGAAAGAAAAATACATTGAGAAATTATCTATATTAAGGGCTTAGATCAAGTACATAGTATGGGTCTATACATTGTTTAGACTCATTCAATGTTTTTGCTCTAGGCCTTCATTAACGGCCTCTGTCATAATTGAAATTTTGTTACAACTGCCAAACCTTCAAAATTTTATGAAGTCGGAAAATAACGTGTATTTTTCTATAGACATATAAAAAGAATTCCGCAATTATGAGATCTTGTTATGGAAGTCTTAGCCATCCTCACTGAGCCACTACAGCTTTTCTTGCAAGTTAATACAATGATTATAGATATTGGTGGCTGCTTAGACAATAATTTATGGCGATAATAAGTACGGAAGTAAGTAAAAAAAAATTATAATGGTGATGTGTTTCGTCGGGTTAAAACAAGATCATCGTAAGTGTCTACATTGTAAAGGCACTTACGTTTTTTGCAATAACCCGCAGATATACGGTTTATAATGAAATCATACATATTAAACATTAACTACATTGAAGAAACAACCGGCCCCGTGGACCTATATGTCACATTGACTTTTCCTTACTTATTCAATGTGAGTTATGTAATGCAAGTAACTTTGAATTGTTCATTTAATTAGACGGACTTAAGATTGCGAGTCCAGAGGTCAAGCTGAACACTTGCCTAGAAAGGACACAGTTGGTCACTCGGCTCACAAACGTACGACAAATTGTTCATCAAGGTGCAGTTATGCCTAACCCGAAATGAATGACTGTCCTTCCCGAACAATGTATGAATAAGCATTTTACAAAGCTAAGGGTATTAAGTCGTCAGTAAACGCTTCTTCGTGGTTGTCGCAAAACAGTCAAGCATTCCTGAATGGAATTTTTTCTTGGAACGCTTTACGGCTGTGAGATATCAAGACGAAAGCTTTATCGCTCTATGATGGATTTGTTGTGTAGCTGACGACGAGTGTTTTCAAAACATTTCGGACCGAACGATGATTGAGTGAGTGACATGGCGGGAGCGAAAAATGCCGGGGCGAATTCCTGGTTTTCGCATTTAGGCTTGCTTACTCAGAGACTTTCGTTTTTCGTTAGATATTATTTGTATAATTTATTACCCTATTTATTTGGATAACGGGTTTCATCTATTTACAGTTTTCGTTGGTTGTAATTGATGCTTCTATAGTTGGGTTTTGTTTATTTATGTCTGTCTTGAGGCACGTGTGCCTATTTCTGTGATAACGAGATATTCTTCAATAGCTGATCTGAAAAATACTTTTGTTACAATAATTGAACGGAAACAAAATTTATTGATAAATTGTTTATTCGTTACATTTCAAAACTAGGGCGAACATAGTTTAAATGTATTCATAATGGAATTAAGGAATGTCTTCGATACAAAAAATCGTCCGTAACGCATGCGACGTATCAGTGACCTTTGTCTAAGTGACATGCACATACTCAAATGACCAATCGCGATTGCCAATTAAATAAAGAGTGGACCAATGAAATCATTCGTTGAGACAAAAAATGAGATTTGATCTCAAACATTGGCGGCTATTTCTTAAAACTTTTTTTGTTGTTTTGGCGACTAAAAAGTCGTAACTACAGCTTTTTCAATGTCATTTAGCTCGCCAACCAACTGACCTTTTTGTTACATGCTACTTGCCATAAATTTTGCAAATTAACGCCGTTTAAAATCGAAGCGGGACTTTCCTTTTGGAGTCGAGTGGAGGCGTGGCATATGGAATAAAGGGGCGAGGCCAGCGATTGGTCATTTTAAAAACATTTCATAAGTTCGATGGTCCGAACTATGAACAATATATATTTTTGGCCTTGCTTCTCAGCGGCTTGTATCTGGTTTGTACATTGTGAGTATAAGTATTTGGTTCCTGTAGAGAGAATATTGCAGTACCAGGCACACATATCTGAGATTTATCAGTTGAATTTGTTTCCTGTTGTGAACAGAAGAAGCATGCTACATTTATTGTTCTACTTTTTTTTATCTGCCTCATAGGGCGGCAAATCTCATCGTCCGGGGACGAGAATTTTACCATTTTTCATATAATAGCAAGCTTCTTTTCGATAGTTAAAATCCCATATTGTTAGAAAGTCAACTGCTAGAAAGCACATAAGAACAATTTGCTATGTCATGATTCCAAATGCAGTCTAGGATTAACAAACTATCTTATACTGTTAACCCTTTCCCACACAACAAAATCTTAGACTGGTCCAAATAGAAAGAAGATACAGACGACATTGCAAATTTGATGAAATTGTAAAATTCTTTGTCTATGAGGTAGAAAACATTGCAGACACTAAAGAAATTTCTTGAAACAAGTAATTTCTTCTATGTCAATGATGCTACCAAAGCTATTTTCTTGAGGGACGTAAAATGGAGGGATTGTGGGAATGGGTTAACCCATTCCCACTCCTTGGCGCTTTTGGACGCCCCTACAGAAAAACAATTGGGAAACCATAGTGTAAAATGAAGACATCGCTTTTAACAAGCAATTTCTTCATTTTACACAATGTTTAACTCCCAGAAAGTTTTTAAAAATCTAGGATTTCATTAACTTTCAACTGTCGTTTGCAACTCCTTTAAATTTGGACCATTCTAAAATATTGTCGTCTGGTAATGGGTTAAAGGAGTAAATATACATCAGTTGACATGGTTAAGACAAGTTGAATACTCCGCTCGGCATTGACGCACAATTGAGTTTAATGAAGTTATATTTTATGTTTCTAGACTAGATTCATGATCTAAATTGAAAACTTTCTAACAATGCTATGAATGGAACTTATAGAAAAAATCATTTAAGAAATTAAAACAATACCTGTTGTTGTTGTTGTCGTTGTTGTTGTTGTTTTCATTTAGGTATGAATCTAAAAACTTAATCGCGCTGAATGAATACACGAAGCGGATTCATACATCGGTAGGTTCGTACCTCAATGAAAACAAAAATATTTTCTTCGTTTCTTATATTCGATCCCCGGCGGCGGCACATATTCTTTCTGACAGTTGTCTCTCACCAATGGGTGGATAATCGTAAACCTAAGTGGGATAGCAACTGGAGGCTTGGAAAGGATGTAGTGGTAGTACTGGTATGAGAAATACCAGGATCTATTGTTAGGTGCTCTAGCCGCCTTGATATGACTGGAATACTGTTAAAAGCGGCGTTAAACCCCATTCAACCAATCAATCGTTTCTTATAATTTAACCCATTCCAACTCAATCCCTCCTTTTTACGCCTCTCAATAAAACAGTTTTAGAAAACATTGTGGAAAATGAAGAAATTGCTTGTTACAAGCAATTTCTTCATTATCCACAATGTTTTCTATCCCAAAAGATGAAAAAAAATAAAATTCCATCAACTTCAAATTGTCGTCTGCAGCTTCTTTCAATTTGGACCAGTCTAAAATTTTGTCGTGTGGGAATGGGTTAATGCCATCAAGCAAATCAAAGCCAATATTTTACTAGGTTAAAGTTTGAGGATCTACTTTACGGGCAAGCATAAAAAAAATAGTTGCCTGCTCGAAATTCTCTTTATGGAAATATTAAAATTAATTCTATTCAATCAAGATGCATTAATGTTGTAACTAAACTATATTAAAATGAATTCTGATTGGAAGAAAAAGTAGACTATCTTGGTTAAGAAAGTTTCCTGCATTGTAACAACTATGCTAACTGTGAATTTCCACCTTTCTTCATTAGGAAAAACGTGTAACGCCACTCGGAATAAGATAGACTCGAATATCAAGTAAACGAGTTTCGGTAAAACCGCGGTTTTGAGCTTGTTTCAGAAATATACCGACAAAGTGTGTGTGTGTACTGATTTGACGAAAAATAGTGTGCTATAAATGCTGAACAATACCCTCTAATTTCGCTGAGTTGCCATTAAAACGTCCCTACGTGCATTAATCAAGCCCATGTTTCATTAAGCATCACGTCTTGTGTTTATTCCAGGCTTTTAATAATGTTATCCAATTTCCTTGGGCTCGCTTTGTTGGGGAGCAAAATTACTTGCAATAATTAAATAAACAGGAGCTAGGCAGCTTGCGAAAGAAATTAAGACATTTCTTCGTTGGGCTTGAAACGTTTCTTGTAGCTTTTTCCAAAAATAATATAAAATGGGTAGTTAGTTTCAACGCTTTGAATCAACGTAAACGATGTATAAACTTCACTTTGAAGACGGACTATTTGTCATTGGATAATTTAGTTAGCACCTGGTTAATTATCTAATCAATCGCAAAGATAATTTTGAAAGGTTTTATGAAGAGATTAAAGTTGTCAAAAATCTGCAGATTGAAGAAAGATAGAGAATCCTCATTCTTCGTGCAGATGTTGTAATCCTATTACAGATACTTTAAACTCCATAAACTTTTTTCATTGACAGTTGCACTATTGTAACTATAGATAGAGGATTGGAGTACTTCATTTTCAGGTGCTGAAATACCAGTGTGTTATGATCATATATAACTCATTCCAACACAATCCCGCTTTTTATGCCCCTCAAGAAAAATACTTCGGAAAACATTTAGGAACTGAGGAAGTTGTATGTAACAAGCAATTTAAAAGTTTCGTTTCTAAAAGCATCTTTTTTAATTTCACAATCTTGCATTTGTCGTCTGCAACATCTTTGAAATTGGACTGGACTACAATTTTGTTTTGTAGTAATGGGTTTTAAATGGCTTTTTTTATATTGAGAGAAAAAAGAATTGATGTTGTTTTTGATAATGATGGAATTTCATAAAACAATCAGCAATTGTAGAATTACGTTTTTTTCATTCATTTATTTTTTCAATTATGTCTTCTTTTTCATTATTTTTATTATTATTATTTTCAAAAAGAATGGGTTACACGATCTATCCGATGACTATCTTTCACCAATTGGAATTCCTTTTACATCAGCTAAAGGAATGGACTGAGAAGGATCTTTTTGGATAGAGAATATATTCGTTTGAACAATTAAGGAAGAATCATTTGGTTTCCATAGCAATGTCTTTTATATTTAGAAAAAAAGACACAAAAAGTAAGATCACAGACAGATGCCAGTGGAGAACATCTTGGAATTACTGTAGTCGCACTCCTGACGGCTGCTTTCGTGATATGGAGGATGAATATCACTCTTTATCAAAGTGTTTGAAAATTACTTAAATGATATACAGCGCTGCAACTGTCTTGCGGTTTAAGCATCTGTTTATGTGTGGAAAAGATCGTTTGAAAAATATGTAACTTGTATTACTTCTCCCCTTCGCAAAAGGTTTGCGGTGACTTTCTTGCGTCGTAATGCGACAAGCAGCTAAATTTGATAAAATAATCTGTTATGTTATTTTGAAATATTTAAAGATACACTAACTTCAAGTCTTGATTAATTTAGTTTTCTTTAAAGTTCTTATGTAAAATGCCTTTAAATTCAGATTCCTGCATTTGTAATTTTGTGAAAGAATACAATACCTAAATTGAAATATTTGGAAAGACATTAGACATCTCTCAAAATTATATTCAAGCATACTCTATTTTCTAGGTATACAAGGACAGTAAAAAATTGTAATGCATTTTTAAAGACAGGCCAAAAAAAATAACACAAGAAAACAGAAAATCTTTTCACAGTGTTGTCTTTAGAGAATACTCAATCCGGTAATTCAGGTCTGACAGTGTATTGTAATTGAATTTCCATAAATTTGGGAGGATTGCAATTTACAGCACACAACAGACCGGCACGGAATAATCAAGGATATTGTGATGATTTGGCAGTTAGTCTCTCCCAGACACCCTGTATTAAATTATCACCCAGTGGTTTTATTCTCTAGGAAAAAATTCGATTTATAACTCTAGATATACGTAACCCCGGTCTAAACAATATATTTGAGAGAAAGAGAATAATACAAAGTTGAAGAAAGTAAACATGGTTGAATACACTGTATATGACTTTTACTGTACGGGTTTATCGTTGCTTTGGCTTTCTGTTGTTGCTTTTTCCCAAGCTATCATTGAGTTATTGTTATATCATAACGTGCGCACGCGCACACACTCACATACATACATGCATACATACATTACATGCCTACATACATACATCCCTATTATTTTTATACTTGAAAAAAAAACTTTAAATTGAGGTCTACAATACCTTTGAACTTGGACATTTCCAAAATTTCAAAAAACAGGCAAGGGTTAAAGCTGATTATTGGCTTTTTACTGAAAGGAAAGATTACTTTTATGGTGATCTTCATGATTTTCTTAATGGGGTATAGCCACTTTTAACAGTATTTCAGTCATATCGCGGCGGCTTAACCTGACCATGGATTACTGGTATCTCTCACACCACATCATCCTTTCCGAGCCTCCCAATTAGGTTTACGATTGTCCAAGATTGGTGGGAGACATTTGGTCGAATCCGGGACAACGGGGTTGGGAGTCCTAGGCGCTACCAACTGCGCTATGCATGCCGGGGTCGATAATGTTCAAGAACAAAGGTTGAAAGTGTTTTGAAATGGTAATGCTTATAATAAAGTACACAGATACTCAAAAACATGAACGAGGACAAGGATGCAGAGATTAAATACCGTTAAGTATTCTCTCAGAAGTAACCCAAGGAACATCCCCAGTCTTAATATGTCATAGTTTATGCGTCTATAAAAATAATTATATAAGGTTTGCATGCAAGTCTCTAATAAGGATAGCAGAATAATTAGAGTTAACGTACAAGTTTAACAGCGTTTAATGTGTACAACCTTGCAAAAAGGCCATTTCACGGCCATTACGTTCTAAAAGATTGGGAGTTATTGTTCCTTTTTATGTTATTTCCTTGTGTAAACATTGTAGAATTAACACGCTTGCACGATTACGTATCGGTTATGATCTGTTCTTACAACCATAGGAATTCCGGTAAATTCTAGGCTCCAGGTCTTATTTGTTGCGGGTGTTGTCCATATCACAAGTCTCCTTGATATATGTATCTGTTATTAATTTCTATTTTAACCCATTACCAAACGACAAGATTTTAAACTGGTTCGAATTGAAAGTAGTTGCAGACGATAGTTTAAAGTTTGTGAAATTTTAGATTAGTTCAAGTTTCTTGATAGAAGACATAGTAGAAAATGAAGAAATTGCTTGTGTAGTACTCTTTGCAAGTAAAATTTCGAAGAGGTAAAAACAAATCTAATAGCTAAAACTGTGAATTGTTCTAAGATCTACTGAAATATTCTATAACCCATAGTCAGGCTCCATACTATAAAAAACGCGGTGTTTTATCCCATGAGAAATCAAGAAGGTCGAAAGAGCTGCACTTGTTTCGTTTGTTTCTTTTCAGATGAATCGAACGAGGGTTAGAGGGTATGTTTGTTTTGTATTCCTGAACAAATAAGATTCTTCCTTTCTCCCATGGCACCAATCTACTCTCGGTATTTGAAAATATATGAGATGGTTATGCCGCTCACCATATACAATTACTTGATTATTCTTTTTGCTTGTTTGTTTATTTGTTTGTTTGTTTGTTTGTTTGTTCGTTGACTGAATTTGAAAAATAGTCTGTAGTATTTTCAAGTTTTAAACGAATGTAGGTAAAGGAGTCTGAGAAGGCAGCAGATTTTTTTATTAATTTATATTTTATTCATTTTTTTAAGTATTGCATCATGTAAAAATAATTAAATCTTAATTTCTATCAAGATTTAAGCGTTTGGGTTGGCTTTTTTATACTTCCATGACCACACTTTTGAGTACGCAACTTTTCTGTATGCTTACGCACAAAGTAGATCCATAAAGATTTACTCAAAACTAGTAATTATTTGCTATGTTTTATGCTTGATGACATTAAATTATAAGAAATGAAGAGAATATTTTTGTTGTAGTTGCGATATGAACATAAAAACTTCATTACACTTATTTATCAATTCGTTTTGCTTCGCGAATTCATATAGTTTGATTATGCTTTTGAGTTCATACCTCAATGAAAAAAAGCTCTTAATTTCTCAAATAATTGCAAGCAACTGTTGGAAATGACGTCCAAAAGGACTGCTTATTTAAATTCTGTATCTTGTAGGAAAGGGAAAACATGTTGATATAGGATTTCTAAAAATACTGTGAAGTCGGATGCTGCATGCTTAAAACGTTCATATCTATACTAATTGGGTGTTCATTCTAAATTCAAACCAATACCGTATGACACAAATTTAGACTGGTCTAAATTTAAGTGGCATTGCAGTGACAAACAGCATAAAAACAGTGTCGCTTTTGGTAGAAAAAAGGATAAAGTAGCTTTTAACAATCGTGTTCATCTTCCATATTTTTCCGGAATATATTCTGCAGGAAAATAGCGATTGTGTGAAAATTGGTAAACAGAAAAAAAACTGGTTTCTCGCAAAGCGTAATACTTATCAAGGAATGCAACATTCTCATTTTCCAAAATCCCACAGTTTTAATCACAACGATTCTACATCTGATTTAAATCATGACGGTAGCCTAGTGTTGAAAGTATCACCGTTGAATTAAATCTGATATCCTTGTATCCCACAACTCGAATAAATCGACGGATCGCTCACCACGCCCACCGACATCTGACATGTCAGGTAATTAGCGATATCATGTTTGTAAAATCTATGGCCGGGGACATAAATTAGAAGGCCAAGTCGTTGATTTGTGACCTAAACGTCGTAACTACAGCTTGATTAAGCTGTATTTACGACGTTTAAGTCGCCAAACCTACAAAATGCTTCTCACATACATGTATATTGGAGTTCAAAAGTTCATTTGATTCGTTGATCGATTTTTTGATTGACAGCGGCGATCTATCGATTATAGAAATGGGCAGAAATACCGAAAGAGAAAAATAGGAAGTTTATGCTCATGCCCATGCTGTATTTTTGAGGCAAAAAGGCAGACTTTATGCTATTTTCATTATTATAATTATTATCATTATCATTTTTACCCCTAGTCGTTCTGAACCTTGAATATTCCTGTTTGAGAAGGAGGTAAATACAAAGATCAGACTGCACATAAGTGCAATCTGATCTTAGTCTACACCACCTGTTTGGTTCCTTTTAAGCCATAGATGTTTGTAGGATTAAATTTCGAATAAATATTGCCACAAAACTAAGACTTTTAGACCTTTGCATTTCGTGCATTATTTGAAAAAGGATTTTTTTTAGCCTTAGGGTTGAGTTTACCGTCCGTGGTGACGCATGGTTTCAAACCTATGCCTTCAAGATCATTTGTCAAGTACCTTTACCACTCATCAATCGATGTAGTCTTGGAAACACAAAATTTGTATAAAATACTGCATTGAACCCAGGAAGGTTTGAGGAAATATGCGTTATTACGTCCCGTCAAATATTATTAGATAAATCATTCTACAAATTAGTGGAAACAAAGTGGTTGCGACAGAAGTACGGGAGAATATTTGATAAATTTCTTTCAACACATCACCAGAAAAATCTCATTCTGTCTGCCAAAGTATATAGGAACTAGTGTGATTATATCATATACTTGATGTTAACAAAGAAATAATTGGAAAAGCAATGATCCCTTGTACTCAAGTGAAATCAGGAGATATTTATTCCAGAGCAAGGAAGTGGAGTATTTACTTTTTCGGCTGCCAACCATAATCTTTCAGTTATATCACGACGTTTTTGTGAATTGACCAATCGCGGCTGTCAATCAAATAACCAGTCGACCAATGAAATCTTTCGTTGCGACCAGAAAGGAGTTTTGATCTCCGACATTGGCCGCCATTTTTGTTAACCTTTTTTTGTTGGTTTGGCGCCTTAAACATCGTAACTGCAGCTTATTCAAGGTGCAGTTACGATGTTTAGGTCGCCAACCAACTATACTACTTTCTCTTTTCATGCTATTGGCCATGATAGATTTTTTCTAATAACACCGTTTGAAATCGAAGCAGGGCTTCATGTATGAGTCAGTAGGCGGGGCTAACGAAGTAAGAGGGTAGGGCCAGCGATTGGTCAGTTTTCTGAGTAACGCCAGTTATAAAGTAGGAGTTTGATCCCCGACGGCGGCACTCATCCTTTCCGACTATTTGTCTCCCACAAAAGGGTCGTTAATCGTAGACCTATATGGGATAGCAGCTGGAGGCTAGGAAAGGATGTGATTGCGGTACTGGTGTGAGAAATACCAGGAATCCATAGATAGGTGCTCCAGCCGCCGCAATATAACTGAAAGATAGTTGAAAGCGGTGTAAAACCCCATTCAAACAAACAAATACACTAGGACTCTGTATGTCTTTTCAAAGGACAACAGAATCACAAGCCATGTTGCCGGATCTGACAGATGGTAGTTATCAAAACTACTGTAAATCGCGTTTTAAACAGTCCACCAACTATTTTACCTTATTTGCAGTTTTCAGGTCATATAAATTTTGAAATATCGCCGTTAGATATCAAAGTTAAACTTCCTATTGAAGATATTGAGGGGGCAGCGATCCGTCAGTTGCATTCATGCAGCGACAGCAGATAATGGTACGGCGACTTAAATGTCGTAAACACAGCTTCTTCAAGCTTTGAATACGAGCTTTAGATAGCCCACCGACGATATAATGTTCATGGAAAGGAACATCAACAAAAACGGAGTTGAAATTATCAAACTAAACGTCTTGTCACAAAACTGTTAGTTGTGTATATCATTAGAGATGATTAACTTTGTATAGAGCGAATTTGTGTTAGAAACTATCTAAATGATTAAATGGAATTACAAAACAAAATAACATAAAAGACTATGGAATGGTACTTAAATACGTTGGCTGTACTCTTCAATGAATCATTTAATTACGAAAATACAATCTCTATTCGATGATTCTGGCAGATAACCAAAGAAAGATATTGTTCAAAATGATTTTGCATCTGATCACAGCGTAGAGCCACTTTTCAGAAGTACCCTACGCATCTGAATAAACCATTTTCTTACCTCGATTCCTGGAGAGCAGCTCGACAGATTCGCTTGATTCCCCACCGAGCGCGTTCGGACATGATGCGGAAAATGATTTATGCATTCACAAATAGATAGAGACATCCATGTTACAATCAAGTTTATATTATTCGCAGATGGAACCAAGGGAGGAATTCTAATTTATCGCTAAGTCGAGAAAAATGTAAACATATCATTGTGATCGTCAGATTTGTGCGTGATACCTTTTATCTTATATCAGATGAATACGTTTTGTTGGAGACTTCAGATTTCAGTTCTGAAAGTACATCCTATCGTAGTTTTTAATAAATATGAATTATTCGTTTAATTGAATAGATTTGTTACAAGCAATATCTTCCTTTTACAAAATGTTTTCCCAACTGTTTTTCTTGGGGGCGTCCAAAAGCGTTATTGTGTGGGAATGGGTTAAACGCCGTGTTACCATTCCTATTTGAACGTCAGACAATAAAAGAAAAGCCACATTCAGATCAATAGTCCAGTCAGTGTAATTATAGTAAGTAACATAGAAGGGAGGACACACATTGGGTTATTAAATAATGATAGACAACGGGCATATTGTATCTGTCATCAACATTTGACAGATTGACATAATGTAACGTTCTCTTGTCTGTTTATCATGCATTTCATCTTACTATAGGTGAACACATTATAATGAGTGAACAAAGGCCAATTTTGTCTATACCTGTATAGAAAAAGTTGGCCTTTGATCACTCCCTATAACTTGTACATCTATATCGACTGTAGCAAAATTATATGCATGATCGGCTATCCAGAAAAGCGTGCCTAAATGACGTTACTTAATGACGTCAGAAAATTCGAAAGTTTTAATGGCGTGACAGTTGTCTGATTATGGCCCTAGAAATCTTTGTGAAAAAATGATAAATTTGCTTGAAACAATCAATTTCATTATCATCCACAAATTGCAGACTCAATCAATTCCATAAACTAAAAGTATTCGTTTTCTCCTTCTTTAAATTTGGACCAGTCTAAAATTTGATCGTCTTGTATCAGTTTATGTTTGAAAAATGTTGTACTTTTTGATAAGCATTTTTGTTGGTTTGGCGACTCAAACGTCGCAACGACAGCTTACTCATGCTGTGGTTACGACGTTTAGGTCACCAACCTACCATTCTACTTTCTTGTGGCATGGTTCTGGCTAGAAATTTTGAAAAATGGCAACGTGTAACATCGAAGTCTAACTTCCTGTCGGAGTCAGTGGGCGTGGCTAGAGGAGTCAGTAGGCGGGACAATGCAGCGGCCCGTCAAATAGTAGTTCGTTAAATGAGTTGTCATATTGTGACGTTATCCATTTTCTTTAAGCCACGAAGCCTTCACAGACAGCCAAACATGAAAGGCCATTATCATTAAACCATTCCCTCACAGTGACGCTTTTTGACGCTCCTCAAGTAAAACGATTGGGAAACAATGTGCAAAATGAAGAAATTGCTTGTGACAAGCAATTTCTCTCATTTTACACACTGTTTCTATCAAGGAAGTTAATAAAAATCTAAAATTTCATAATCTTAGAATTGTTGTCTTCAACTCCTTTCAATTTGGACCAGTCTAATTGTCGTCTGGTAATTGGTTAAAAGATAACTATAAATACAAAACGATTCTCCCAAAATATGATGACAAGCGCCTTCAAACTTCAGCAAACTATGTTTCTTCGCCCGTCCTTTTATATTCGTCTGCATTATTAACCCCCGGGGATATAAAGGGAAATAAAATACAGGAATGACGATCGATTTTTCCTCTATCGCCCCGTCTCTTGGCAGGAAAATTACGAGAATTTCGGTAAATGTATTTCTTTTAATTATTGCGTCTTAAATAAGGGCCCGGGTTTAGGCCGACGGCATATCTTTGTTTGTCGACATCTCGTAAGGGAGTTGTCTGGTTCTTTTAAGTTAGTTGAACATATTTCTAGCCTCGACGTCTCATACGGGGGGTGGTTGGGGGCTGCTGAACCTGCTGACATATTTCGTTTGTCGACATATTTGACTTGAGGACGTCTCATAGGGCATGGGTTCGATCCCCGGCGGCGGGAAATATCCTTTGTCTCTCACCAATGGGTGGATAATCGTAATAGCAGCTGGGGGCTAGGAAAGGATGTAGGAATAGTATACCAGGAATCCACTGTTAGGTGCTCCAGCCGCCGCGATAGGACTGAAATACTGTTAAAAGTGGCGTAAAATCCAAATCAATCAGTCAGTCTCATATGTCTTCGGATAGATAAATTCCAAACAATATTTTCTTTGCTATCTCTTAGTGTTTGTTAAGTTGTAAAGTCATTGAGCGAACTTTGGTTTAAAAAAAAAAGACTATAAAAAACTTAACTTAATAAACTTAAAAGCGGGAATATGTGGGAATGTGTTAAATCGATTAAAATTCTTCGTATTAACTTACAATCAAGTATCAACAAACCAGTGCGACTAAAATAAAGAAAAAAAACTATGTATCGTCAAACATTTTTTTTTCTTTTTATAATGTGACCTTCGAAAACAACTTTTTGTCGGTACTTTCAGATCTTTGATTCAGTTCACATAGATAAATCTTCTAGTCTAATTTAGACTTGTGACTAATGAAGTTGCGTGTTTTAATTGAATAACTGGCTGTACCAAAATTGATTTTATACCCTTCTGTCTACCAGTTTTCGGATCTGTATTGGTAACCACCAATAGTATAGACCTGCTAAATCGGACTTTTAAAGACTCTGTGGCTCTCATTTGGCAAAATTTCTCATTAAAAGGAATCTTGAAGTATTCGCTAGAATTGTTTACAGACCCCTTTTTAATGCTTTTCAGGATAGGTCATAAGTCCGCTATGAACAGCTTTGCTGAACAGAAAACGAAAATAAATTTCAAAATTATTTTATCTTGAAAACATAAAATAATTTTGAAATTTATTCTCGTTTTCTATTCGGCAAAGATTTCATACCGGGCTTTTGACCTATCCTGAAATCATGGATGTAGAGGTATGTCAACAATTTCAACGAAGATGGCAGGTTTCCATTTTGTTCCTACAAGAGCAAGAGAGTCTTTATACAATAAACGAATGGTCAAATGCTGCAGACATATAAAGGAAAGTATTATCACAATTATTACTATCATCTCCTGTCAACAACAATGCATTTTTCTTTGTAGATTTTGTGTATCGGAATGTACGTAGATTTGTTTAAAAGTGTAAAAGGTACTTCGCGCCTTTAAATTCTGTTAACGCATCTGCTGACAAAATCTATTAAGTATTTCTAGTAAATTAACTGCATTTTAATCCAATAAACACAATTACGGAGACAAAATATCTCTGGCCACATTCGTTTGCAGAATATCACAAAACGAATCATCGAATTACTATTATTACACAATATCTTCCCGAGAAGAAAGTCCTTTAAGTTATTTTCCATTTGCTTTCTAATTAGAATCGATTGTAGACAAGATAGCTCGGAGTAAATGAAAACACGAAAATTACTTTTCCATTGAATTGAATTCTTGTTACCAATTACCACTGAAGGCCTTTTACTCGTTATCCAAATTGAGTTTTAGTTACAGATTTTCCGTGGAAAAAATGCAATAAAAATACGCTAATTTGTTGGATAGCCCCTGTCAACCAAGAAAGAGATTGACCAATCAAAGCATTCCTTTAGACGAAAGTGAACCTTAAACTCCGTCATTAATGATTAGCATATTTGGTTGGTTTGGCGACTTAAACGCTGTATCTACATCTTATTCAATTCGATGTCACATCGGAAGCAAATGGTCATTGCAAGCGATCCGTCGGTGCTCAACCATTTGGCCGACCTCCGCCATCAACTACTCACCGTGTTTAGATGGAATTTTGATTGCACCAAATTGTTCCGCCCTTATTTGGTTAAAAGCCTACTTTGTGGCGTACACGCTAAAATAAAGGCGTACACGCGTAAGAAAATTCAGGTGCACCGACAAAATTTCTGAGTGCGCGCTCAAATGCTGAGTGGTAAGGAGTATATCAACATGTGTGCATACGCATCAAAGCACAAGTGCAAGCACAAAACGGAGGTGCTTACTTTTTAAGCGCTCATATTTTGTTGTGCGCACGCTAAATTCCAAAGGTTTACATGCATTATTCACGCGTTCACGCATTATTAAAGTGGACATTTGGCCCAAACGGTACATCAAATATACCAAACTATTTAACTTTGCACTGCACTTGGGTCCGCTTTTCAATGCTTGAAAAAGCTACCCTGTCATGTACAAGGTTGTCGCGGTTGCAAGGATCAGACAGCAAATAGTTAAAGTAGCGTACGTACAGATTATTTAAGCTGCAGTTACATGATTTTAGCGCGACAACGAATGTAACGTTTATATTAATGTTGAGAAGACAAAAACTGCTTGATCTGTGAACATGCTTTCGAAAATAAACTATCGTTCGTCAGTATATAAGTATTAAAATGCTTTTGGTACTTATGAATGACATAAGATAGGATAAACATACATGTAGCCATGATTTAATTGACGGATTGCTGGCGACTCCCGGTGACCTCTGGTTTTAAGTTCGACTGAAAATTAGACGGCTTTGTTGTTGTTGTTGTTGTTGTTGATATTTGTTTTTGCTTTTCAAAAGTTATTGCCATTAACATGTACCAAAATGTTAAAATGGTTGCCTGACGACATAATGAACGTAACTTGAGTTAGCTGTAGTTACGACGTTTAGGTCGCCAAACCAAAACAAATGCTCAACATGAATGTCGACCAATGATGGTGATCTTAAAGCTCAATTCCTGTAAAACTGAAAGTTTTGATTGGTCAATCGATCGTTTGATTGTCGGTGGCGATCCGTAAATTGTATCAAAGAACAATGTCCTGCATTTACTGAGCATTAGAATCGATCGCGTATATACTAGAGGCGAAATCATAGCAGATTAAAAGCCTTCTGTGGAAAATAAAAGCCATTACCCTTTTTTGCCTTTAATGGTTACCATGGCAACAAACGTACGTTTTATCACTTTAATAGGAACCGAGATGGGAGACAGGTAGACTCATATAGTCTAACGATAGATTTATTGATTCAAAATGAGGCAAAGGTTCGGGTTTTAAGCCTTGTCATGCTGAACCCGGAATATTCCGGTTTTTGGCAGGAGGTGTAGACCAAGATCAGTTTGCACATAAGTGCAGTCTGATCTTAGTCTTCACCTCCTGATTGTCCTGTTCCTGCCAGAGTTGTTTATGGCATTGATTTCTAAAAGAAATATTGATTTTTGAACAACAAGTTCTATCAGTGCTTTCAGCCCTTTGATTTACAGCAATTCAATATGGTAATTTAAATACAGCATGACAAGGGTTTAAATCAAGAATTCTGTTATCCTTTTAAGAGATGAAGAGAATATTTTTTTGTTTTCATGGAGGTATGAACCGAAAAAACTAATCACACTGTATGAATACGCGAAGCGGATTCATACATAAGTGTGATTAGGTTTTTCGGTTCATACCTTCATGAAAACAAAAAATATTCTCTTCATTTCTTTTAATTTAATAGCATCGTGCGAAAAAAACAAACGCTTCACAAATTTTGATACCTTTTTGTATGGGACTATTTTGTGCGGACACATTCAAAATCACTGCGTGATCAAAATTTTGTTCATGGAGTTATGAATAATTTTTTTCGACCAATCAGAACGCTCGTTTTTGATAGACGAAACTGAAAGTTAAATTATTTGCTAATGGTAGCATTGACCAATCGCGGGTGTCAGTCGACCATTGAAATAATTCATTTAGACTGGAAGTTAACTTTGAACTCCAACATTGGTCGCCATCTATATCTTTTATATTTTTCTTGGTTTGGCGTCTCAAACGTCATAGCTACAGCTTATACAAGCTACTGGCCATAAATGTTGCAAAATAAGGCCGATTTAAATGGAGATTGAATTTCCCGTCGGAGTCAAAGGGCGGGGCCATTGTTGTAAGTGGGTGGGGCAAGCATTTGGCTAGTTAACGGGTCACCGTCAATTTGAATTATGAAAAACTGATTGCCAAATTGTATTATTCATTAAGACCGGAAGTAACATTCAACACCGTTATTTTGATGTATTGGCGATTTAAGCGTAGTGACTACGATTCAAGTTTAAGTTACAACGTTTAGGTCGCGAACTAATGATTTGTCTTCTTTAGGTCTCTGAGCCGCCGTCATAGCGCAGTTGGTAGCGCGTCGGACTGTCAATCTAGAGGTCCCGGGTTCGATCCCCGACGGCGGCACTCATCCTTTCCGACTATTTGTCTCTCAACAATGGGTCGATAATCGTAGACCTATGTGGGATAGCAGCTGGAGGCTAGGAAGGGATGTTATTGTAGTACTGGTGTGAGAAATACCAGGAATCCATTGTTAGGTGCTCCAGCCGCCGCGATATAACTGAAAGATTGTTGAAAAGCGGCGTAAAACCCCATTCAAACAAACAAACAAATCTTAATGTCTCTGATCATATATTTAAAAAAAATAATGTCATTTATAACCCCAGTCGAAATGCACTATTGGGTGTCAGTTGGTGGGACCAGTGGTGAGCGAAGAAACTCGTTGTCGTTCTAAAATCTCGTAACTACAGCTTGAATCAAGCTGTATTTACGAGGTTTAAAACGACTACGATGATGTGATATACAAAAAAGTCCTAAGCCGTCGAGTTGTTCATGCGTCCTCATAATTGTTTTACTCTCGCTAATAAAATCATGCGTATGTGCGAAAGAAAATCGGGGGTTGACAACGGAATAGCAAAAATACTTCTATCAGACAAGTGTTATACATGGTTAGGAAGGGTTTTATGTACGTAGATAAATGGCAGAGAAATGAAATTTTTATTGCCATTCTAAATAACATCGCTCAACGTTCAAGCTTCAAAAGATCGAGGAAACTTTATATCAAATATGGCCGCTGATTATTGTCATTAGTTTTCGCGTCAACGCCTTCAGCCGTTTGACACTTCAGTCGGGCAGGTAAAAACAGGTAAAAAGTAATAAAAAGGCGCAAATTAATTATCTATTTGATACCTTCTAATGCGGCAGCCGACATCAACCCTTCACTTAAGCTCGAATAGATGGATGAAGTTTTGATAAAAAGGACATGCGTTATAAACGAATCGTTTTCGTGAAATATATCATATAAAATTTGTAGAGTTCTTAAATCAAATAACTTTGGTGAATTAAGACATTGTTTTCCCTATCAGGTCTATTTTGTCTATTGAAAATAAAACTCTTGTTGCATTCATGCAGATGTAAGGGTAAAATATCACCGTGTTATGTTGTCCATTTAAATGTCGTCTTGCAGACAGGTGTACATTTGTCATGACGAAATCAGACCGCCCTGAAGAAGTCCTTCACACGTTTGATGTTTGTTTTTTACCGCCTGGTTGATTTGTGGCGGGGTCAACCGTTTTTCTACAGGTATTTATCTTGAATAGTATCTACAGCCGTTAAACTGAAATTCTCCCTATGTGCTCAGTCCGCGCATTTGTGAAAAACAGCAGAGTTTCTTTAACCTTGATGTCTAGTTCAAAGTGATGCAAAAAATCAGTAATGCGTAACCTATGTTCTATTCCAGTGCATTCACAAAATGAAAGATAAATCAGTGTGTATCACGAAATAAAAACAATCATTCTATTTCTTTCATGAAAAGTATACAAAATATCATCTTTTTGTGGGTAAATTCCTGAAAGTGCGTCACTTTACACGTGAATTACATGGCAATCTGATGACGTCAGTGACGTTGGTTACGCCTAGACGCTCGAAACGAAAGTAGGGCTAAATTACCTAAACAGTGAGTTTATCAAATTGAGAGTTTCCCTTTATTAGTTGAAATCATCCAAAGGTAAGCTATGGGGAAATCTTGATTGTCTATCGTAAAGCATTAAAGAAAATAATCAAACAATATCCAATAGGCCCTAAGTACCTGTTCAGGATAGTTTTTGTGGAACTAATTTGAGTGCAAAAAGACAAAGAAAATAGTTCCAAGCTTTTTTAAATCCAATGAATGAAACGAATTTTCCAGCCAGACTTTCAGCAGAACGAAACTAAAATGCTATTCATGAAGTTCCTTTAGACCAATACAAATAGGTAAGTAAAGCGTCATTAACAATGGTAAAGGTTCGAGTCTATCTCCCGGGAAATCAATTAGACTTTACCTTAGATCCGAAAGCTCAGTTTCTAGGAATTACAATGTCTGGTCATGGCTATTGATAATTACGCTGTCCAGCAGTTGATGTCGTAAAACAAAAGGAAGTAGACTGTATCTGAATTGAACTCTGGTCTCTAGCAATAGTTCAACTTATTTTCCTTTCTAATAAAATATCACGTTTGTAAATTAAACATAAAACCAAAATCTTTTGACCTCGACTAGTCGGTACTATTTGCGAATCTTGACCAATTCTGTATAGGTCGTTATTCAAGTTTTAGAAGCAATTTACGACCGCGTCTATTATCATACATCGATAATAACTACATTTCCATACAACTAAATGCTACACCAATGCCAATGGGCGTGAATTCTGGCATTCGAAGCGCCATTAGGTGTCTGCGAGTGCAGGCTAAGTAACATCCTTATTACTGTTATAGAACAATTGTAATTCTCATACAGTATATCTACCTGACAGTTATAACAGCACTGAGTCAAACTAAGTTTTGACAGATCGCTGACCCCAAACACTGAACTCCGACAGGAAGTTCGACTTGAATAGTAAAAGGCATCATTTTGCAACATTTGTGGTCAGTAGTATGTAACAAAAATAGAATGGTTGGTTGGCGACCTAAACTGTAGTTACGACGCTAAAGTCCCCAAACCAAGAAAAATGTTTCACATAAACGTCAGCCAAGGTTAGATTTCAAAGTGTAATTGTGTCGAAATGTAAGATTTGATTGGTCTAGTATATATTGCTCGCCAGTCCGATTCTGTTTTGCTCTTTACTCTTTAACCCATTCCCACACGACAGAATGTTAGGCTGGTCCAAATTGGAAGAGGTTGCAGATGTGTGCAGTTTGATCGGAGTCGTATTATTGCGCTCGGTAGATCAGATGTCTCTGATTTTATATGGACGCCCAGTGGATTTTCTAAAAGCATGTTTACATGTAGCAACTATTGCATCACACAATAACTGAAAATAGACTTGTTACTATCATCTTACAATTTCAGCCAGTCTAACTCATGCTACCTCTTTTTTTAAGCGACCAGTTTTATTAAGCGAACAGCATCAAATTCCCCTTCCAAAAACAAAGGGCCTTCATAATTAGACGTTTTTGCTAGTAGAATTATCAAAATCCTATGTTGATGGAACTCGATAGAATCGTCTGATCGAGACGTTTCTATCGAGTTCCTTCAACATAGGACTAACTGAGAATCTTGAAATAAAGTACGCATACAGTCGAAACCGTCCCTCATTTATGTCACAAAAAAGTGTACTAAGCGACCATTTTCTTCAACGACCACATTTCGGTCGTCCCTGGAGTGGTCGCTTAGTACAAGTTTAACTGTATACCGACTCCGACCTATAAGCTTTCTGGGAAAATACAACACTGACTCATCCTGGACTGGGTGTGTTTATTGTGCAGTCTGGTCAGCGAATTTAATGGTGAAATGGGTGTTACGACATTTTGTTTACTGTGATGCAACTAGTGATTAATTGTGGTCTCGCTGTAACAAACGATCTTATGTAAAAGTTACCCTCTTCAAAGAAATTAATTTGGCAAAGCATCTTAGGGTGTGAGTTATTTGCGAATGTTGACGATCTTGAATCTCTTTCACCCATTACAGGACGAGACAATGTTAGACTGGTCCATATTGAAAAAAAATGCAGACGATAATTTCGAGTTAACAGAATTTTGAATATCCCTGGTCTTTTTTAATCGATTAGAAAATAAAAAAGAAAAATCGAAAAAAATGAAGCATTCTCTTTCTCAATTAATGTATTATGTAACAAAGCGGTCTGGGAATATATTCGTATCTACGGCATCGACTGGGGAAACGGTTAAAAGTAGAAAGGAAAACTGACAAAGTATCATTTTGGCAAGCGGTAACAATGTTAAACTGCAGACCCCAGGGCGCCTTTCAGACATACAAGACTAGTCAGCGAAAATCGGAAATTCTTCTGAAAAAACTTTGATGAGGATTTATTTTCAGCTCAGGAAATTTGAGTTTACTTCAAACAACAATATATACAGTCCTGTAATTCCAAGAAGATTTTTTGTAAAGAAATGAGACTTGGTAAGCATTATGATGCTTGATATCAGCACAATTACTATTGGTCGTATTTGCTGCACGCAGCTCTTACATAAGTTGACTGGTGAGCCTGTCCTAATCTTAAGATACAATACCCGAGGGTAGCGTAGATGGGACACATTCACCAGTCTATTGTATAAGTTGTTTAAACCAACCCCATTCCCGCACAATCATACCCTTTTACGCCCCTCAAAATGAAAGCTTATGAAAACATTGTGGAAAATGAAGAAATTGCTTGTTACAAGCAATTTCTTCATTATCTACAATGATTTTTATACTTTAAAAGTAACATAAAAACTGTCGAAGAGAAAGTGTAGAAAGTTTTTTGGTAGAAAAAATGGGTTTGTTGGTTTCCACTAGCGCTTGTTTGGTGTGTTAGGTGATATTACTTTCATTGCCAAGAGTTATACTTAGGAAAACGTTAGATTAAGTACGTTGCCATTTCTGCTCTGAACCAATCATGATCTAAGTTTTTTTTTTTTGTGAGCTTCCTGCCACCTGTATCGCGATTTTGAAGTTTATTTTGATAACCGTTTCCTCTAAAATCTGAAAGTGCTTGACAGAAACAAGACATCTAAAGCAAAATTTCCCCCGGATCTGCAGTGTGTTAAATGTCACGTGCTTTGTTTTGAAATCCAATTGTCCTAACAAGGTATTTTCCACAACAGGGTGTTTTTCACGCCTCAAAAGGGCACCTGTTTCTCATAAGAGGTTAGGAAACTGTTAGGTATTAACCCGTTACCACACGAGGAAATTTCAGACTGGTGCAAATTGAAAGAAGTTTCAGACGACATTTTAAACGATGTGAATTTTTAGATTATTTTCAATTTTCCTGGTAGAAATGTTGTGTACAATGAAAAAATGCTTGTTGCAAGCGCTTTCTACATTTAACCCAATGTTTTCCTGATTATTTTTTCAGGGGCCTGTGACTGTGTGGGAATAGGTGAATGGACGCAATACCCCTCCAAACACAAGTAACCCATTCCCAAATTCAAAGGACTTGCAGATGACATGTCTAAGTTGGTGAAATTTTAAATTTTATATTTTTTTTCCAATTGTCTGGGTAGAAAACATTCATTAAAATGAAGAAATTGCTTGCTTAATTTTACACAATTTTTATCCAATTATTTTTCCTAAGGGTCGCCAAAAAGCGTCATTGTGTGGGAATGGGGTAACTAGGGGTAAGGGTTTGTAAATCTTTTAGAAATATGTATGCGATATCCCCAAAAAGTAACAAAGACGCTCGCTTTAAAAATTTCAATTTCCCCCTATAAATGATGATTTCTCTTCTAGAAACGCAGACAAATAAACATAACTTTGAATGTAACAGACCCTATCATTTTGTACTACAGTCTGCAGATGCCCATTAAAAACACGTAATACAAGCATTTTGTGTATGTTATATTACTGGAGTGTTGAGACTGGATGGCCTGTCTGTTGGAAATGTTTTTAGAAAGAAGAATTTATTTCATAGATTCAAAAAATGCACAAAACGTTTATTTCAAAGGCATTCTTAAACTATTTCCACACAACAAAATTTTAGACGTGTTCAAATTGAAAAAAAAAGTTGCAGACGACAATGTATAGTTGATGGAATTTAAAAACAACAACATTTTTTCCCTATATTACAGTCTAGCTAAATACAAATGTCAAAACCACGGACACCATCTTTTTCTCCAATCAAATGAATCGAAATTCTAGGAAGACTAATAGTAGATCACACGTGGACTTGTAGCCTATCCGAATGAATATTTTATGAGCGATAGAAGACAAGGATTCCGCGTGACGATCGGACGTATTGGGCCGAGATGTAGTGAAATGGGGTCAAATGGCAACGAAATTGGAAAGCAAAGAAATATCCCGATAAATCTTTATTGGGAGTAAGTCCCGCAAGAAAAGCTAAGTAACTCTAAGATATGCAGAGATTTAAACTAAAGCCAAAACAGAAGTTTTATAAAGAACATATTACGCATGTAAAGGGCTACGCCTATAAATGGTAACGCACTGGTAAGGACAACTGTTTATGCCAAGTTCAAAATAGAAAGATTTAACAAAGGCGAGAGGAATCGTGTAGGTCATAAATATTTGATTTTATCAGTGGTGCAAAATCTTTGAGAAATGACGAATAGTGTCTTTAGCAGATCTTTAATAGGAACATTTCTTGATCATTTTACTGAATTGGGATTTTCTAGTTCGAAAACATGAACATTTTATTGAAGAATTGGCAACGAATCGCGTGTACAAATACATGAGCCAAAGCTTTTTAACCCTTTCCCGTACAAATACTGGATTTTACGTCACTGCAAATTCAAACTTGAGAAAACATTGTGGAAAAAGAAGAAATTGCTTGTCACAAGCAATTTCTTCTTTTCCCACAATATTTTCATCCACAAAGGATATTTTCACTTCAAATTGCATCCAATTTTCAGTATCGCCTGCAACCTCTTTCAATTTGGACCAGTCTAAAATTTGGAAAAACAGGAAAGGGTTAATTAAACTTAAGCCAGCTTTTGTAGTATTTAAGGCGAACTTCACGTTGGAGGTTAGTTCGCATAAAAAGAATGAACCACTAAAATGTCATTAACCCATTGCCAGGCGACAATATTTTGGACTGGTCCAATTTGAAAGAAATTTCAGACGGCACTTTAGATGGGATCAAATCTGAAAACTTTGGTCAAGATAGGATAGAAAATGCTAATTATCAGCATATTCTTCTTTTTCTGCAATGCTTTTCGCTCGTAAAAATGCGTGATCGAATGGAAGTATAATTTGTAATAAATGCGGTCTCTAAACCAATCTTCAAACAATCACGCTTTTTGATGCCCCCCCCCTCCCCGAAATAAAAGCTTTGGAAAACATTGTGGGAAATAAAGAAATTGCTTGATACAAGCAATTTCTTCATTATCTACAATGTTTTCTACATCAAAAGACAAAAAAATCATCAAGTTATACTTGTTGTTTACAACATCTTTGAATAGGGACCAGTCTAAAATGTTGTCATGTGGAAATGGGTAAGTTCATTGAATAACGAAGGCAAATACATGGATACTCATAGATGCTATAAGCTATAAGAATTCTTTTGTAGTGTAGAAATACATAAATTTACGAGGTAATTTAACATCCTAATTAAATTACGTGTACCAGCCCGTAGACATAACGTGCACCAGGGGTATTTTGTCATGTTCAATATAGGAAAACAAATAACTGGTAATGAAAGAATTATACATACTATATCGGTCGTATTTTCGGAATTTAGGAAAATTCGAGTTTTTGCTGGAATATTTAATTATTGAAAATTTCAGATTGGACGAAAACCGAAAGCTTGAAAAAAGATCGCCGTTTTAACCCATTCCCACTCAGTGACGCTTTTAGACGCCCACAAGACAAAAAAGCTTTTGAAAACAATGTGCACAATGTTTTCCACCCCAAAAGAAAAAAAATCGAAAATTTTATAAGCTCTAAATTGTCGTCTGCATCTCCTACCAATTAGGACCAGTCTTAAATTTTGCCATCTGGTAATGGGTTAGGGAGAATATGCTAGCATTTGGGCAACCATATCTACCCCAGTCAATTCATCTAGGGTACCAAAGGAGAGCCGCTTTCAATGATCAATGCGGCGATTGGCCAATCAAATTATTTCGACCACAAGTGAACTATGAACTCCAACATTGATGGAAAACATTTTTGTAGATTCTCGACTTTAACGTCGAAACTACATCTTATTCAAGCGGTAGTTACGAGGTTTAGGTCACCAACAAACATTTCGCCTCTCAACCTAGGTACATGAATACACATTTTACAAAATATTGTCGTTTATTGACTAGGTCAAATGTCGGAGGTCAGTGGGGTCAGCGATCCGTCAATTGAATTGAAAAATGAAATCACTTACACCCAACAACATATTTGAATTATAAAAGAAATTTACAATAAATTAAACCTTTGGAGCATTATCAATATGCAATGCGATGACGTTGTAAATCATTCACGGCAATTTTCATAATTACAAATTTCATTAGTTAATTATACAGGATTCCTCAAGCGTATACCTTTTTTACGTTTTTATGCTCATATATTTATCGTTTTAATCTTAATTTCTACATCTTTATTTAAGATTTATGTTTATCGTTTAGTCATTATACATTTATAATTTTGACTTTATTTCAATCGACATTTTAGAATGATTATTTTAGCATTTGGTTGTAGATTTGAATTTGGTTGCGAAACATTCTTCTCTTAATCGAACTGTCTTAATGACAAAAGTTAGACAGGTTCAAATTCAAATAAGTTGCAGACGACAATTTCAGGCTGATGGAATTTTTAATGACTCGGTCCTTCTGTGTGGAAGACAATGCGGAAAACGAAAAAAGTATTTGTTGTGATTTTTTGTTTTTATTTTTGTTTTTTGTTGTTTTGTTTTGGGTGTGTGTGTGTATATTTTACATTGTTTTCTTAACCTTTTCATTTTTTTAAAAATTTTAGACCTGTCAAAATTCAAAGGGTTTACAGAAGAAAACCTAAATAGGATTTAATTTGAAAATAACAATTCAGAAGTGTAGAAAATATTGTGAAAAAAAGAAGAAATTGCTTGTTACAAGCAATTTCTTCTTTTTCTACAATATTTTCTCAATTATTAAATCAAAGGAACGTAAAAACCAGGGATTGAACGGTAAAGGGTTAAACTTATTTTGCATTTCATCGTGAAAAACATGCCTTTCACTTTTAACAAATGCCGTTTGTAGCTTCAAAGCGCTTGCGTATTTGTGTATGTTCATTTATTTATCGTCGCCAACGTGCCATTTGCCCCTATAAAACGACGTCCAAAGAAGACGCTTAGTTGTAACGGGGACAGTGCAAGGACACCGGACGTAACTACTGAGAGCCCCGCCTGGTTCCTTACCATGCTCTCTCTATGTTTAGCTCCGTTACAAGGGACTTCAGTTTAAAGTTTCCTTCGAACGACAATTAGTTTGTTATTTGGATAAACCCAGTGCTCGAACCCGTGATCGTGTATTTCGAGGTCAAGTGCCGTACCAGCTGAGGTCCTGGTTTATTACCCATTGACTGGGAGTCATATCAGTTATCGAATTTAACGTTTCAGTCTTTAATGCGATTCTGTAAATTTTCAATAGTATTGATAACACAAAACTAGAAGAGATAGATAAAAAAAAAGAATACCGTCGTTGGGCGATCAAAACATCGTAACTACAGCTTAATCAAGCTGTAGTTACGATGTTTTGATCGCCTAACGACGATATACGTTACACCATTTGTACGGTTCTGACAAGTAAATAAATTATTTTATACCCACTGCAACTATAGATGTTAACATTCATATAGACAGAACACATTAATAAAACATCGTTGGTGTCTACCGTAGACTGCTGTGGTCTATTCCTCGGGGATATTGTGCACTTTGAAACCTGCAGATAGGGTATATAGAATTCTAAACCAAACAAAATTGTTTATCAAATAATATGTTGTTGGTACTAATTGCAAATGACAGATCGCTAGTCCCACCTACTGACACCGCTTGTGTAACATACATGACTCCGACAGATAATTCCACTTCGATATCAGAGGGCGTTTTTTTATTTCTAAATTTATGGCCAGTAACATGTAACAAAAACTAAAATTGTTGGATGGCGGCTTGAATAAGCTGTAGTTGCGATGTTTTAATCGACGAGCAATCTAAAAAGCTTCTCATAACTGTCAGCCAATGTAGGATATCAAAGATCAGTTCTGAATGATTCGATTGGTTAAACGATTCTTTGGTTGGCTTCAGTTGTTTCGTTAACAGAACAGGTTGTAGTGCAAACCGCAAAGTTTGAAGATTAAGGCATTCATTGATTTCTATGAGAACTGAAAAAATTAGAACCATATTATCAAGATTACACCACATGACAAAATTTTAGACTTATCCAAGTTCAAAGAAGTTGTAGACGATAATCTAAGATGGTGAAATGTAAATTTTTTGCCTTAAGGGATGGAAAACATTATGCAACAAGCACTTTCTTCCAAAATGTGTTTTCTTGAGGTGTCAAAAAGCGGGATTTCGTGAAAATGAGTCTATTCTGAAATGAGGGAAACGGACTGGTGTTAAAATGTGCCTTATCTATCCGTCCCAAATTATCTCGTACCCTTATAACTAACTATTTTACGCCTTTCATATAAACTTCTGAAAATAAGTAACTCGCTTCATTAAAAGGCTTACACGCACTTTAACCCTTGAACCATTTATATTCAAATTCATACTGTTGTTTGTCCGTGTTTTGTTTTGTTTGCTTTCCTGTTGTTTCTTTGTTGGTTTTTGTTTTCTCCGTCATCCCAAAACAATAATTCCAGTAATATGTACATTAATCCCCCAAACGCTTACATATAATCATCATTTACAAGCGCTCGTATGAAAGACGGAGAAGAGATATTCAGTGCAAAGCATTTCCTAAATACCATGAGTGATTATGTAATTTGTCAGTCGACGAAAAACTCATATCTTTTAGGCTTCTTAAACGATTAGCATTGTAGAAAGACATTTGCTAACAATTAAGAAATGCATTCTGTTGAAAATGGGGATGCTATTTGCTTAGGTGAAGAGTTGAGAAAGTTAGTTCCAGATGGGGTAAAAGGATATTTTGTACAAAAGATACTTATTTCTCCGTTTCGAATTACAGTAGTACGGTTTCATATTGTTTTACCGTAGTTCGTCCGTCAATCCATCAATATGTCTGTATTGTACTTCATACTTATTGAATTACAATACTTGTCGTCAGGCGTACGATTTGTCGTAACTACAGCTGTATTCAAAGTGGGTTAGAATTTTCAAAATCAAAGCTAAATAGGAGAAAACCGTGGTGAGGAAAAGAGAATTTACATGTTACAAGCAATTTATCATACTTAATTTTCAAAAGTGCGTCGAAATGAGGAATTGAGTCGGACTGGGTTGATACTAAAATTATGCGCAGGAAAGATATTGTGGAAGATTTGGACAATTCTTACCAACTTAATTTCGCCTTATCCCATATCGGTTCAATAACTTCCTATGCTGGATTTGTTAAGAAACCTATTACCACTCCAAAAACTGTTAGACTGGTCCAATTTGAAATATGTTGTAGACCACAAATTTAGTTGATGATTTTTTTATTTTTTTTTTTTTTTTTTTTTTGCGTAAAAAGCATTGTGGATAATGAAGAAATTACTTGTTACAAGCAATTTCTTCCTTGTCAACATTTTTTTCCATAGCTTTGTTGTTAAGGAGCGTAAAAATGAGGGTTTATGTGGGAATAAGTTTATAGATTTCTAACTTGTTTGATTCATGTGTCATTTAAACCTCACTCTTCGAAATTGTTAAATTAAAACGTTATTTCAAAATAACACAGATTTTAAGTGAAAATGTTATTTCAAAAGTACGTTTATCTGAAAATCTCTGATTTAAACTATGCAGATAAAATGAAAGTTGGCACAGAACAGTGCAGTTTTATTTGTAAAAGAAAGAAACGAAGGTTGCCTTTGGGTTAACTCGTTCAATTGATACCAATTTGAGTTCAAAATTTCTCCTTTCCATGTTATTACTTAAAGGTATATCAATATCACTCCATCAATACATGTATATCGTTGGACGAGCAAAGTGTCGTAAATGCAGATTTATTCAGGTCAAAGTCATTCACGAGAGTCAAGGTCAAATGTCGTTGTCGAATTTACATTAAATTTTTGACAATAGTTTCAAATCATTATTTCAGGACGAGCAGTTATACTGGAGTAAACAATATTATATTTTGTCTACAATTCGTTCGTAACAACCAATATAGATTGACCCATTACCAGAAAACAAAAAATAGAGTGGTCCTAAGTCGAAGAAGTTGCGGATATCGATATTTAGTTGATAAAAAATCATTGACGTTCGGGGTAGAAAACATGGTGGATAATGAAGAAATTTCTTATTACATGCAATTTCTTCATTTTCCAACATGTTTTCAAGTGCCTTTTTTCCGAGGAGCGTAAAAAGCGGTATTGTGTGGGAATGGACATCTCTCATGAAAAACAATAGGGAAAACATTGTGTAAAATGAAGAAAGTGCTTGTAACAAGCTATTTCTTCATTTTCCACAATGTTTATTAACCAGAAAGATGAGAAAATCTAAAATTTCATTTATTTTTAACGTTCGTTTGCAGCTTCTCTCAATTTGGACCAGTCTACATTTTTTCGTCGAGTCGACATAATCTTAAAAATGTCTAAGGATATAGACGTCTAACTAAAATAATATAGTCGGTCTCTCCCGACATCTCTGAATTTATTTTCATAAAATCTCTGAATGGTTTAGCGTTGTTACTCAACATTTGTGAAATACAAGATATGAATCTTTCTACCGGATTTATTAGCATTATGATTTGTGATAAACATCTCGGGTTTTTATGCGATCCGCAAATTTTTAAGAAACTTGATAGCAAGATATTTTACGCTGACATGTGTCGGGTTAAAATGACGGATATAAAATCACCTCATAACTTGAGTATTTTCCCTTTTCTCCTTCGCTGAACAACATAAGGGTAATATGTATTTTGTTTTGTTGCCCGCCTTTTCTGGTGCATGCATAAGGCCCTAATCAAAGGTCAATATTACGCTTGCATTGGTATTACAATCAAACTTGTTAAATAACGGACCTGTATGAGAGTTCCACCTGCCTAGTTGGGCCACTATAGGGCATACCGGTAACCTATGGCGACTTATTTTGTATAAAATCTGATTGAGAGATCCACCCGCCTAGGGGAGCCACTTACTGACCTGTATAAAAGACCTGTATACTGACCTGTATAAAAGATCGATCTCTCTAACCCAGACACTATCAACTATCTTTGGGTCCAAAAAGAGCAAAAACCTGTATATAGAGTCAGCTTAGGGATCAGTTTTATCAGACTGTTAACAAATAAAGAAGTATCACACAAATAGCAACTGTAGTGTATAGAACAAAATAAAGGATCAACTCTGGCTCATCAGAGATAAACAAGCGGTATAGACTTAAAACAGACTGCATATATGTATGTCCTGCAAAAATAGGAATATTTCGGGTTCAACGTGACACGTGTTAAGACTGAAAAATAGCTTATGACATCATTGTTGCAAAAGGTTAGATTTAATGTTTCCTCCAAAAACACGGTAGAGGCTATAGTGCCGTTGGTAACGCGTTGAAATCCTAGCCATGGGGTCCCGACTTCGATCCCACGTCGCGGCAAATATCATATCCGACATTTCTCTCTCACTAAGGAGTAGATAATCGTAAACCTACGAGAAATGAGCAGCGCAGTGGAGCCTCGGAAAGGATGAAGAGGTAATACTGGTGTGAAAATTACAAGAAATCCGTGGTTAGGTGCTCAAAGAATTGCGATATGACTGAAATACTGTTACAGGTTGCGTTAGATCCATTCAAACAAGCAAAACCAAAGAAACACACTTTGTACTTCATGTAATTTGATACTTTCAGCTTCTTTCTTTTTTCATTTCAGTTTTTAAAAGTGAAGAACGAGATAAAATGAAATATCAAACTCTCATCACTGTCTTTTAACTCTGCGTCAAGATCGAATAAACTCTTTTCTCGGCACTACAAAGATATATAATTTGATATATTCCGTCGCGCAACAATATTAAAATGCCTTCTTTTAAACAAAACGTTTGAAAAACTGAAAACCGCGACATAAAAATGTCACGGATACATTAGTGTTCAGGGAATTTTTTAGGAAGAGCTTTTAAAAAATCAATCAGAAAGAAATGTGGGTTTCCGATGTCTTGCTATTCATCTGTTTCATAAAACAGACCTTCCCCCTTAAGAGTGCAATCTAGAAATTCTTAAAAGAAAAAATGTTAAATGATTAATGGTTAAATGCACTCTTAACCCTTTCCCAAATAATCCCGCTGTTTGACGCTTCTCAAGAAAAAAACAAACTGTAAAAAACATTTTATGACGAAATGGCCTGTAACAAGCAATTTATTAGATGGCAACCCTAAAAGACAAAGGTTTTCTAAAATCTACCAATTAAAATTGGCGTTATCGGTCTAAAATTTTGTAGTGTGGTAATGAGTTAAATTAAAAACGAAACTTTTCCTTCTCTGAACCTATAAATTGTCCCAAAAGTAAAGTTTTCTCTTTCCACAACTAAAATGATACCACCACTAGCAGATATCAAAACACTGGACAGACAGAAAATCTTCCAGTAGTCTTTTCGTAAACAACTGTGTGAAGAAAAAAAAGTTAATATTTTGTAGTTATCGATGGGTTTTGTTGTCATGTTGTTGTTGTTTTGTTTTGGTTTTTTTTTTTTTTTTTTTTGTTTTTGTTTTTTGTTTTTGTTTTTTTTTATTCTAAGCAGACTTTACCTTTTACCACAATGCTACATGTAACACCTTAATTTCTTATAATACATAATAATACATTTTTGAAAACTTCCCGATTGGAGACATTTCGGTTGGAGAAATCTGGCATAAAGACTTACGCATCTCGTGGAGCGAGGCCTCCGAAAACAGTGTTAAGGGTTGATTTTCTATGAGATTTATGGAAACAAATTGATGTCAAACATGCTTTTGAATGGAAAATGATTGTTAATTAATCCATATTAATCAGACTGTAAATTAAATCAGTATGGCGAACTTAAACGTATTGTAATGTAGTGCAGGTATGCAAAGTCATACAGTGCGCTATGCGCTTTGAATATTTCTTATTCTATAGCTTCGTTAGACTTACGCTTGCTGTTAACCCTTGTCATATTGAATGATTCAATTTAGAATTGCATTAAAACCAAAGGGCTTTCGAAGGGTACGTTTCAGCAGTCTGGACCTAGTTATATGTAAGCTTGCATAAAGTTAGACGCAAAGAAGAGCAAAGCCACGAATCAATCTTCCTCGGGTTGCGGATGTGCAGGGCATACGTTTAATAAATTTCGCCCTGGTACGAGTCTATGTCACATAACAATTTATTGATTGGGGTTTAACGCCGCGTTTAACAGTATTTCAGTCATATCGCGGCGGCTGGAGCACCTAACAATGGATTCCTGGTATTTCTCACAGCAGTACTACCACTACACCCTTTCCTAGCCTCCAGCTGCTATCTCACTTAGGTTTACGATTATCCACCCATTGGTGACAGACAAATGTAGGAAAGAATATGTGCCGCCGCCGGGGATCGAACCCATGACATCGTATGATTGAAGATTAGGAGTCTGACGCGCTACCGACTGCGCTATGACGGCGGCTGCCAGATAACAAACCATTTGAATACGTCTGTGTTGGTAGACTTGAATCAAAACGATTGATGGAATATAAGTGATTGCTTGTAAGGATATGCTGGGCCATGTTTGGATAGGGTCACTAAACTCAAATGCCATTGGGTAGTACGAAGAACATAACAGAACTTTTGTTTCACCCAAGTTTTTAAAAAATAGAATAGGGGCAACATCGCATATAAATAACTCACAAGTATGGTTTTAAAAGACAACCATTGGATAGTTAGTATGCCATCTTAAGAGAGACTGACTAAATATGAACAAAAATAGTTGTAAGGTCGAGTAATGTCAAGAATGTGAAATAGGTCACTGACGAAAAATTGGCACTTTTATTTCGCCATGTGTGTTTCTTCTGATAGACATCTTAAAATTGAATATTTATGAAGGAAACGGGTGAAGTTTTATAAGATAAGGCAATGATTTACCATTTAATTTATTCCGATCTTATTCGTCATTCCCCAATAAGCACAAACCTAGAACAAAGGTCACTGAGTTAATACGGGCTAAACTATTCGGTAATCCATTTTACGGTATTTACTTTTACGACATACGGCCGACCACTTGCCAGTTATTTTAGACTGAAATTTTGTCACTATAGCGGAAGTCAGTGACTTATTTCTAAATTTTGGCCAGACTTTAGTAATCATTTTATAATTTTTGTTGCTCCTTGTTGGTTGTTTTGTTAGTTGGTTGTTGTTGTTGTTGTTGAGGATGTTGTTGTGGTTGACGAAAGGACGTATTTGACTTTTTTTCACACATCAGACTTTCTTAATACTAAGGATAAAATTGTAAGAAAAGGGGGATCTGCTTTAAACAAGCAAATCCTCTTTTTCTCAAAACTTTTTCTACCTCGTATGGCCATTATTCTTTTAAGTTTAAGAAAACTTAGTTTATTGTCTTATGCCTCTTCCAAATTGGACCAAAAATTCCACCGTTCAGGAATCGGATTATTTTTTGAAAAAAATGGGTTGGAACAACAAAGTAAATTCGTACGTAGATTCGACTGTTATATCATCGAAATTGAAGGTTTACTCGTTTGAATGGCCTTTTCTTCTTCTAGGGAAATTATCCCGTTCCCATACAATCCTGCCTTTATACCCCCGAGACAAACAACTTTGGAAAGCATTGTTGATAATGAATAAATTGCTTGTCACAAGCAATTTCTTCATTATCCACAATGTTTTTTAACCTCAAAAGACCAAAGAAACTTAAGATCTAATCAACTTAATAGTGTCGCCCGCAGCTTCTTTGAATTTGGATCAGTCTAAAAAGTTCCCGTCATGTTATGGTTTAACTAAAATGTAATGAATTATTTCGTGAAAATAAATATCAGTCTACGTTAATTTTCGCATTTGTTTCGACCATACTAGAATATTTAACATTGATAGAAACAAGTTTTGTACCAAGTGTCGCCTAGACACAATCTATCATCGCTACCGAAAAGCAGTTTTATGTTTTACGATATATGTTTACGACATCGTAAAACAAAATGGCGAACACGATAAGCTTACATCTTTAAAGCCGTAAATTCTCCCAACCTCCATTTATCTTCATCCTATCTGGAATAAATCTTAATATATTTAAATCTTTTTTTTTTCTAACAGCATAAAACAAACTCGACGCCTGACTTCCAATTCTGGCTCAACCCATCACCACACGATCCCACCTTTTTGAAGAACCTATGGTTGTGGAAAACTTTGTGGGGTAAGGAGACATTTCTTGTGTAAAGCAATGTCTCCTTTTCTCACGACGTTTTCTTCCTTCCTTGGCACTTATTTCCAAATTTAAACAGAATTTGATCATTAACAATTCTACTATTTTGTCGTCTTCAACTTCTTTGAATTTGGACGAGTCTAATTTTTTGGTAATGGATTAAAGAGTCTGTAACTTTAAAAATGTTTGAATGTTTGCTGTTGCATGCTTAAGACTGTAGGGAAACGTACTCATTCCTTAATACATCTAAAAACTGATATACATCTAAAAACAGAATCTTGAACATAAAACATCATCTTGTGGTTCACAGCTTACTAGCTGACCCCTAAATCCCTTTGTTGAATACCGAGGTCGTGTCGGTGAATAAAATGCTAATTTTTGGGCGCCTCATGAATATTTAATTTCGTTGACCTTTAATGAAAATGCATCCATTATGCACGACCTGCCATTTAATACAATTACAAATGTTTACGGGTAATTCCACATTTACATAGGCTTGTATATGTTAAATATGTCCTACTCTAAAGATTTATGCAAAGGGAGTTGTAATTAATCATTCATTGATTAATTCGGGGGCCTAGACTGCTGCATGGGTACAGGAATAGCGGAATAGTAGGCTTCTCTCTTACGACTTGCTACTGTCGATACTATAATCCTGGCTTTCAAGTTTAAAAAGAAATATTTTATCCATCCATCATTATTGTGACATGTTTATATGGTTAAAGTTAGACTGTGAGCTTTATCCCATCTCCACTCGATTCCGCTTTTTACGAACCTCAAGAAAAATATTTGGACAAAAGTGTGGATATTGAAGAAATTGCTCGTTACAAGCGATTTCTTCATATCCACAATATTTTCTACCCAAAAGACACAGATTTTTTTTTATCAAATATCAGGAACTAAAAAGTATTTCTGTAACTTCTTTGAATTTCGTCCAGTCGAAAATTTTGTTGTGTGTGAATGATTTAAAGTACATTTGTATACTGAAACCAATGCTTGAGAGTTTCGGACAGTGGTAAATAAAAACCAAACGTAATACTGGTAAACGCGATAAGGTCACTTAAACTAGTCGTCAAACAGACATTTAAAAACATGGGTTTTTCAGGTACGAGGCGTCGAAATTCCCAATTGTCCAAAGGTTTATGACATGACGTAGACGTTTTTATGCTGTTTCTGGAAATGGTTATTGGACAATGGTCGTAGCACTTTAATAGTCTTGGAAAGCATTATTAATAAACAAATGTGCGTGAATGTCGCAAACGTTTATTTGGTCTTCCGTCTGTCTAGACGAAATAAATTACCAAATTGCCTTCTAAACTAATGGAAATCTCGTAATTTCTCAATCCTCGCGTGAGTTGACGAGACTTTAAACAAATGTCTCGAGCCCCCACGAGATTTTACCAGAGTTTAAAGCAAAATTGCCCTGTCATCTTGTGCATTAGATAGACACTTGTGGGGCTTTATGCTGCATTATCTATGTAGATAAAACTAATAGGTCTATTCATTTGTCCATGTGGAAAGGGGCCATTTGAGGGGCTGTATACTGCATGATCAATGTAGATAAAACTAATAGGTCTATACATTTGTCCATACAGAAAGGGGGTTTACAATGATGCCAAATCAAAATTGCACATAACAACTTAAAATATCTATATAAAATATTTCATCTATATGCAGACGGCAGTTGTTATTTGTGTGACATTTTATTATCACATATTGTAACTGTATAATGCCTTCTTATCTAAAATGTATTTAACCCATTTCCAAACAATCCGTCTTTTTTACCCCGCTTGTTACAATTTCTTCATATTCAACCTTTTTTTCTACCCTCAAACACCGAGGTACTGAAATATTCTCAATTTGAAATTGTCGTCTGCAACTGCTTTAAATTTTTACCAGTCTAAAATTTTGTCGTGTGGTAATGGCTTCATTAACCCTTTCCTGTACAAACATGGGATTTTACGTCGCTTTGATTTCATACTTGAGAAAACATTGTGGAAAAAGAAGAAATTGTCTGTAACAAGCAATTTCTCCTTTTCCCACAATATTTTTTACCACATAGAAATTCAAATTGCATCCAATTTTCAGTGACGTCTGTGTCCACTTTCAATTTGGACTTGTCAAAATTTAGAAAAACAGGAAACGGTTAAAATAGGAATTGGTGTACATCAAAGCCATTTTTGTTTTTTGTTGTTGTTGTTTTTTTGTTTTGTTTGTTGGTTGGTTTTTTTTTTATCTCGGCAATCAGAGTCATTAGACTTTTAAAGAAAAATACATATGGGTAAACACATAATGACATAGTGCGAAACACAAAAATCAAGAAGTACCGATATATTTTAGAATTAATTCGACCGCTACTGATAATCCTCCGAAAAACAAACAAACAACCAAACCAAACATCAAAAACAAAACTAACGAATAGCGCAGACAGTGACATAAATTAAAAGACCTTTTGACAAGAGATGCCTAGGCAGTGCGGTGTTTAATTTAAGCATTGTTTTCCCTTGGTTCAAAGACACTAAGGAACTACGATTCATTTATGCTCTTTGATCAAAAAAAGTATCTCAAACAAAGAGCATTATTAAGTATAGGAAATAAGCAAATGTACAAATACTCTTTCGTGTGGCTTTATTCGAAATCCAATGACAAATTGCCTGAAAACTTGTTTATACTTCTATGATTTACAGTACTGAAAGTACTGTGAAATAGCAAAGCATGGTTTCTTTGTCAAAGGTTACCATGGACCTCAAAATTTATCTGTTAACTTAAGCTATCAAAGCTGACGCTTTGCTACCTAAAATAGGACTGGTCATGTCATGTCATGGGCTCGATCCTCGGCGGCGGCACATATTCTTTCCGAGATTTGTCTCTAACAAACGGGTGGATAATCGTAAACCTGTTCTCATTTTGGACGTTTTGTTGTATCTAACCCTTCTCTGTACAAACCCAGGATTTTTCGTCCCTGTGATTTTATACTTGAGAAAACATTGTGGGAAAAAGAAGACACTGCTTGAAATAAGCAATTTCTTCTTTTCCCACAATATTGTTCACCTTATAGGATTGTTCTATTTCAAATTGCATCCAATTTTTATTGTCGTCGGCAACCTCTTTTAATTTGGACTAGTCTACAATTTCACAAAACGAGAAAGGGTTAGGTTGCTGTCACTTTAACTGCATCGTCTTACTAGTAAACTAATCTCCAGCCGACAAATTTTAGAATGATCCATTTGAAAGAAGTTGCAGACGACAATTTCAAGATCATGAAATACTTTTTTATTTTTTAATTATTCTATATTTTATCTTTGGGGCTAGATAACAATGTAGGAAATGAAGAAATTGCTTGTCACAAGTAATTTCTTCATTTTCTACAATGTTTTCCCAAGCCCTTTCCTTGAGAGGAGTAAAAAAAGTGGGATTGTGCTTGGAATAGGTTAAAGTGTTTTTAAGTTTGATAAAACTTGCCTTTTTTTACTTCCTTGACCTTACCTGACCTTTTTCCTAAGAAAGCAGGTTATCAACCGTAATTCAAGACAAGGAATGCTTTACGACCACATATATATTCTAGTTTGTTTACTTACAGTAATGTCAGGACCATTACCTTATCGGAAATTGTCTAATATGTCGCCATGGAAACAGAAAAACAAGGAAATTTCTTGTTCCTGTTATTTATGTCGAAACTAATTTGGCTTTTATTCTATTGTAGTCAGTAAAATGGATATGTATAACCCTTGGTCGTCTGACTTCTTGCCATGTCAGCAGTTCATTATTCTACCGAAACTTTGAGAGTTTTACCGAAGTTTCGAATTTGCCTTGAAAATGATTATTACGTGTAATTGAGATTTTGTAGCATAATTATTAATGTATTGTTATCTCGCGAAGGTCCAAAATAAATAAACATGTAATGCAAATGCATTTAACCAATTTCCACATATATAAACATTTAGACATGTCGTTGAAAATAGAAATTGAAAATAAAACTCAATGTGAGAAATAACTTGTAACAAGAAATTATTCCATTTCCCGCAATGATTTCTTCTCTATTTGATAAGTATATTTCAGCCGCTATTCGCATTGAATCGTCGTCTGCAATTCGATTCTCTCTTCATATGTGTGGTATGGTAATGAATTGAAATGTGCAGCGCTTTCAATTCAGACTCTTCTCTTGTCTGTAAACAGCAATAATAAACGGATCGCTTGTCCCGCCCACTGACCCCCAACAGGAATTTCCACTCGGATATTAACCCTTGTCATGCTGTATAAATCACCTTACTGAATTGCTGTCAAATCAAAGGGCTGAAAGCACTGATAGAACTTGTTCAAAAATCAATATTTTTTTTAGAAATCAAGTTCATAAACAACTCTAGCAAGAACAGTACAAGCAGGAGGTATAGACTTAGATCAGACTGCACTTATGTGCAGGCTGATCTTGGTCTATACCTCCTGCCAAAACTTGAATATACCGGTTTAGCATGACAAGGGTTAAACGGGGTTATTTCGCTAAATTTATGACCAGGAAAATGTAACAAGAAAGTAGAATGTTTGATTGGCGATATTCATAGCGTAACTGCAGCTTGTCAAAGCTGTAGTTACGATATTTAAATCGCCAAAACCAACAAAAGTTGCTTACATAAATGTCGACCAATGTCGAATTTCAAAGTACATTTCCTATCCAATTGAATGATTTGATTGGTCGATTTTTTTTATTAGAAGTTGCTTCGAAATATTTCAAAATGAGTAAGTATGGTCGAAGGATACTATCATGTCCGGTTAACCGACAGGGATGATAAAATACGTCTATCTACTTATCCGAAATAATCGCGATAATTTGATGTTTGACATTTTGAAAGTTTTTTATCACGTTTAATGATTTTCGTGTTAACCTTTGAGATAGCGCGGAGGCCAGCTTTTTACCCTCTGTACTTTATCTTGCGAACGTTTTCACTTCATACACAGGAACCTAAGCTTTGTGTTTCTGCGATTGATTGGCCTTTTGGTTTTGTTTTAGATCCTGTTAACTTTGGTTTGTATAGTGCTTTGAAAGGTTATGAAGAAATACAGATCTGCCTTTTCACGTAATCTGAAACCTCTAAAATCGACCGGCGTTTTCATGGAAGTTCGCAAGCAGACAACTGACGTTTCCAAATTTCACAATACGATATGGAACCTAAACCCCTTATGGCGACTTATACAAGGACAATAAGTCATTTACTGTTATGGTTTGGAATAGGACAAATTACAATATCTGCGGTTTAAAGTCTCATACCAGCCAGTGCGTGGTCGTGTTTCAGAGCTTCCCTCGCATTGGGTTGCATTCGGCGAAGACATTGAAATGCCCGAACAGCCACCCGTTGAAGAAACATTTGAGTCAATAGCTATCTACTCTGCGCATAGTGAAGACTCTGATCAGACTGTTCGGATGTATACAGGCTGATCCAATTCTTTACTTTTAGCACGCGTGAGTTTCGGACAAATTCAAATAAAGCGTTCCTTGTGATCAGTATATTTTTGTTGCTCGTAAAGGACTTTGCTATGCTGTAGTTAAGTAGACTAATATACGGGGATTAGCGCAATTGGGAGTGCATGGAAGCCAGTATATCAAAGTGTCAAAGGGGGATATTTGATAGATAGGGCACGAAACCGACGTGCATAGATCTATATCGAGACTTAAATCGAAAGTTTACATTTATCTTCTGCTATCTTGTGTTCAACCCAGTGTTCTGGCGATTATACTTAGACCGGTCCAAATTTAAAGAGGTAGTTCGCGGCTGATTAACCCTTTCCGGTACAATTCATGTCTTCTATGTTTTCATGATATTATACTTGAGAAAACATTGTGGAAAAAAGAAGAAATTGCTTGTGACAAGCAATTTCTTCTTTTCCCATAATATTTTCTAGCAGAAAGGATTGTTCTTTTTTAAAATTTACTCACTTAACAATGTCATCTGCTACCTATTTGAATTCGGACTAGTATAAAATTTTGAAAAAGATAAAAAGTTAAAACTGTTGTGTTTTTTTTGGGGGGGGGTGTTTTGTTTTGTTTTGTTTTTGTTATTTTTTTTTTTCAATGAGTTTCCTATTCCTCAAGTCATATTCATGATGAATTGTTGTAAGCCAGTTTTTAGAGCTCGGACTAATTCAATTTATGTTGTCTGGTGAAGGATCAAAATTAACCACTAGGCTTGCTAATCTATCTTAAACGGTTCACCGCTATCAGCTTTGTTTTCCAGCATTTCTCCGTATCTATGGAAATTGGGGCTCCAAAAAGCATTCGATTTCATGAAAATATTTAAAGAATTATAAACAAATAACCACCGCGGAAATTTGTTTTTATTATAAATAATTGCACTTGAATGAAATCCGTACTTTTTTTCTATGTTCTGTCCACATTTTGTGGCAAATGATTGTACAATAAATAAGTTTGTAAAGTGATTTCACATTATCCCGAGAGGTCATCGAAAATAACTATTTTCTGAAATAACGACTTATACCCCCTCCCCCCCCCCCAAAAAAAAATTGAGTACTCACGAATCTCCACGTATTAAGTAATAATTCTCAACTCCACTTTATTTGGCATTCGGCAAAGATATATGCCATTGGTCATTTACAAGATTTCTAAATGAAAATATGGCATTGACAGAATAATAAAGATTAATTGACTCTGTATAAAGCGCATTGTTATAGTGAAAGTGATGGCCAAATTAGTAATTGCTTTTTTAAAGCACCAGAGTTGCAGTAGCTATATAAAAGAAAACCAGCGGTATAGTGATTAGATATGGTTACAATTTGGGATGAGTTCCTACAGCATAGGGCAAGACAGTAATACGGACGACAGTTGATAAAGCCAACAATAAACACTATTAATGCTCCCTTCCCTTCGATCTCTGAACCCAATCACCTTTCTGCAATATCAAATCTTTGAAGTTAGGTGTGAGGAAAAATTACAGAATGAAAACATTTTAAGAAAATTGCTTGTCACAACAAATTTCTTCTTTTCTCAAAACGTTTTAGTAAAACAAATTTACTGGGACGCCTTTACCGCTGATTACACAGCGTGTGAATCCATTTTACTTGACATAATTTGCAACTAATTGAAAGACGAGTAGCTCTCAACCGTTACTCGTAAGGTTCAGAATTATAGTTCTTGAGATATCATATTTAAGTTTTCGTTGCACACTTATCTTCATTGAAGAATTGCTCAACATGCCCTTTGCCAGGTGAGCAGACAATTTCATGGTCAGAGTTTAGCTCCTTGAACCTTTAATCATACAAGTCTCATGTGACTCAAGATGGGAACATTAACCCATTCCCACACATTGACGCTTTTTAGTGCCCCTCAAGAAAACAATTAGGAAAACATGATGTAAAGTGAAGAATTTGCTTGTAACAAGCACTTTCTTCATTTTCCAGCAATTTTTCTACCCAGAAAGTTGAATTACTCCAAAATTTCATAACTTTAAATTGACATCTGCAACTCCTTTCAATTTGGACTAGTCTACAATTTCCTTGTGTGGTAATGGGTTAAGTCTAACCACTTTCACGCAACTTAGAATATAAGCTCTAGGAAGCATATAAACAAACGTAAGAAATTACTTTTAACAAGGGATTCCTAATTTTCTATCAATTTATCTACCTTACTTTGGTTTAACTATGTACCCCACTTTGAATGGGTTTACCATCTTTTCTGCCGTATCAGGAATCAGGTTGGGACATTACCGGACTTTCAAAATATATTAACATGTAGTTCATTTTTTTAAAGTGGTAAATTGTATGCCCGGTGACTTTTGTCTTTGTTTTTATTTCAAAGAGAGATTGAAATTGGGTTAAATCTGATGTTTTGCTGCCGAAATTCTGGACTCGCTTTTTAGCTAGCAAAGCGTCAGCTTTGATGGCTTAAGTAAACAGACAAAATTTTGAGGTCGTCTCAAAGTTCAACGAGTGCAAACTGTCACTGGAGGCTTAACCACTAAATCCGTTAAATGCCTACGCCATAAAAATAGTTCTAATGTATTTCAAGAATATTGCAAACTCTTTTCAAATTGTAGAGAACTCAAAAGCATATCATTTAACCTATTTCCATTCAGTTCCATTTTTAAGCATCTCAAGGAAAAAAAACAACAACTTTGGAAATCATTGTGGACAATGAAGAAATTGCTTGTACAAGCAATTTCTTCAATGTCCACAATGTTTTTTAACCCAACAAGGGAAAGATTTTCTAAATTCAACCATGCTTTGCTAGCTTACAGTACTTCAGTACTTTGATTTATTACGAAATGTACAAACCGAACGGCAAGGGAAAATGGTAGCCATCAGACAAATGTCGTAAAATGTCCAGAGCTCTTGACCTGGTGTATGTAAAACAAGATTATTTAATCTCAAGAATGTCGGATTGATACTTCTAAGTCAATATTTGGTCAATATAACACCTCGGTAAGGTGTCTTCAATTGGTTGTTCCCTTCTACAGTTTGTATCAAAATTTTACCACCAATGTAGTTAAGAAAAAGTGTGTGGGTGTGGACTACCTCGATAGAAAACTGAGTGTTTGATGGATCAAAACCTTTTACTTTGTCCAATGAGAGACAAATAACTGAAATAACTTATGCCGGCCTTAAGTAAAAATAAAACAGTACACCAGAAATTTACAAGAAAATATTGATTGCTTATTATCACTGACTCCATTCTTTATATAACAAAACCTTTCGATAATTTTCTTAACCGTAAGTAGAAGCATGGGAGCCTGTGCTGGGCATTTGCTATAATCAAAAATGTGTGATTCGGATCAGCCTGGGACAGTTTAGTCAGTGTCTTTATCGTGCGCTCTATTCAAAGACAATGGCTTAAAGCCTTTTCAGTTGATCAGCGATTATTCTTGATGTAATAACTGACTGGTCGCGAGGGTCAATCAAAGAATCAATCGACCAATCAAATCATTTGTTTTCACCGAAAGTGAACTTTGAACTCCAACATTGGCCAACATTGATATAAATCATATATATTGGTTTGTCGACCTAAACGTCGAAAATACAGCTTAATCAAGATGTAGTAACGACGTTTAGGTCGCCAACCAAGCATTCTACTGTTTCGTTACATGCAACTGGCCATAAAATTTTCAATTTAATTTGAAGCGGAACTTCCTGTCGGAGCTAAGGCGTTTTGCTAGCGATCCGTCAAATGAATTCCAAGACTGCTCCGTGTTTATGTTTCACGCGCAAATGAAATTGTTAAAAATGTCCTAGACTGGTTTATTTTGTAGTAACACACAAACACTTATATTGTCATTATGATTGAATGTACATTCCATCAAACTGGTACATGCACCTTTTATTAGTTAAAATCGAATAAACGACCTCACTTTTAAAAGATTGCATTTGGGTGTTGTATAAAGATTATACCCAGAAATCGCCCTTTTCCGAAATATATCCATATTTGGTAAAGTGTCAAGTATTTATAGTTCCTACTCACAGCGCTTTTATCGGCCCTTGAGATTTCAACTACTTGTCAAAAACCATGAATGGACCGTCCAACTGGGAGTATACAGGAATTTATTGACTGTCTTCAAGTCTAGATATACACTCATATTTGTCAACTAGTCTGATATTTCAAAAATTATGTAACGAATGTTTAGTTCCGGAGGGCCCATATCCCTTGAATATATTACAATAATTGTAAAACGTGTGATTATGACCTCAAGTGAAATATAGGTGGTTTCCCGAGACAATATCACATGCTCTATGCCCGATGACAAATGGTCATTAAGTATCCGGGCCTAAAACTTAATCAACAAGTTTTTTGTTGTTGTTGTTTTGTTTGTTTGTTGTTTTTTTTTTGTTTTGGTTTTTTTTTTGTTGTTGTTGTTGTTGTTGTTGTTATTTTGATTATTGAACTGAAAGAGACATACCACTCAAGCGAGCCATCGTATGGACACAAATCGTCAGTGTAATTCTAAAACCTAGTAACTACAACTTGATTAAAACTGTGGTCCCGAAATTTTAGAATTACACCGACGGAATTTTATTTTGTGTCATATCGTCTTAGCTTTACAGGAAATCCAATTCATTTTTATATGCCAAATTTGATTGACCTATGATGGATGCGATATTTTTACGAAAATTGTAGATGATATCCTTTAGAGAATCTGGTCAAGAAACAAAAACTGTTAAGGGAATAAATTCACTTTCATATTCTTCTTTTTTAACTCATTACCAGACAATCCAATTGTTTACCTGTCGAAATTTGAGGAAGCTGTAGACGACAATCTCAAGTGTGAAGAATTTCAAACATCTCCGTCTTTCTGGTTAAAAATTAAAGTGAAAATAGATAAGTAGTTTGTAACAATCACTTTTTTTCAGATTTTCCCGAACTCTTTTTCTAGAGAAGCGGAATTGTTTGAGAATGAATTGGAATATTTTCTGACCTTATAGGCTGGTATACAATAAAGCGTATTAACAAGGAGAGAATTCTTTCAATCGGCTTATCTGATCTTTACTGAGTTTTAATTAGCTTATTCGATGATAAACGAAAACCACAGAGTTTTAATAACTTCCTAAATCGTGTGTTGTGGTCACATTGCGAGAGTTTAAGGAGTCTTTCTTATTTGCATAAGACGCAATGAGGAGCTAGATTTCAAAGAATTAAATAATGATTAGTCATTTTCTCATTGCTTTGTTAAAAAGAAAGAGTACAGAGTGTTCTATTTAGATGTTTTGTGATGACAAATCGATGACGAAAAAAATCATAATCCTACAAAAAACCCGAAGAAGCGATGGCAGAAATGCTATTTAATCCATTGCAAGACGCCTAAAAACTTTAGACTGGTCCATATTCAAAGAAGTTGAGGTCGACAGTTTATAATAGATGAAATTCTAAAAATATTTGTCATTTGGGGTAGAAAAATAGTGTTGGTAATAAAGTCGAAAACAGTTTACGCGATTGCCGTTATGAAGCAGAGTTGTTTAGGAATGGGAATGGGAATACCAAAGCACGCATGTAGTCTTTTTCACAAAGACTAACAACATGTCGAAGTATATTAATATAATACAAATTACAAAGAACATTGTTCAAGGAAATATTTACATTGGATGTTGTTTCGGTTTTAAAATCAACGAGTTCTGCACCCGACTTCGAGATGAAGACATGGTTGTTGGGGGTTGTTGTTTTTTCATTCATTTTACTTTTTACCTATTTCAGTAAGTTTATCGGTTTCAATTAGATAAAGGTGGTTATTTAAATCACCTTAATGCGTGCCTAGAAAGTGTACGTTTCTATCTTTCCGTTGCACGTGTTAATTAAAATTCAATTAGGATGTTGAAAATTTAAATTCCGAACAAGTAGCTCGCAGCAGACGAAACACAGACATCTCTGCATCCTTATCCATTATTCTTCAAAAAGAGTTGATTTGCATCATCTAGAACCAGTTAATTAGAAATTTAATCAGTTATTAATCATTGGGAATCGTGTGTAGGGCATGTCAAAAACCAGTAACTTTAATTTGTACTCACACATATCGTCGATGGGTGTAAGAACAGCTTTTTCAATTGGTAACTTACTGTCGTCTGTATCATCTTTGAATTTTTATTTGTCGAATTTCTTTTGTATGTAAATGGACGAAAAGTTACTTTGCAATAAAAGTGATATTATACTGAAGTACCGTCAAAGATGAGACAGGTTAACCAGTCTAAAAGAGGAAGAGGCAACTCCGTCGTCTTTGAATCTAGACCGTTCTAATTCGTAACGCACAACGAAGGAGGAAGAGGTAACTGGTTACCAGACGCATCTCAGCAGCCCCGAGGCCTGTCAAATTACACGTCAATGTCATTCTCACGTCTGCTTCCGCTCATCGTAGACACAATCGCCGCCATCTTGGAAATACACTGCAGTTCGTTTTCAAATATTTCATAATGCAATCTTTTCATTTGCTCTCTGATACAATCATTTAAATTAGAATAAAATCTTAAGCAAATGGATTTCTAATATATTTATAGTCATTGTCTTCGAAATGTGACAAATTTTTGCACAAAAGGCATTTCATTTTATTGCATTAATTAATGCGGTTAGTCGGCCGCTAAAGAGAAATGCGATTATTTATTTACTTTTTGGCAGCCGACAATTAACTTCTGCACCATCGAGTGTCCTACGGCAACACCTTTCAGTCTAAACTGTCTGTGTAGTTTTATTATAGACCTACCTCAGCAGTTTACGTACACTTTCCTTTTCCATACAAAATTTAAGACCGCTTTGATGGCAAAGCGGTAAAGATGCTTGACTAGGGATCACGGGGTTATTATTTGAAGTCCAGCCGTCACCGGGTTGTGCTTAACGGCATTTATGGGTTTCTACTGCATGCAATTCTATAAACTATCTACCTTTTCCTGCAATATGTATTTTTTATCAAACTTGGATACCCTTGCGGAAGGAGAGGTTCTAAAATTTTCTTCCTGTACCTGTACCTTTGCCAGTGTAAAAAGTTATAGATTATAAAAAAGCAAGGTTATGGCTTATCAGCCAATCTACTGACCGAAACAAGTGTATCTTGTTAGCGGAGAGATAAGATCATTTAAGGGGGTGTAAAAAGGCCGATAGGACTTGAGATATTTGTAATTAATTCGATCTCCCATTGGTACCATAGGAAAGCTTGTTAGCAGCCAAAGGTCCCCAGAATCGAATTTCGTTTTTTCATATTTAGAAACCTATGGTTTGCCAATAAAACTTCAGGCCCGGAGAATTATAAAAGGAAAAAACAACAAGAACCCAATATATTAATTGACAATTGATGGATTGTCAATTAAAATCAATCGATTAATCAAATTATTCATTTCGACCGGAAAAGAACTTTGAACTCCGACATTGGTAGACATTTAAGTGAAGCATCTTTGTTGGTTTGGCGACTTAAACATCAAAGCTGTATTCAAGCTGTAGTTACGAAGCTCATGTCACCAGCCAACCATTTTATTCTAAGTTACATGTTAGAGACCAAACAGTTGGCAAAATAACGGCATTTTATATCAACGTTGAACTTTCTGTCGGAGTTAAGTGGGTCAGAGATCCGTCAAATCGAATTTCGACAAAAGTTTCGATAAATGAAATGCGCGCTTTACTCGGTGGGCGACCATAATGTCGTAAATGCAGCTTGAATAAAGCTGTATTTACGACATTTTTGGTAATCCATAAACGACGTTTTCGCGTCGAACATTGTCTTATGATAAGAACTAGGGTTTATATCCATGAGGTCTCAAAGGACCACTAGAATTTATTTACTCAGCCGACCTTGATTAATTTGATACTATTGGTTTCGCTGCAAATATCCATTCGTTATATAACACTGGTGCTCTTTGGTTTTCTCCCAAGCTCATACTCGGGCTGCCGTTATAGCGCATTCGGTAGCGCGTCAGACTCCTAATCTTCAATCATGGGTTGTCATTGGTTCGATCCCCGGCGGCAACACATATCCTTCCCGACATTTGTCTCTCACCAATGGGCGGATAATCGTAAACCTAAGTGGGATAACAGCTGGAGGCTAGGTAAGGATGTAGTGGTAGTACTGGTGTGAGAAATACCAGGAATCCATTGTGAGTGCTCCAGCCGCCTCTATATAACTGAAATACTGTTAAAAGCGGCGTAAAACCCCATTCAATCAATCAATTCAAGCTCATACTCAGGCAAGCATGTGTTTCGTTTGTTCAATAGTGATCAGAAAATACGTAATTAAATATGAATTAGGCAACGGACAAATAAACGCCAAAGAGGCCTCTTACTAGAATAGAAATGTTCGAATAAATCAATTTCATTTATTAATCCTTTCCTGTACAGTTCCTGCACTTTTATGCTTGAGAAAACATTGTGGAAAAAGAAGACATTGCTTGTAACAAGCAATTTCTTCCTTTTCCACATTATTCCCTACCCTACTGCATGGTTATTTTTTTCAAATTAAATCCACTTTCAATTTTTGTCTGCAAAACCTTTGAATGTGGACAGGTCAAAAATTATGCAAAACAGGAAAGGGTTAACATAGAAAAAGCAGATTTTTTTCGGTCAAATCGTTTGTTGTTGGTACTTATTTGGTTAATTATATTATATATATCTTTATTTCCTCCATAGATGAAGATTTACAAATACAACATAGAACAGATATACATGTAGAAGGTACTAATAATATTTTCTACCATATAGGACGGTTTCATTTCAAAGAGCTTCGAATTTTTATAGTCGTCTGCAACTTCTTTCAATCTGGACCGGTATAAAATTTCAAGAAACTGGAAAGGGTTAAAGAAATCACTTTCTAAATATAAAAAGAGGCTTTGTTTGAAGACAGGAACATTTCTATATGTCAAATTCTTTGTCCTCAGAATGATGGTCGTTCGAAGCAAGCAGTCCATTATTTGATAAAGCAACTTTTCAAATTATTTCAGCTGTAGTAGAGAACAGATCTGCAAAGATCTCACCCATGCTTCCACAGACAATGGCAATAATTATGGCATGATTTCTAGACAATGTGAGAAAACACAAATTCTTCATCGATAATCAATTTCACGCTATTGTCACAATTGAATTGGGTAACACATGATACGTGCATATGATTTTGAAAACCATGGAAAATCCCCGTTCTCTAGAGAAGTGAAATATTCTAAATTACGCTATGAGATAACGTTTGAAATTTAACAGGGAAAAGCGGGGAGATTCAACCCCATTACAAGACAACAAAATTTTAGACTGCTCTACATTGAAAGAAGTTTCAGACAACATTCCAAATCTGCTAAAACTGGAAACTAAGAGCCAAACAGGATAGAAAACATTATGAAAAAGGTGAAATTTCTTCCTTTTTTATAATGTTTTCACGATCCTATTTCTTCAGAGCGTCAGAAAACGTCAATGAGTGGTAATACGTTAAACGAAAATCGTCCTCTGTCGTCGAACCAAAAGAAAAATAATGATTAAAACATGATACTGTAAATAAAGCCAATGTCCGTAATTGCAGGTTTCGTTTAATTCGTTTCTCAGAGAAATTAATATTTCCATGCTCTTCCGCTAGCCAACAGTCTGTATAATTATCGTATACTTTTTCTAGAATACTCATGCTATTTAATTGGACTGCATCCTCGGAAAGAAACCCTTTGATTGGACTGGATCTCATTAGCTTTTATTCTACATGTGCTTTTGTATAACCATATATTAATTGAAAGCTCATTTAGATTTATCCCAGATTTAAGTATGGCTATCAACTTTTCATTAAATTTTACTGAATTCGTCCATATAAAAGAAATATCATGCCGGTATAAAGCTAACTTATATGAAATCCCGTTTTTGTGTGCCCATATTCGATAATGATAGAAGCAACATTGTAATGATATTTTTTATTGTACATATGAGGCCGAATGTGTAATTATGGAATAATTGCGTTTTTTCCACAGTTCCGGGGGGAGAGCTCCTTTGTTAGACATTATCTATTACAAGATATCCATGACTCGTCAAACGAGAAGGAGACTTGTTGAAAGTGCGAAAAAGTATCGACAATTGACCAATCCCGACTCTCAAACAAGGAATATATCGACCAATCAGATCATTCATACAGCCCGTAAATGAGATTTTAAACTCCGACATTGGCCGCCATTTGTGTGAAACATTTGTTATTGTTTGGTGACTTAAACGTCGTAACTACGGCTTATTCAAGCTGTAGTTACGACGTTTTTGTCGCCAACCAACCATTCAACCTTTTTGTTACATTCTACTTGCCATACATTTTGCAAAATAACGACGTTCAAAATCGAAGCGGGACTTCCTGTTGGAGTCAGAGGGCGTAGCAAGAGGAGTAAGTGGGCGGGGCCAGCGATTGGTCAATTGTCAGATTGCTCAGACAGTGTATACACACCAGGATCGACACTTTTCGAACTTTGTAGATGTTCTTAATCTAGAATGGTCATTCTACCTTATCATAGCGCACTTGGTAGCGCGTCGGTCCGTCAAGCTAGAGGTCCCGGGCTCGATCCCCGACGGCGGCACTCATCCTTTCCGACTATTTGTCTCCCACCAAAGGGTCGATAATCGTAGACCTGTGTGGGATAGCAGCTGGAGGCTAGGAAAGGATGTGATGGCGGTACTGGTGTGAGAAATACCAGGAATCCATTGTTAGGTGCTCAAGCCGCCGCGATATAACTGAACGATTGTTGAAAGCGGCGTAAAACCACATTCAAACAAATCTACCTTATCTTATGTTGATGGTTTCCGAATACAGCCTCTGACTGACCTCCGGTAGATCTGACCTCTTTTCCAAATAAATGTCTCGTGGAGCTCTTATTCCCCCCCCCTCTCAACTTGACGTGTACAGTTAAGAGTACAATCGAAATTCAATAATATTCTCAGCGTATCAAAAAACATGCATTAGCCTATCAGAAGATTAAAAATTCTAATAGAACTGATACAAAATAAATGAAATGTAGCAACTGCCCTTCACTTCTTGATGATATCTTAAGATTCTAAAATCTGCATTGTTTATGCATCTACAGATCCACGGGTTAGTGCAAAAACATCGCAAAGGTATTTACGATATAAGGACTCTTGCGATGTTTATGCGTCGAGGTATTACAATCATTTCGATGATTCAAATTTTATAATATTTCCATTCTCTCAGACAAAAAAAAAAGTTGTATGTTTATGAGAATAAAACGTGAACTTGCTGGATAAAAAAATGTCAAAAAATGTCGTCGTAAAAGACAAGAAGAGATAATTTGTCCCCCAAGAGGTCGCCTAATCATGGTCATGGATTTACATATCCTGCTGTTGTTCGATTTCACACTGTACAGGAAAATCTCGGAGAAATCAAATTATCGTAGTCATTAATGTTCGGTCCCTTGTGGCTGGAATATATCATTGACATAATACACACTATGTGTGAGAGGGAGACGTTTCTGCCTCAGCTGTTTTGACCCATCACCAGACGACAGGATGGTCCAAAATGACCGAAGTTGCAGACGACAATCTTAAGTTGACAGAATCTAATAATCTTATAAAATGTTGTAGGGATAGGGATAGAAAACATTGTAGATAATGAAGAAATTGCTTATAAAAAGCAATTTCTTCATTATTCACAATGTTTTCCAAAGTTTTAATTTTGAGTGGCGTAAAAAAGGTGGTATTGTGTGGGAATGAGTTAAGGGAAATTTCTAGGCGTTGTTTCGGCTTCTGTCTTTTCTGAGGCCGCAGCATTGCCAGTGCAAACGTTAAAGGATTTGCTTGTTTCTGTTATTTCAAAAGAAACGTATTTCACACTTGGTATGTTTATTATCACCCCCCCCCCCCCCACGCAGGAAAACTCTAAAGGCAGAGAATGAAAAGATTGAGACATAATCTTTTCATAGACATTTTGTTACCGTTAATCATTCTCAGTCAACCGACGGCTACCGTATGCGACATTCTTGTTTTATACAAATCAGTGCAGCCAAAAGATGGATTTCTAATTAAAAGCATTTTTATCCTTACAACGAATTGATATTCCTATTTAATACTTGCCTACAATACTTCGGTTCTAATTTCTGTCTGCAACCTGCTTTGAAGAAAAATATGTCGTCTTGTAATGACTTTACGATTGATTGAATGTTATAACGCCGCTTTTAACAATTTTTTCTGTCATTTCGCGACGGATGGATTCCTGGTAAAATTTGCACCAGTACCAACATTACATCCTTTCCTAGCCTCCAGCTGCTATCCCACTTAGGTTTACGATTATCCACCCATTGGTGAGAGACAAATGTCGGAAGGATATGTGCCGCCGCCGGGGATCGCACCCATAACATCCCATGAATGAAGATTGAAAATATGATGCACTACCAACTGCGCTATGACGGCGGCACGACGAATGTAGGCACCAGGAACGTGGAGCATTTGTTATAACGACTGTGAGAGAAGTAAGGGTTTAATTTCTCTTGAAGGAAAAAAGTGACGGAGAAAAAAATTCAGCAAGGATTTCTGACAGTAATTGCGTGATTATGATTTATTGGAGATTTCTGGGCATTTTTTTGTTCATGACAATCTAGATGTGTTTGATGGGGTATAATTCATATGCATCGGAATTTTGGGGGATGTGAAATTGATAGATTGTTGTTGCGAGAAACTATCGGTTGTTGGCTTTGAATACCAGTAGGTGGGAGAGTGGGGAAATTTGGTTTACGTGTTAACAGTATGATTCGTGTTGGTCCTTTAACTAGTTTTTAGTCTATTGAGTAAATGTTTAATAATTTGAAGATAGTGAGCGATTTAGTTCTATGGTAATAACATTTAATGCATGATAGATTGAGAACAGGTAAACAAGCAAAAACATATGCCAAAAATGATCGTAAATTTTGCTGCGAAAAGAGTTAATGTACCCTCATGAAGGTTAGTTAAAACAATGCGTATATACATACACAGCAATGTAAAAGCTATTGCCTAGAAGTATTCGGTTTATTGAAATTGAAACATCCTCGAGTTCATGAGAATTGTATCGACCGATAAACGTATTTGCATTTTTGTCCTCGACTCTTAGTTTGAATAAACTTTGAAAACTGATTGCAAATGTTTCAATTTACACGAAAGACTTTTCTGATATAGTACATTCAAGTAAATAGTCTTTTATTCTATAATCATGGCATTCGTAATATACTCTGTTGGATGTTATGAAACTTTGTTCAACACGTGGTTTCTACTGTTTTGAATTAGTTTACACATATCTAATGCTGTGGTGATATTCCTCTCTTCTGTGATCTAACATAAAATCCTATGAAACCAGATTTCAGACCATATACTTTTATAGTCGAACACATGTTTTATATCATCAACGCACAATATGATAGACCGTTTTTACGGTATATAGTTTCGAAATGATTATCTTTGATTGATCGTGCGCCTTTGTATAAAAACTTGTATCTGATATTTGATATAGCAGATGGCAAATAAATTGGGAATAAAACCTTGTCATTTTTACACCTCTTCCTAATGACTCGATCCTTACAACACGTACTAATGAGACGACCCTTACGACACGTGGACTTTTAACAAGGCTATAACCCATTACCATATAATCCCGCATTTTTACGCATTGACATTTATATGTAGCCATGGAAAACCATGGAGACAAGCAATTTCCTCATTTTCCACAATGTTTTCCAAAGCTGTTTTTTCTTGGGTTGCTTAAAAAGGGGGACCTGTGTGGGAATCGGTGAATTGTTTTAAAAAAATAGTCATTCCTTGAATTATACCTCGAATGAGTTCAGGAAAGGTCAATAGATGTCCGACAAATCGGCGGTATCAAACACTAAAAGGTCTTCTGTCAAAGGAATATAAAATATTGGTTCGTCATAAGATCGTTTGTTCGTGGAATCCGTCGATTTAAATTGGAAGTCCCAAATTGATTTTCTTGGGGTCTAAGTATATAGATTTTTTGATATCATGCTATCAAAGGTTGCTTAACCCATTCCAACACAGCAAAATTTTAGACTGGTCCAAATTGAAAGAAGCTGCAGACGACAATTTTAAGTTGATGGAATTTCGAATTTTTTCGTCTTTTTTTATAGAAAACATTGTGGATAATGAAGAAATTGCTTGATACAAGCAATTTCTTCATTTTCCACAATGTTTTCCAAAGCATTTTTCTTGAGGGGCGTAAAAAGGAGGGATTGAGTTGGAATGGGTAAATGTTTAGGTTATTTTATAAGAATGTCTACGCCATCATTGCGGATTGCATTTCCGACAACGCCCACTTTGATTCCGGGAGAATTACGTTTTACGAGCTATGAGTAATGACGGTTTATACTGTTAAGTAATGCTTCCAGTTAGTAAAATATGTTTAGGCAGCCTACATAATTCCTTTAATAAAAAAACTCTTCGGAATATACCAACTTTAACGTTTGGTACATGTATATGTATTTGTTGGGGGGGGATACAATTGCATTTATCATCAACTTGATTAACCCTTTCTTGTTTCTCAAAATGTAAGATGTGTCCAAATTCAAAGCAATTACACACTAAAATTCAATGTTGTTGCTTTTTTGTGAGAAAAGATAGTAAAGAGATGATCTCGATATCCCTTAACTCGTGTGGATGAAAAAATGTGGAAAAGGAAGAAATTACTTGTTACAAGCAATTTTTGTTCTTTTTCCACAATGTTTTCTCAAGAATAAAAAAAATCATAGAGGCGTAAAAACCAGTGATTGAACAGGAAAGGGTTTAATTTTAACGGCTCTGATATGAAATAGGCGTACGCGTCAAATTTTACGCGTGTAAATGTATAACTAGACGTAAACTCACCAACGTTACTTGATTAACGAACGTATCAAAGGTTAGTTTTTGACGTTAATTTGAAGTGACGTTCTTGTGTAAATAAATTAAACTTAATTATCTGGGGGAAAAGAATCTACATGTAAATTTAATGAAAAAAAAAAAGATCTCGGCGTATTACCAGCCGATAAATGTTTGGACATATTCAAATTGAAAGAGGTTGCAGAGGACTGTTCAAACTCTTCAAAAACATCGAGACTATTGATTGAAAAGGATACAGTTACGATGCTGAGGATGAAACTTCTCATTCTGCGCCTTTTATATTTTGTAAACATAATTCCAGTTCATTAATGTCTTCGTATTCCATGTCAACATCTTCCTGAATTTTAATGTCAATTTCCTCTTATTGAGAACGTCGATTTGAGCCGATTTGATATTCCTTTCATTTGATACCCCAATATTGTGTCCCTATTACAGGGCATTTTAATTGCACAGAAGAAACAGTTTCCATGGTTACGTAATCTTCTTTTCTCGTTCAGTCTTTTGTTTTTTGTTTAAATTCAAGACTAGAAAAAAGGAGATTTCGTGGATTTGTGGTTATTTTCACTACGTCTTGTATCGCTAGGTTTGTCAGCTTATATTTTGTATCATTCGATCCATATAATACTAGAGTAACCTAATCTGTTTGACCAGCCCCCTGTTAAAGAGATTCACCTGCCCAAGAAAGCCATGTCTAAATTACCGGTGGCAGTTTACTATATAACGAGCCTGCATAAAAGCTACATCTGCTTTACCAAGCCACAAGCCACTACTTTGACTCTCAAAATGAACCCGAACCTGTATATAAGAGACTGTCCATAAAGCAAATTGCTGAAGATAGTAAAACAGATGTATTACTGAAAGAATGAGTAGTTAAACCATTAGTTTAAATTCCGGTCCGTCGCTAGTCACTCGGAGATATCCGTAGACAAAACATTTCATCTTTATATACTTGTTGAACAATAAAACACGCGAATATTTTAATAGCTCCGTGATACAACTGTAAGATTGTTCGGTGCAAATAAATGTATGAATCTATGCGTGACATTTCCAACCATTTCGCATTTGCGTGACTCGCACACATTGAGCACCCTGGACAGCCATTCGGGGCAAAAAGAATCTTTGGGTCAGTATCTATCTACGGAGTGCAGAGTAAAGACTCTGATCAGACTATGCGGATGCACAGGCTGATCTGAGTCTTTACTTGGCGCACATGTGTAATGGTTGGAAATGTCACGCATGCGCTCATATATCATTGTATGGACAATGCCAAGATAGACGAAATTCCCTTTTTATTCCTCCATGCGTATCTTATCGACACATACGCAAAAACAGAGAAATTCCCAATTATCTTAAATTCCAAGTGAAAAGTAAAAGAAAACCTTTCTCTGATACTTTATTTACACAGGCTCCCGGTTTTATTTTCTTTCTATATATCATTACTTTCTCCGAAAATATCTGTTAAATATTAACGCCAGAATGCCGTAAATCATAATTGAATCAGTTTTTAAATAAATGGATACAGCGTGATGCATTTTATTTAGCACTATCTTAGAAATTTAGAGTCGGCGATAGATTATTTACGACTTTTGTGTGTTTTAACATCATTAGCTTCGTCAGACGTTTTTTTTTTCTCAAGACTTTTCTCTTCGAAGTAGTATACAGTCATTCTTGCTTGAGTGGTCACCTCTTTTAAGCGACCACTTTCGTTAAGCAACCATCAACAAATGTCCCTTTCAGGCTTTTCGAAATTTGAGGTTTTGACTTATGAATTTATCAAAACTAAATCCTTTGTTGTTGGATCTCATTAGAATCGTCTCAATGAGACGATTCTAATGAGTTTCATCAACAAAGGATTAAGTGAAAATCCTGCAATAATTTATGTTTGCATCAGAACCGATCCTTCGTATATATCACAAAAAATTGTATCAAGCGACCATTCTCTTAAATGAAAACACCTTGACCTTCCCTTTGGTGGTCGTTTAATTCAAGTTTAACTGTTATTAGTAACAATCACGTCTGCAAAGAGACCACTGTAACCAATAAAAATCGACAAGAACAAAAAAGCAAAATTCTCTTAACATGTGAATGCATTAGCTCTCATCATTTTCTCTGACACATCACATGCTGCTTGAACTTTGAGTGGTCGTTTTTTCCCTATATCTTCGGTGCGCGAGCGAAATGTCGTAACTACAGCTTTGATAAACGACATTTTGCTCGTGCACCGAAGATATATGAAAATTTTGCCTACCGTTTTTGTTAAGCATGACTTTAAATTTACTTTTAATGTTTGTAATAGGAAAATAAGATAATGAAATCAACATTTTGAAAATTACCTTCTTTTTTTATTTACATAACGTCGTTGTTGAATAGTAAAATAGCGTAAATACAGCTTCAATAAAGCTTCACTTTCGAAATTTTATTCGTCATACGAAGCTTGATGTGTTTTTATATAACACCGAAGAAACGAAAACGTAGTAATTCAATTCTAAACAAAACCAAATATTTACAAAGGTTTGATTATAAACTGAAACGTTAGTTCGTTTAAACTCAATTGAAATTTATTGAAAGAGACAGTCTCAATTTAAGTTAATTTATTGCATTTAATACGAAAATGTTATTCTTTATGCTTTGTGCATTGAACTTAAATGTTGCTATAATAAATCGAGAGAAAATTTTAGCTTTTTTTTTCTTATCTTATTTATGTCGATTATACATGGGAAAGTAATAAGAAATTAAACATCTTTAACTAAACAACTAAACTCGAAAGTTTATGAAAACAGGTATGTGTGTGTTTTCGTGTATTTATCGACGCTACCGTAGCACCTACCCTTATCAGCGCCCCCCCCCCACCCCCCTAAGAAGACGGTTAGTTGGTACGGTGGAGAGTGCAAGGATATCGGACCAAACTGTTTGGAGCTCTGCATAGTTCTTTAACCCTTTTTCTGTTCAATCTCTGGCTTTTACATACCTGTGAATTGATAATTGAGAAAACATTGTAGAAGAAGAAGAAATTGCTTGTAACAAACAATTTCTTCTTTTTCCACAATATTTTATACCCTGTAGGTTTGTTTCTTTTCATATTGCCCTCACTTTTAATTGTCGCCTGCGACTTCTTTGATTTTGGAAAAGTCTAACATTATGAAGAATTAGAAAGGGTTAATTATTTTTATTATTATCATTATTTACAGCAGCGAGACGTTTTCGTTTTTTGGGTTTTTTTTATTTTCCTCCCATCTATTTCACGTTAACTTCTGTGTTGTCAGTTTTTTATTGCCACTATTTTCGAATGGCATTGCGTTCGGTTTTTTTATTGTTCACTTCGACGTTGATAGTTATTCGAGACAAGTGAAGTCGATACATCAAGATTCGATTTCACTTGTATCGGATCAGCAAATAAACAAAAAAGCGTCCCATTGCTTAAACTGATCCCCTCTTATTTACAATCTCACTGATATCCAACCGTTTGAAAGTCTTCATCTGTTTACACTCGAATTAAGTCTTCATGTAATATCGAGAGATAATTAATTACTTTTCAAAGGGACCGCCCCGTATCTTCTTATCTCAACACGAACATCTCGTTATAGTTAATAGGCATTAAGATGCTTATCGCGATTCGCCCCACGACCTCTTCGATCCGTCATTTCACTTATCGATTTCCGGTATCGAAAACGTCCGGTACGTTACCGGGTCTTATACAATATTGTCCAATCAGCTTATCGTTGGTCACTGACCTGGAGGGATGAATTAAGAACATGATTTTAAACGAACTTCATTTTGTCTTGAAAAAAAGAATTGGTAAATGATGCTTATTTCTATCCGAATATTCTTTTATGATAGATATAAAAGGTTTTTGTAGTTGAAATAAATTCAAATGTGCTCTAAAAGAATCGGGGAATTTAATTCAATTTGCACCACAACGTTTTCGCTACTTGACGATTGATTTATGGACCTGAACATCTATCATATTTACAAATTAAATCTCTAGCAAAAATGAATGTCCCTTGTTTCCGATATTGATCGTTATCAATGCAGAGCGAGTGCAAAATCGGGGAAGAATATGCGTTAATATTGAAAAGATATCAAAGCGATGATTTATTATACGAAATAAATTGTATTTTGATTTTTTCGGGATTTATCCACCAGGGAAAATAGAAACGTTTTGAATTCGTGGAATTTTAATGCCTATACGTCTAACAGTACATTTTTATTTTCTCAAGAGAAACATTAAATGTATATGTTCAGGCGTTCAAAGCCAATGTGATGGATAATTTGTAGCAGCAAGAATACAACGTATATATCGTTTTATTAGATATTCGAAGATTTCAATTATAATCGATTAACCCTTTCCTGTTTCTTCAAATTTTAGACTGGTCCAAATTGATAGAGGTTGAAGACGTCAATGAAAACTGGATGTAATTTGAAAGGAAACTATCCTATGTGGTAGAAAAAAATGTGGGAAAAGGTGAAATTGCTTGTTACAAGCAATTTCTCCTCTTTCCAAAATGTTTTCTCAAGCAAAAAATCACAGCAACGTAAATTCCCGAGTTTAAACTGGAAAGGGCTAAGTAACAAATTAAGCCATTTTGTCCGAAGCTTTGAGTATCTATCTAAAACCATGCTTTAAAACTCAACTACAAAAATGGGTTTGCTGGTATTTAAACCTTTTTTGAAGAACCAATGGGCTCCAGGATCCATATACAGTAAGTTTGGCTCGAGCTACCACTTCTTTTAAACGACCCTATGCAAGCTCTGAAGAAGTGAAGAGTCATTTTGCTAAAACGTAAAGAGCATAATCATAACCAAGTCCTATGTTTTTGGAACCCATTTGGATCGTCTCTCTGAGACGATCCTTATGAGTCCCAACTACATAGAAATAAGCAAATATTCTACAATAACTAATGTAATGGAATCAAATCAATCCTTCAAATCTTTCTCTAAAAGGTGTATTGAGCGACCATTCTTTTAGGCGACCACTTTTTGGTCGTCCCTTGAGAGGTCGCTTTACTGGATAATATGCTGGGAAAAATAATGCAGTTTTAACAAGCTTTTTTCCTACTAATCCCACAATCTGAAATATAATCGAAATTCGTTTAGGTCAAGATCAATCAAAAATCAATTGACTAACAGCATGTTTATTATAGAACCTTTCAGACTTGATTTTTTATCTGATCGATCAAAATTAAGGGAATGTAGAAACTTATTCAGACGAGGGCAACATGTAAGTTTCCATAGTAAACTCCAATACTTTTTTTCTGTGGGTGTGGGGGTAGATGAGTGGTTAAAAAAGAACAATTTAAGGCCCATCGGTTAGTTAGGTTGATGGTTGAGTGGATGGGGCGGTTAGTTTGTTTGTTGGCTAATTATAAGTTGGGTTTGGGTTGCGTTTGTTGACTGAATTTTGGGCAAAAAATGTTTAGGGTGTTGGTCAATTTGTGTTCGTTCCAAATTTATTTATTTTGTTGTCATTATTGTTGTTGTTGTTGTTGTTGTTGTTGTTCACTCAACAGTGGTTGCCTAATTTAATCTACGTTCTACGTTCTGAACCGGCATTCCCATGACATCGTACCAAAATGTTTGAGATGAAAGAACGGACAGGCTATAACCGGGTGAAAACTAGCCTATTAACCTATTAGCGGGCTTTATGGCGTGCGAAGAGATACAAAAATATCAAATCAACGTTTTCTTTGTGGGTACATGTACATAAAATTTACAGTCACTTAGACGGTGTAAAACTTTTATTGGATAGTTAACGCACTCCTTCATATCCAATTTGTTTCAAACGGTACGAATAAAAATCTGTTAGTTATCTAGGTATAAAAAATTTAGACTTGTCCAAATTGTTAAAGGTTTCTGACAACAAAATAAATTTTGTTTAAAAACGAGGGCCATGTATGGCAGAAAACATTGTGATAAAAGGAGAAATTGCTTGTGACAAGCAATTTCTCCTTTTATCACAATGTTTTCTTTTAAGTGTTTTTTCCTCAGTCTGTAAAATAGTGCGATTTCATGGGAATGGGTTTTAATGGCAACAATATGAAAACAGTAATAAGAATTGAGATAAATGAAATATTGACTTGGAACAATCCATTCCCCTCTTCCCAGAAACCTCTCTTTGCGATATATAGATGGGGATCTTTTCGTGCTCCTGAGATGATTTATTCGGATGAGCAATAATTTGAGCATATCTGACCCCGCCTACTGACCTCCGACTGTAAGCTTGACTTTATTTCGTTAATTTTATCATCTGTTACATCAAACGATTTTATAAAATGGTTGGTTTGCGACCTAAGCGTCGTAACTACAGCTTGAATAAGCTGAATTTACGACATTTAAGTCGCCAAATCAACAAAAATGTTTCACACAAATAGCGGCTAATGCATGAGTTCAATTCCGGAATGAATGATTTAGTTGGTCGATATATTTCTTGATTGACAGCCGCGATTGATCAGTGTCATGTTATTTAAGTGAATTTCATTTTTGTTAAAAATCCGCACACAATTTCTTCCAATTAAGAATATGCTTAACTGATGGGTTTGACAATTTTAGTGGATTTAAAAAATCGAGATTTGGGACAGAATTGGTCAATGAATCTTGAAGTGATATGAAAATTGAAAACGCACAAACATACGGGGGTACTTTATCAATGAAATGTTTGGAAAGAAATTAACCGTGAAATAACTTCGCTAACATGTCACCTTGTAACAATAGAAAAGAAAATAACGTTGAAGCTGGGAAGAAAATTTGGAAAAACTTTTACACTTGACTTTTTAATGAAAAATCCCTTCATTTTTTTAAGAAGATATGCATTTACAGTCATTGAGATTTTAACTTCCCAGTCTAGTTTCACAAATTTCGGAGAGAGCTTTACTGGTATTGTAAATTTATTAAAAATAATGAATATAAGCGAAAACCACTTTCACTTTCTCAGCTACATCTGCTTTAAAGCAACAAACAATCAACGAACCGCTGGCCACGCCCACTTGCCTCCGACAGGAAGTTGAACTCGAGACATTAAACGGAGATATTATGCAAAGTCAGTAACATGTAACAAAAATAGAATTAAAATGAATAAGTTGCGATCTAAACATCTTCACTACTGAAAAAACGATCTGAAGTTACGACGGTTAAGTCTACAAACCATCAAAAATACGTAAGATAAATGTCGAAATCCTAACTTCACTTACGATCTGAATGAATGATTTGACTGGCCAATCCACTTTTTAATTGACAGGAGCGTTTCGTTAACCCTTTCCCGTACAATCCCTGCTTTTTACGTCCCTGTAATTATATACTTGAGAAAACATTGTGGGAAAAGAAGAAATTGCTTGTAACAAGCAATTTCTTCTTTTTCCACAATTTTTTCTACCCTGTTGAATGGTTATTTTTCAAATTTAATCCGCTTAAAATTTTCGTCTGCAAAACTTTAGAATTTGGACCAGTCTGAAATTTCGAAAAACGGGAAAGAGATAATCATCATTCGTTGTAGACAAACGTAGTGAAAAGGGGAATAGTTGCTGGAGTCAAGCATTTGCTCAATTCTAAGCACCCTTTCGTATATCTGACAAACCAAAAGAATAATTATAAATTACAAAACGATCTCTTGATGGGAACATATTTTGTGGAAAAGATGAAATCGTTTGGTACCAACCACCTCTTTTTTCCTTCGGTTGTTTTTCCATTTTTTTTATTTTTATTTTATGAACAAACTCTGAATGTTGTCTCGAATTTATTTCAATGTTGGAATCTTTTCAAGTACGCGTTCGATACGTTAGAGGCTAAACTCTTTAAAATCTTTGGGTATTTTTCAGGTAAAAAACACTGTGAATAATGAAATATCTAACGCCTTTGTCTTTTTGGTTAGAAAACACTGTGGATAATGAAGAAATTGCTTGTTACAAGCAATTTCTTCATTTTCCACAATGTTTTCCAACGCTTTTACATTGAGGGGCGTTTAAAGGCGTTATTGAGTGGGAATGAGTCAACGAAGATTGAAACTTAAGTTTAACCAACTATGAAATGACTTTGTTGAATTATCTTTCCCAATGGAACAGATAATAATTAGAACCTTTTTTCTCTCTGTTTATAACCATCCAAATTAATTATTTAAAACATAGAAAAAAATCTTTTTTCTACGATTGATTAGCGATGAAATGTTTTACTATCTATTCCAAGTATTTCATGGAGAATGTTTACCCGTTACCAAAGCAATCCTGACCTTAACCCTTTCCTGTTCAAACACGGGATTTTAGGTTGCTGTGAATTTTTACTTGGGAAAATATTGTGGAAAAAGAAGAAATTTCTTCTTTTCCCACAATATTTTCTACCACATAGAATGGTTTCCTTTCAAATTGCATCCAGTTTTCATTGACGTCTGCAACCTCTTTCAATTTGGACCAGTCTTATATGTCAAGAAACGGGAAAGGGTTAAACGCCATTATGGACTATTTAACCACTTTAACCCTTTGTAAGGTGGAAAAGGTGACGAATATAAAATGAGAACTTACCAAGATTCAATGCAGCAACTCCAAAAATTAAATCCAAAATAAATATATAAATAAATAAATTCTGACGAAGTCCTCCTTTTATCCCCATTTCGTCGAGTAGCACTTCTTTTTTTTAATTGAGACCAAGATCGAAGAAACTATAAACTATTTGATGAAAATATTTTTCCTCTTTTCAAGAAGTAATTAATTCCACGGATTAACTTCTATGCACCATTTTGAAATCACCAATATTTGAAAATCAATTAAAATCACTAATTATAAAAATTGTGAGGTCCATTTGCCTCTTATCTACGTCCAAGGTGTCATTTTATATCCATTTCTTGTCACATGGTCTTGATTTCGGATTTCCGAAAAAAATGTTTAAAGTCAAGAGTGTTGTTGTTGTTTCACTATATCACTTTATCATCAAATTCATTAAATTCCTGTCACATTTTCTTGAAATTTGATGTAAAAAATTCGTTGAAAACATCAAAAGTGTACAAAATAGTTCCCCTTAATCACATGACTCCAGTATCGGAAACTTTGATATGCCTTAGAACACTTGCTTTTTCAGATATTTTCTTTACTATTAATATTTTCTATTCTTGTATCTTCTTTCTCCCTATATAACTAATGCTAAATAAGGTGTCTTCATGACCTTGAAATTGTGAAACAGCGGGTAGAAAAAAATCAATATAGTATCCGAGTTTTTGTTAATTAAATGTTATCTATTGGATTCAAATGTTTTATTCATAGAGTTCTTTTTCTCTAACCAGAATTCATTCACGTAAATCATTTTCACTCCACCACTTAGTATTTAAATTGTCTTCATAGCCTCGTGGTTCATGGCTTAACTGGTTCCCTAACTTGAAGTTACAAAGAATTGTCAGAGTGATATTTGTAAAAATTCCCCCGACTTCGATTCACAGGATCAAAAGTGATATTTTTCATTCTGCGACAGCCTTTCAATCCTAGATAAAAGATAGAGAAGAAAAATCAAAATAGCTTCTCTTTTTTTCGAAACAAGCAGTGGTTTTTGCGACGAATGCAGATCAAAGAAGATATTGATAAAAAGTGTTAATCGTCTGAAACAAAAGATATACTAACTTTCAAATAATAACGCTTGAGCACCTAGTTTTAACTGTTTTGTAAACAAGCTTCGGATGTCATAGCAAATCCCACAAAATGACACTTTTTGACGCCCCACAAGAAAAACAATTGGAAAAATATTTTGTAAAATGAAGAAATTGCTTGTAATAAGCAATTCCTTCATTTTGCACAATGTTTTCTATCCAGAGAGTTGAAAAAATCTACATTTTTGTTGTCGTCTTCAACTTCTTTGAATTGGACCAGCCTAAAATTTTGCCGTCTGGTAATGGGTTATACTAGTTAAGAATTTGTTGTATAACCATGTGTATGTATCTTTCTCTTGAAGAAACAAATCTATAGACATCCTCAAAATAAAGCTAACAGTTCCTGTAAAATGAAATTTGTCCTGTCAGGCGAAAAGGAATCATCTGGGTATATGTATCCCGTAATACAAATATTTCAAAAAGATATTTAATCCAGCAGAGGTCAAGCAGAGGCTTAAAGTAAAAACATTGTATGTGTCTATACACCGTATAGACGCGTACTAGGTTTTTGCTTTTAGACCTCGAGAAACAATCTACAGTAAAGTAGAATAATTATAGTAAATATCGATAACCTTTCAAGAGTGAAAAGTTTCGACCATGTTCGGTTTTTTGTAGTTTGACCTGGGTTGATTCTTTTCGCAATTCCAATTAGGTCCCCTTTTGCCTGATTTGACACAATTTTAACGATCAATTTTTGCTTGTTATAAAATCTTAGAACGTTGAAAATTTCGAATATTAGATTCTTTCAAATCAAACATTTTGTATCAATTTCTAAAACAGTCTTAAAAAATCATAAACTGTGCATTTGAACTTTTTTTATTTCTTCGATAGTAAGTCATGGAGCCTTTGTAATGATTTTAAACATTTTTTTCTCGATAATTTCGTGATAATTTAGCACAATTTATTTTAATGAACAATTTACGACTTGTCTCTCTAATTCATACATATGTATTCTTAGATAAAAAAAATCTCAGAGAAACATATTACCATAAAATAATCAAATTTCATTCTTAAAGGCAAACAATCGATTTAAGTTTTTTAAACATTTTAAATGTAAATGATTTTTTTTTTTTTTTTTTTTTTTTTGAAATATCTACATGATTTCCCAAAATTATTTATAAGAAAATTTCGATAGGTTCTAATTGGGTCAGACTTGAATATGCATACCCGTTAAATGTTTTAATTTTTTAATTAAAGTATTTTGTGAAAGAAAGATGCACCATATTCATTAAAGATCGGGGGGAAAATCCAAAATTTTGCTAAATCGTAAGTGGCACTTATACACAAAAATCCATGACATACAAATAACATACACATATAAAAATCCACAACGCGAAAACGTTAAAGTATCCAAAATTCGCCTTACACCGATCATTGTGAGATGCAGAATGTGATTTGAGTTAAATTCTACCGCTGACAAGGGGATGGGAAGGTGTAAACTATCGGAAAAATCCTGAGTATTGGTGAAGGGAAGCAACTCTGGTTACATTTCTGACTTTATTAAAGCGTATTTAGTAAAGGGAAGTAACTTTGGTATTGACATTCTGACACTTTGATAGTGCGAGCATTCTAATGAAATTCCGATAGATACAGTGTAATGTACCGGCGATGAAAGCTCTTCTCATCACTAGACCATAAAACCCTGGAATTTAGTTAAAACTCTGTACTGTTTCAACCCATTACCAGACGACAAATTTCCTAAAAGTTGCAGACGACAATTTTAGTTAATGAAATTCTAAAAATCTTCGGGTAGAAAACATGGTGGATAATGGAGAAATGGATTGTTACAAGCAATTTCTTCATTTTCCACTATGTTTTCAAAGCTCCTGTCTTGTGGGTCATGAAAAGGCAAGATTGTTCGGGAACGGGTCAAAAGAATTATTTGTTTGAATCCCCATATATCATCGCACTGATTGACTGTGAAATGGGCATTAGTTACGCCATAACAAGATAAACTAGTAGAATGTAGAAGAAATAGAATATATATAAGAATGATAAAAGTGCCCGGTTTAACCCGTTACCTCACAATTCCGCTCTTTAGTCCCTCGAGAAAAGAAATTGAAAACATTTTGGATAATGAAGAAAATGATTGCCATATTTCAAATTGATGAAATTTTAAATTTCATCTCCTTCTTAGTTTGAAAACGTGGTGGTAAATACAAACAATGCTTGTATCAACAAATTTCTTTATTTCCACAATACTATCCGAATATTAATCTTTTTGGTTGCAAAAGGAAATTGTTTGGGAATAGTAAAAAAATAATACCATTAGTTCCCATTTTAATCGTCACGTTAAGTATCCACATTATTATGGTAAAATGTATAGACCACCTTTTTGCAACTTTCCAATCGTTGCACCTATTCCCACTCAATGACGTTTTTTGACGCCCCTCAAGGAAAATCATTGGGAAAACATAGTCTTAAATGGAGAAATTGCTTGTAACAAGCAATTTCTTCATTTAATACAATGTTTTCTACCCAGAAAATCGAAAAAATCTAAAATGTCATCAACTTTAAATTATCGTCTGCAGCTTCTTTCATTTTGGACTAGTCTAAAATTTTGTTGTGTGGGAAGGGTTACAGAATGAGGGAACGTTTTGACTTGAACCTTGTATATAATGTTTGTTTGAATGGGGTTTTACGCCGCTTTCAACAATCTTTCAGTTATATCGCGGCGGCTGGAGCACCTAACAATGGAATCCTCGTATTTCTCACACCAGTACTACCATTACATCCTTTCCTAGCCTAAAGCTGCTATCCTACATGGGTCTACGATTATCGACCCATTCCCATTGGTGAAAGACAAATAGTCGGAAAGGATGAGTGCCGCCGTCGGGGATCGAACCCGGGACCTCTAGATTTGTATATAAAGTATTATCATTGTTGCCGTTTGCTGCTATTTTCATTGTTATTGTGCCCGACCCTGATATTTCCTTGCGAAATAAAGCTTGTTATAACTCACATATTGGTTCGATCCCCGGCGACGGCACATATCCTTTCCGACATTTGTCTCTCACCAATGGGTGGATAATCGTTAACCTGAGTGGGATAGCAGCTGGAGGCTAGGAAATGATGTAGTTGTAGTACTGATGTGAGAAAGACCAGGAATCCATTGTAAGGTGCTCCAGCCGCCGCGATATGACTGAAAGATTGTTGAAAGCGGCGTAAAACCCCATTCAAGCAGACATTGCTTGATACAAGCAATTTCTTCATTGTTCCACAATGTTTTCCAATGCCTTTTTCTTTGGGTCGTAAAAGGAGGGGTTGTATGGGAATGGTTTAATACAATCCATCGAGGTAAATTCATTTGATAGCTACGTAGCTTCAAAAGTAAAGTTGAATATCAAGGTCATATTTTTGGTGGTGTTGTTGGTGTTGTTTTGGGGGGGTGTTGTTGTTTGTTGGTGAGGTTGATTGTAGTATTGTTGTTGGTGGCCGGTGGTCTATTACGATCATAGGCTTCTCTAGCATACTGCTCTTGCTATAATTTTTTTCATGGATAATCCATCGAATAGCTAGGAAAAGAAGAAAGGGTAACGAAATTCCGATACCATCCTGCAGTGGTTATGTAATAATGCATGTCAACTAAACAAAGTGTCGAGACGTACAAGAATTGAGCTCCGAATTGTTTGCTTAACGTAGTGACGGGTCACAAAGAAAAATAATGTTGTATTTAACTAAACGATATGTTGCCTTCACAAAGAAACATTCACTCGACAAGATCTACTCCAATATACATGTACTTCGTTTTATTCTACCTTTTTTTTATAAAACAAAATCATTGGTGACCGAGCAAAATTTCGTAACTACAGCTTCGATAAAGCTGTAGTTACGACATTTTGCTCGGGCACCAACGAAATCATCTGTGGATACCAAAACACTAGCTTTATTAGAACCCGATTTTCACTTACACAATTCATCTATGTTACCGTGGTTTCCAATGAGAGGTCTGTGTCGAGCCAAGTTAGCTCAGTCGGTAGCGCACTGAGCCCGCAATCCTTTGGTCGTTAGTTCGAACCCCGGCTTGGCCAGCATTCTTTCCTGCATTTGAGGAAAGTCATCGACACATGCTTAATTTTACACTCAAAGATGGGTGAAAGTAATACGCCTAAGTTGGATGGGCAGCAGGTGGCTTTAAATCAATGTTTGGGTTGTTCTGGTGTTAGATATAACAGGAAACTATGTTCAGGTGCATTAGCACGTGTAATATAAGTGAACTAATGCTGAACGTGGCATTAAGCCCCATACAATCAATTGGATGGTATACCTCTTTCTGTTTTAAATTTAATTCTATCAACCTTTTAAATGAATGGTTTAACCGAACACCTATTATATAATTGCCGTAATTTGATTTCAAAAGTAACAGTTTATCCAACATCATGAGCGAATACACTGGAAGCACACGAAACTAGGATTCTTTTAAACCATTCTCACACAGTGACGCTTTTTGACGCTCCAATGAAAAAAACAACTTTAGAAATATTGTGGTGATAATGAAGAAATTGCTTGTTACAATAATGAAGAAATTGCTTGTTACAAACAATTTCTTTATTATTCACTATGTTTTCAACGTAAAAGCAAAAAGAAATTAAAGAGTTCATCAACTAAAAAGGTCGTCTTCAATTTCCTCCTAATATGGACATGTCTAAAATTGTGTTGTCTGGAAATGGGTGAGTTCATTCACAATATTATGTAACAAGTTATACGACTAGTTGCTCGATAATGAAGTTGTGGTTTATCGGTGAAATCATGACTAGGTAAACCAGCAGACGCAGTTTAACTTAAATCTGTCCAAGACGATGTTAAAAGCACCAACAAGCAATACTTCTCAATGCCAACTTGAATAAGTCATTGTACTTTTTAAATGAATTAAATCTGATAAAGTTCAACTGAGCCTATTTATAAGACATGTCAATATTATGTCAAACTCTTATCTGATTTTAACTGTTCTCCCTTTATACAGAACGTTTACGATCGGTTTGTTTAAGATGCACTAGTGTGCTGGTTCATTTGATTATTCTTTGGTTGGTTGGTTGGTTGGTTGTTGGTTGGTTGGTTGGTTGAATGGTGGGCGGTAGGTCTGCCGGTCAGTCAGTTGATTGGTTGGTTGATTGGTTGGTTGATTATTCGGTTGGTCAAACACTAGACGATTTTTAGACCGGTCCAAACTGAAAGAAATTTCATAAGACAGTTTGAATTGTGTTTAAATTTAAAATAAAGTGACGAGCACATTGTGACAAAAGGAAAAACAATGCTTTTATTCGCTTCTCAGTAAATTTACTTCGATGCGTCAAAACGTGGTTTTGTGGGGTAATGAATTCATTTATGTATTCGTTTTATTATTATTTTGTTTGTTTGATTGTTTTATTTTATTGTTGTTGTAGGGGGTCTTACTTACTGGTTGTTGTTTGATTCATCGCTGCGTTCGAAGTTTGATTTATCATTGCAATTGTTCGCTCTATTGTTTGCTTGACAAGGTTTGACCCTGGACATATGTCTTTAGTTGCTGACAAGAAGGGAATTAAACGGTATATATTGCTCCAAATTTTTGTTTAGTATGAAAAACTTTTCTTGACTCGATTTTCCTATGACATTCAATTGACCCCATGACCAAGAGTAATATGTAAATATTCAGGCAAAGCCGAGGAAAGTCCTGATTCTGGGAAAAGACCTAGTGTCATTGAGAAAAGTTCACATCTAGGGTAAATGGCCTTCACTTTACCCTATTACATTGAGAAAAATGTACATCTCCACTTGACCCTTTGACATAAAGAACAATTCACATCTAGGGCAAATGACCTTGAGTTGACCCTTTGACATTGAGAAAAACTTACATCTAAGGTATATGACCTGTATTTGACCCTATGACATTGAGCAAAGCTTATATCTAGGGTAAATGGCCTTCAGTTGACCCTTTGATGACAAAAACTTACATTTAGGTTATATGGCCTTTATTTGACCTTTTGACATTGAGAAAAACTTACATTTAGGGTAAATGACCTTCAATTGACCCTGTGACATTTAGAAAAAATACAACTAGGTTTAATGACCTTAAATTGACCCTTTGACATTGAGGAAGACTTACATCTAGGTTAAAAGACCTTCAGTTTGCTCCTTGATACTGAAAATAACTCGTAACTAGGGTAAATGACCTTAGATTGACCCTTTGACACCGAAAACGCTGTTTTATTCCGATACAACTGGTAAAAACTTACATCTATGATAAATGACCTTCCGTTGACTCTTTGACACTTCGAAACGCTGGATTATTCCGACAAAACTGAGAAAAACTAACATTTTGGATAAATGACCTTAAGTTGACCCTAAATCACTGTGAAATGCTTGATTGTTCCTGCAAAACTAGTGAAAGGTTATATCTATCGTAAATGACCTTCAGTTGACTCTTTGAAACTGAGAAGCGCCGGATTATTCCGGCAAAACTGTGGAAAACTTACATCTAGGGTAAGTGACCTACATTTGACCCTTTGTCACAGAGAAATGCTAGATAGTCGAACAAAACTGAGGAAAACCTAGATCTGAGGGAAATGACCTACAGCATATACCCCATTGAAAAAACATTAAATTCTAGAACAAAAATAGAAAAAAAAACACTTGTAATAAATACAAATAATATTAACCGTATTTCGCTACTATCAGTTTCATTTTGTTTCGCCATAGGAAAATTTCAAAATCATTCAAAGAATAAGAGTCATAAATAATATCCTTCTATGTCTATGAGTTTTGGGGAAGGTTTTTGTTTTTGTTGTTTTGTTTGTTTGTTTGTTTGTTTGTTGTTGTTGGTTGGTTTGTTTGTTTTGTTTTTGTTTTTGTTGTTGTGTGTTTTGTTTTGTTTTGGTTTGGTTTGGTTTTTTCTTGTTTTTTTTTTTTTTTTTTTTTTTTTCCTTGTTTTTTTTTTTTTTGTTTTTTTTTTTTTTTTTTTTTTTGTTTTTTTTTTGTTGTTGTTGTTGTTTTCTTTTTTTCTTTTTTTCTTTTTTTTTTTTGTTTGGTTTGGTTTGGTTTGGTTTGGGGGGTGAGGGGGGGTATGTCATTGCAATGTTTAAAAGAAAAACGGAAAGGAATACAATAGATCAACAGACGTTTAACCCATTATCAGAAGACATAAAATAAGACTGGTCTAATTTCAAAGATATTGCAAAAGACGAGCTTTTTACTTTGCGGGTAGAAAACATTGTGAATAATGAAGAAATTGCTTGTTACAAGCAATTTCTTCGTTTCCACAATGTTTTCTAAAATATTTTTTCTTGAGCGCGTTAAAAGCGTCATTGTATGGAATAAGTTAACACGTCCACCTCAACGAGATATATATATATATATATAAAGTGTAAAGCGATATCGGTTGTTCATCTCGCTTTACTGTGTTAAGTGTAAGGCGTAGTGTGTTGGCTGTATACAAACAAATTTAAATATCGAACCCCGTATCATCGCCAGCTGTGATGGCCGAGTGGTTAAGGCGTTGGACTTGAAATCCAATGGGCATTGCCCGCGCAGGTTCGAACCCTGCTCGCAGCGTACTTTTTCCTTATCTATTCCTTTCTCAAAGGTGCATTTCACGCTAAATAAAAGAAAATGCCTTGATATTTATATATCCTCAATTCTGTAATTTCAATGTTTTTGTCTTCTATTCACGAAACGTTTGATCTATTTATAGCAACACTATTTAGGGCAATGTATCATTTAAAACATTTTCTCTGTTTATACATGTTTTTTTAGTTCATAAATAAGATCAACGTAATATCAAACTTCTGTATTTTGATTTCTCTACGTGTTTCTGGTAGAAGTCGGTTCAAAAGGCCAACCCCGTAGAAACTTCTTTCCTCCTCGTTCGCCTAACTCTGGAATGTTATTCTGCAAAATCCTTTTAACTGAGTTCCTACGTTTGCCTCTCATTGAAATTTGCACGTTTTTCAGCGGGTAGTTTCTCTGGAAAATCCGGTCAAATGAAGGTCAAATCCCCGAGAAAATTCTTTCTCCTCGTTTTCCTAACTTTATCCATAATAACTCTGCACGTGTTTCACGGGAGAATTTCTTCGGGAAGTCGGGTCAAATAAAGGTCAAATCCCCGAGAAACTTCTTTCTCCTCGTTTTTCCTAACTTTATATACATAATAAATCTGCACGTGTTTCACGGGAGAATTCCTTTGGAAAGTCGGGTCAAATAAAGGTCAAATCCCCGAGAAACTTCTTTCTCCTCGTTTTCCTAACTTTATACATAATAACTCTGCACGTGTTTCACGGGAGAATTTCTTCGGGAAGTCGGGTCAAATAAAGGTCAAATCCCCGAGAAACTTTTTTCTCCTCTCTTTCCTAACTTTATATACATAATAACTCTGCACGTGTTTCACGGGTGAATTCCTTTGGGAAGTCAGGTTAAATAAAGGTCAAACCCCGAGAAACTTCTTTCTCCTCGTTTTCCTAACTTTATACATAATAATTCTGCACGTGTTTCACGGGAGAATTTCTTTAGGAAGTCGGGTCAAATAAAAGTCGAATCCCCGAGAATAAACTTTTATTGACCGTGTATCTTTATCAAGATTTCTGCACCGTTTTTCTTTGTAGAATTTCTCGGAACAAATGTGTCAAGTAAGAATTTGACTCTTCTCCTCGTTTGCGTAACTTCATGTATTAACTCTGCCCGTGTTTCACGGGAGAATTTCTCTGAAATATCGGGTCAACGGAGTTATTGGGTGGGGCCAGTGAAGGGTGATACTTACTTTGTCTTGAAAAGCCCAATTGTAGACGAGAACTGTCTATATTTCATTATTAGTGTTTAGTAGACCAACGTTTCCTACTGACAAAATAATGGTTAACCTATTACTAGACCGCACGATTTTTAACAGATCTAAATCGAAAGGAGTTACAGACGGCAACTAAAAGTTTATGAGATTTGAGAATTTTCAATTTTCTGGATAGAAAATATTGTGTTAAATAAAGAAATTGCTTGTTACAAGCAATTTCTTTATTTTACACCATGTTTTCTCAATTGCTTTATTTGGGGAGAATGGGAATGGGAAAAGGTTAAAGATTTACCAGGCCTCTTTATTTTATCACTGTTATTAACCCATTCCAACTCAATCCCTCTTTTTTACGCCCCTCAGGAATAGCTTTGGAAAACATTGTGGATAATGAAGAAATTGCTTGTATCAAGCAATTTCTTCATTATCGACTATGTTTTCTATCCAAAAAGACGAAAAAAATCAAAATTCCATCAACTTGAAATTGTCGTCTGCAACTTCTTTCAATTTGGACCAGTCTAAAATTTTGCTGTGTTGGAATAGGTTAACAAAAAAAAAATACTAGGCCACGATCAATTCTCTACACCGACGACAAATTTAGAGATTTAGAAACATCCTACCGAAACTCAGTGACATGACACAAACATTTAAACGAATGCAGGTCGGTCTGTAATACAGGGGCACGTGCCCTGCATATCAATGAGGTAGTAATGTATTCACCAAATTTAATGGCTGTTAAATATGAATATTCATTAGCCTGATTAAATTACATCACACAGGAAGTTCGGATTTGTTTGACGTTTTCATATTTCACTTTATTCAAGATAGTCCTAGGCTACATCCATTTTTATTCCGTTGACTTTTATAAAATAATGGAGTGGCTATGGACAAAATACGCTATTTTTTGACGTTTGTCAGTGATTGTTTTCTCGTGGATTCGCCTTTTTTATGCCAAGATTTTCGAGATATCCCGGTAGGATTATTACTCGATGATTTCACCAAAAAAACAGTGAAATTATCATAATGATAAGCCCATTGTTTATGTGGATTCAGCCCTGTTTTCGTTCTTTCGACGCTACTGGACGTCGTCTACGCTGGACAAAACGTAGATGACGTCATGAGGTTACCAAGGAATACACGTGTTATGTGACGCGTTTTTAGAACTTCCCCAAATTTATCATATTTTGTCTTTTTGTGCATTGAAGGAATAGAATCTGTAAGATCGATTTGTCTTTCATTGCGTGAACAACTATAACATATTTTCACCAAATATAACTTTTGTTGTTCACTCAATGAAAAATAATTCAATCTTTTGTTGCAACATACTACATGTATCATCCTCTGTGTTTTCCTCATTTTGGACCAGTCTAAATTTTAATCGTCTGGTAATGGGTTAAGAAAATTCAACTTACAAAATATTGTTCTTCCTTTTGAAAAAATAAAGTGATTTTCGTGTCCAAAGAGGTTACGTACGGGATTTTTTCAAAATTACGGTGAGGCTCAACATCAACACTGACTAGCCATTCTAACCCATTACCAGACGAGAAAATTTTAGACTCGTCCAAATTCAAAGAGGCTTAAATAGCTTCATTAAGTTTAATGAAAAAATAAAATGTTTGTCTGTGGGAGTAGAAAGCGTTGTTGATAATGAAGAAATTGCTTGTAACAAGCAATTTCTTCATTTTCCACAATGTTTTCAAAGGCTTTTTTTTATTCTTGAGGGGCGCCAAAACCGGGGTAGTATTAGAATGTGTTAATACGCGCAGACCAAACGGGATAAAATGGTTTGGTCAATATCTGATGTAACAAGGGGTTGCTTACTTTTTGTCTATTATTTTGCTGCCGATTTTAAAGCGGATATTTTGTGGCTTTTGTTCAATAGATAGTATCGTTTTGTAAAATGTAAATATGTATCTAAGATTTAAGATCAAGCTTCATTAAATATAATTATATCCGGTAAATTAGATTGAATCAAAATATTGCATAAACTTTGATTTTATCTAACCTTTGCGAGCTAACGCCTGTACAAACCCGAAAGTCAAGGCCTTCTATTGTAATCGGTTTTCTACTTTTTTGTATGTTTTGTATGGGGTTTAATGCCTCTTTTAACATTTTTTTTTCATTTATATCGCGGCGGCTGGAGTACCTAACAATGGATTTCTTGTATATCTCGCACCAGTACCACCATTACTGCTACCCACTTAGGTGCACGATTATCCACCCGTTGGTGAGAGACTTATATCTAAAAGAATATTTGCCTCCGCTGGGGATCGAATCCATGACACCCCATGATTGAAGATTGGGAGTCTGATGCTATTCATCTTTTCATAGTAGTACTAAATTGACAGGTTGTCACTATCAATAAAGAAATGGTTGTCCAATTAATACATTCATATAGACGGAAAGAGAACTTTGACCTCCAAACAATCGTGTACAGCATTTTTGTGGGATTGGCGACTTAAACTTCGTACTTATAGACCTCGTCGCAAACTAACCATTTCAGTTCTTTCTTTTTATTGTTTTGTTGGATGCTACAGACAATAAATTTGGTAAATTAATGCCAACTTCTTGAAGATGGTCAGTCGGCAGCACCAGCGATACGTATTTACTGCTTGGTTCCTGTTAGCGTTGTCGTTTGGGGTTTGTTTTTGGTGTGGGGTTTTTTTTGTTTGTTTTTTTTTTTTGCTTTTTTTTAATGTTGTTGTTGTTGATGTTGTTGTTGTTGTTGTCGTCGTCGTCGTCGTCGATAAGGGGGTTTCTATATGCTTTTAATCCATTCTCACACAATGAAGCTTTTTGGAACATTGTGGAAAGTGAAGAAATTTGCTTTTCAAATTGAAAGAAGTTGCAGACGACAATTTCAAGTTGATTGAATTTAGATTTCACATTGTTGAACTTTCAGAAAAGTTTGCCTATCTGGGTAGAAAACAATGTGGACAATGAAGGAAATTCTTATGACAAGCAATTTCTTCATTGTCCATAATGTTTCCCAAAGCTTCTTTCTTGAGATACTTTCAAAGCGGAAATGAGATGGAATAAGTTAAATTGCAAGCTTTTGAAAGAGTTCTCTGCAATTTGAATAGAGTTTGAAATATTCCTGAAATACATAAGAACTACTTTTTATGGCGTACGCATTCAATGGATTTAGTGCTTAAGCCTCCAGTGGCAGTTTGCACTTGTTGAACTTTGAGAAGACCTCAAAATATTGTTTGTAAACTTGAGCTATCAAAGCTAACGCTTTGCTAGCTAAAAATTGTTGTCTGCAAATTGTTTCAATTTGGACCTGTCGAAAATTTTATCGTCTGGTATTGGGTTGATTGTCTTCTGCAACCTATATTAAAATAGACAACTTTGACATATTGTTATACGCGGTGCTTTGTGTGAAGTTTGTTTTGGAGGGGGATACCTTTTCATGAAGATTTGGAAGGGAAAAGGTGTTATTTGTAGGCAAGACAACTGTAGTTCGAAATAGGGGGTTCGATCCCCGGCGGCGGCACATATTCTTTCCGACATTTGTCTCTTACCTTACCAATAGGTGGATAATCGTATACCTAAATGGGATAGCAGCTAGGAAAGGATGTAGTGGTAGTACTGGTGTGAGAAATACCAGGAATCCATTGTAAGGTGCTCCAGCCGCCGCGGTATGACTGAAATACTGTTAAAAGCGGCGTTAAACTCCCATTCATTCATTCGAAATAGGGCCCGGATGATATTTTACGTAAAACTTACCAAATTCATTGTGATAGGCGTCATTTTATTTCATTCATCTCTAATTGCACAGGACCTAGCCCCATCCATTGACTCTGACAGGGAGTTCCGCTTCGATTTTTAACGGCGTTATTTTGCAAAATTGATGGCCATTAACATGTTACAAATAAGTAGAACGGTTGGTTGGCGACCTAAACGTCGTAACTACTGCTTGAATAAGCTGTAGCTACGGCGTTTAAGTGGCCAAACAAACAAAAATGGTTATCAAAAATTGCGGTCAATGTAGGAGTCCAGGCTGAATAAATGATTTGATTGGTCGGTTGATACCTTGATTGACAGCTGCGATTGGTCCATTACCCCTTCATAAGGCGATTAAACTATTACAGATAAACTTGATGTTGTGACTGCACTGAGATATATTTGTAGAGAAACTAGCTACCACGATATAATGAGAAAATAAAGCAATTGGCGATAAAAACAGAAAATAACACAAATTATGCGAATGCAATTTTCTTTTGAATCATTTGAAGTGTTTACCTTGAATCGTTCTTTGCGATCAAATCATGGGATGTCATGGTTTCGATCCTCGGCGGCGGCACATATTCTTTCTGACATTTGTCTCTCACCAATGGGTGGATAATCATTAACCTAAATGGGATAGCAGCTGGACGCAAGGAAAGGATGTGGTGGTAGTACTGGTGTGAGAAATACCAAGAAACCATCGTTAGTAGCTCCAGCCACCGCGATATGACTAAAATACTGTTAAAAGCGGCGTTAAACCCTATTCAATCAATCAACTTTGCGGGCAAATATTTAGTCCTTTAGTGTGAGTGCAACAGCTGCTTTTAAGGTAGGTGAAAAATGTAAATATTAAACAAACAAACTACAACGGAAATTACTAGAATTATCTAACATTGACACTCCAAAACAAACACTCGTCTAGACTTAAACTGAACCCTTTTTGACTATATCGACGGCGAAACTTTTCGTTATTTACAGATCGAAGATTTCTTCAAGAATAAGAGATAATTCCTATAGTAGCTGAGGGTACCCAAACCTCGTAGTTACAGCTAAAATAGGCCTGAAGCTATTAGGTTTGGGTTATCAATAGACGATATTTGCTAGATGTATGCTTGTAGGGAACAGTGAGTGTATCAGCTGATTTTGTTTGAATGGGTTTTAACCCATTCCCACTCAATCCCTCCTTTTTACGCCCCTCAAGAAAAAAGCTTCGGAAAACATTGTGGAAAATGAAGAAATTGCTTGGATCAAGCAATTTCTTCATTATCCACAATGTTTTCTATCCTAAAAGTCAAAGAAAATTTAAATTCCATCAACTTGAAAATATCGTCTGCAGCTCCTTTCAATTTGGACCGGTCTAAAATTTTGTTGAGTTGGAATGGGTTAATGCCACTTTTAACAGTATGACAGTATGTCGCGTAGACTGGAACGGGTAGCTATGATCCATGGTATCTTTCACTTCATCCTCCAGCTGCTCATCCGACCTAGGTTTACAATTATCTATCCATTGATGGGAGACAAATGCCCGGAGGGTATTAGACGCGACCGGGAATCGAACCCTTGACCCCATGATTGAGAGTCCTTCGCGCTACCAGCTGCTCTATTGCCGTTGCCTAGTGTATCATCTAAAAATTAAGTGTAAGTCCAAAATTTAGTAGAAGTTCGATTATTGTGAATTGGTTTTTATCTTAATTTACGCCTCCGTCATATACCATATAAGTTGGTAGCGCGTCATACTCCAAATCTCCAATCAAGAGAGTCATTGGTTCGATCCCCGGCGGCACATATCCTTTCCGACATTTGTCTCTCACCAATTGGTGTTTAATTGTAAACCTAAAGTGGGATAGCAGCTGGAGGCTATGAAAGGATGTAGTGGTAGTACTTGCGTGAGAAATACAAGGAATACATTGTTAGGTGCTCCAGTCGCCGCGATATGACTGCGGCGTGAAGCCCCATTCAATCAATTAATCAATCAATATTATTGTAGTTTACCAGTTTGATTTTCATATCTTTTTCTTTATTCCATTCGTGCTTTTTGACGCCCCAAAGATAAAAAGCTTTGGAAAACATATCGGCAAATGAAGAAACTGCCTGGTTCAATTTCTGTTATCCGCAACGTTTTCTACCCCAAAAGAAAAAAAATCAACATTTCATCAGCTAACCATTCAGTCAACGATTCGTCATAAAACTTGATCTAAAAGGGAACTTTTTCGTAGAGTACAGTGTATATGGCAAATCTGAAAATCTACCTCTTTGTATGCTTTAGTTTAAAAGTTGTTATAAGACATGAACGAAATCTTTAATAAATTACTTTGATACCTTTCCCGCCAATTTTTTTCCCGACAGAGTCGTTAATCCCCCTTTCCCTAGAGCTTGTGGTAAATGAACTTTCCGACTGACCATCATTTCGTTATTTACTCGATTACATCGCGGAATAAAAACAACAGATAAATATCAGGTTATCCGTCTAATTTACATATCCGAATAATTGGCAAGTTTTACCCTTAGTTTTCGATGACTTGGCAATTTTTGTTTTCGACAGACATGTAGGATTTTTTTTTATCGAATGATGGAAAAGCGCTATATACGGACTCACCGATTACCAGACGACAACTGTCTTTTTAGACTGGCCAACTGAAAAGGAGTTGAAGACGAAAATTTCAAGTTGAAGAAATTTAAAAAAAGAGTACTTGTTTCTTTCGCGAGTAGAAACATCGTAGGTAGTGATTTATTGCTTAAACCCATATCCACTCACTGGCGTTTTTAAACGCCCCCAACAAAAAAAAGGTTTTGAAAACATTGTGGAAAATGAAGAAATTGCTTGTTACAAGCAATTTCTTCATTATCCACAATGTTTTCTACCCCAAAAATAAAAAAAATCCTAAATTTTATCAACCTAAATGCTGTCTGTGTAACTCCTTTCAATTTGGACCAGTCTAAAATTTTGCCGTCTTGTAATGGGTTAATTAAGTTATTTTCTTCACATTCCGCACTATTTCGAACTTTTTTTTCTTAGGTGAGCGAGGATGTAAAAAAGCGAGATTGTGTGGGGATGGGTTAAGACGTCTTGAAAAGGCTAAGCAAATATACGATGAGGAAAAACGTGAACAACCTTGAACTTGCATTTTGTCATTTTCAACGATTTCGTTGTATAGAGAAAAAAACCCAAACACCTGTGGACTTGTACAGGGCGTATTTGATTGTAACATCCTATCTCTATGTACTTCACGGAATTATGATACTTTTTTAACGTTTGTATTAAGAAATCAAAGTCAAGTCTGCGATGAATTCTCCTATACATGTGCGTATGTTTTGGAAAAACAATAAAAAAAAAAAGAATCGAGCTGATTTGGTATAAATATTTAACCAATACCGCTATCTAACCCTCTGACGAAAAATAAAAGCTTATTGAAAACATTGTGAAAATGCAGAATTGAATATCAAAGCATTTTTTTTCTTTGCCCATAATGTTTTTGCCTATTAAGCAAAGAAATACCGTTAACATTTCATCAACAAAAATGGCCATATGCACTTTCTTTGAATTTGGACCAGTCTAAAAGAATTTGTTAGTAATTATATTTCTAAACGCCAAATATGAAATGGAGGTTATGTTGGCGCACTCGTGATCATAGAAGACTCGGCGATGGCTGGATCGAATCTCGACCGCGCCGATGGCCACGATGGGTACGTCCTTGGGCAAGAGGTTTCAGAGCCCTAGGATTATTAGGCCTACTGGTGATGCCATGAAAGTACAGGAATAACGGAACTTCGTCGTGATACAATTGAAAGATTGTTAAAAGTGGCCTTAAAATCACTTCAAACATTTTGCAAAAACCGACCCTCTGACCAAAATATAGCCCCTAAGTTAAATGACGAGTCACTGGCCCCGTCTACTGATACCGATTGCCCAACCAGCTCACTTCTACAGGAAGTTCCGTTTCGATATTAAACGGCGTTATTTTGCAGATTTTAATGTCTGTAACATGAAACAAAAAGTTTAAGTGGTTGGTTGGCGACTTAAACATCGTAACTAAAGCTTATCCAAGCTTTAGTTACGACGTTTAAGTCGACAAGCCAACTAAAGTGCTTCACAAAAAATATGTGTCAATGTTGGAGGTCGAAGTTCACTTCCGGTCTGAATGAATGAATTGGTTCTTTGAATGACAGACGCGATCTGTCAAATCATTAGTTGTCCTCAATGGTTTTTTTGTTGTTGTTTGTTTGGGGGTTTTTTTGTGTTGTTGTTTTTTTGTGTGTGTGTGTGTTTGTGTGTGCGTGTGTGGTTTTTTTTTTTTTGGGGGGGGGGGGAGAGGGGGGAGGTACCCCGTCTTTATCAAATCCAAGTTCATTTCAATCGAATTCTGATTTGAATGATTTCATTTGGACCCGTCCAAAGTTATTATCTGGGTTAGAATAGAGATTTTAGAGAATTCATGAATTCACCTAAAAATTCATCTTAGAACAAAAGATCGATAGTGAAGACACTCGGTTCAGACAATAGTGAGATAATGATCTAAACCAGGTCAGGATGAACTTCAATCAAAGCCGATTGAAGACGAAATCTGATAATAGACTGACGATAGACTAGTGATAGCTTGGAAATTATCCCCTTTACACACTCTGACTTGAGTACGTCGTCATTCGATCTGCTTTTCCTTTACACGTTCAAAGCACATAAAGTTGGTAGGAGACTGGTGATAGACTAGTGATAGCTTGAAAATTATCCCCTTTACACACTCTGTCTTAAACACGCCGTCATTAGATTTGCTTTCTCTTTACACGTTCAAAGCACATAATGTTGGTAGGAGACTTATGATAGACTGGTGATAGCTTAGAAATTATCCCCTTTACACACTCTGTCTTGAGTACGTCCTCATAAGATTTGTCTTGTCTATATAAATGGTTTTTGAATGACTTGTGATAGACTAGTGATAGCTTAGAAATTATCCCCTCTACATACTCTGCCTTGAATACGTCGTCATAAGATTTGTCTTGACTTTTCATGATTGTTGTTTGGTGACTTGTGATAGATTAGACATTACATGTACCTCCTATAGACATCCTGCATTGAAGACTTGGTCATTAACTTTGCTTTATCTGTTTTTGTGTTCAACACATTTATTATTTGTTGATGACTAAAATGTCGTAACTGCAGCTAAATCTAAGATGTAGTTTCAATATTTTAGTCGATGGTCGAAATATGTTTGCAGATTTTATCAAATACTATTATTAATAGCACGTGAAATCTAGTAGGTTTTTTTACTTGTATTTTTCACTTGTATTTTTCACTTGTATTTTTCACTTGTATTTTACTTGTTTCGGTCGATATATATATATATATATATATATATATATATATATATATATATATATATATATATATATATATATATATATATATATATATATATATATATATATATATATATATATATATATATATATATATATATATATATATATATATATATATATATATATATATATATATATATATATATATTCGCGTATTTCCATTCATTATCGAGAATGTCTCTACTATCAAACTAGATGTTCAGTTATATGGTGATGAGGTCCATCTTATCCTAAAATATTCTAATGATAACTTTTGTAGTTGTTTTTCTCGACTGTCTAACCTAAGAAACAACAAGTCAATGATTTAAAGGTTTTACATATTCTATGGATCCACATCCAAGAGTGATAGTTTCATCCTCATAACCCAACCCGAAGAAGATTTCACTAAGGAGGTATCCCCTTATTGATTGAATGTTTTGTCATTTTAGAGCTCAAAATATAATCAAATCTGACAAGTCGTGTTTTACCGGACGAAAAGATGATATTTTACTATTAAAGTCGTGTATCTTGTATTCAGATTTACTCAAAGTTCCAAGCAAGATGGTGTTTGTTAATCCTCGTCATTTAGCCCAAAATATTCTGGTATTGGCAGGAGGTGTAGATAAAGTGCAGTCTGATCTCGGTCTACAGCTCCTGATTTTACTTATTCCTGCCAGAGGAGTTTATTATATTTTCAAAAGAAATATTGATTATTTAACAACAAGCACTATCAGCGCTCTCAACCCTTTGATTTTAACTCACTTGAGTAAGGGATTTTAGACAGCATGACAAGGATTAACTTTGTCTTGTTCAATCCCTGTTTCCACTCTACCGAACAATGAGTTACTGGTATTTCTCACTCCAGTACTACCACTGCATCCTTTCCAGCTGCTCATTCCACCTAGGTTTAAGTTATCCACGCATTAGTAAGAGACAAATATCGGTATTTGTCACAACCGGGGATCGAACACTGGACCGTATGATTGTGAGTCCGACTCGCTGTGTTATCTCTACAGAGAAGCAAGGATTTTAATGGTTGTATATGCTATGCGTTCGTCCTCGGTTGCTTTTGGTTGAGCAGGGAAACCATTATTGTTTTACATTTTTCCTTAAAACTTTAGGATTCTTTTATTTAAATAATAGCAAGAAAAATAACGTGATAAATGGAAATGTGTGCCCTGCTTCAATAAGAAGTTAAAAAGGGGAAAATAGCAAACCAATGAAAAATGCAGAGCAAGCAAGCTTTTCACTCGAGGAAATTATTTGAACAAGTTTAATTCGATTATTTCAAATGCAGATTTGATTTAAATTTGAATAATTCAATCTTTCAACACAAATTAATGCCCCGAAGAATTGCGAAGCCATCATGTTTTCAATGAAAAGCAATTAATTCGAATATTACGAAATGATAACTTTATCAGGGGGCTAAATTTCAATAGCAATTCATTCAAGATTTTGGATCGCATTGAATTTATTCCACATGACAAATAACAGAAACAAGTATTTCCAAGAATAAAAAGTAAAAGGAGAAAAATTATTGGAAAAAATAAATTAGATGTAAACCAACACCCAATTTTCCCCGTTCTCTTCCGTCCTTGAAAAGAGAAATAGCAACTTTTATAACGTTGTTAGGTTTTTCCTTACATCTTCTTAAAATTGTAGTGACTTTAAATGTAAAACTCTTTAAATTCTTACATTGGAAATTTATCAACATCATAATAAACAAAATTTCACGGTTCATCACAAAAACATCGTAAGTGTCTATACTTTGTATACACATTTACGATGTTTTTGCACTAATCCTTCGAAATGGTGATTTTTGTTATTGCGACAGTGTTTATTGTGGTATTTGCTGATAAAATGATGGCTGTTTGGTCAGTCTAAACTGAAAAAACCCCAGACAGATTGGAAGGCATTTATCAATATCAGCAAAAAACATCACAGACAGCACATGTCAGTTATGATATGATATAAACCATGTCCATCACTTCATAAATCACTAATGTAAATAGACAGAAGTCGTGCCCTACCGTAAATCACGGAGATAACCGATCTCATTACGGACTTGACCGAACAAAGAATTCTAATTAGAATTCAAAGGCGGTTTCAGGATTTCTTTAAGTGTTTTTTTTCTAAAATTATTCAAATTTTATTTCATTTCAATTAACGGATCGATTGCCCCGATATTAAACGACGTTAGTTGCCAAAATGGACAGTAACATATAACAAATATAAAATGTTGGGGGTTTTTTTTTGCGACCTGGACGTCGTAACTACAGCTTGAATAAGCTGTAGTTACGACATATTAGTCATCAAACCAACAAAAATGCTTCACACAAATCACGGTCGACCAATATTGGAGTACAAAGTCCGGTTTAAAAGATTGTTTGATTGTTTAATCAGGTTTTTTCTATTTAAAACGGCGATGCGTCACTTGTGACCCGATAACCGTGACCCTTTTAATAGATGTTTTACTTAGTTCCCAGTTGCTCCTTTTCGTGTGGCTCGTCACGAAGCTATTTCTAGCAAGATAGGCGACTGATTGTGGTTGATAATTAGTATAGATAGGGGAAATGAGAAAACGATCAGTTATCCTATACTATACTGCCTTTTTAGCTAGCAAAGCATTAACTTTGATAGCCTAAGTTAACTGACGAAATTTTGAGGTCTTCTCAAAGTTCAATGAATGCAAACTGCCACTGGAGGCTTAACCACTAAATCCATTGAATGCCTACGCCATAAAAAGTAGTTCTTATGTATTTCAGGAATTTTGCAAACTCTGCATGCCAGTTCATCTCCTAGGTTTTTTAGCTCACTTGAGCACATCGTGTTCAAAATGACTCTGATCAGTCTTCAAAGACGTTGAAGACGACAATTTCAAATTGTTGAAAATTCTAAGATATTTATCTCTTTAGGTAGAAAACAATTTGGAAATTAAGAAATTGCTTGTAATAAGGAATTTCTTGATTCCCAAAACTATTTGGAAGTAGTAAGCGATGTACGGTGGTTCCTAACCAGACTAACGAACTTTTAGCGATGCAACATTAGGAGGAATTCATGTTATCTAGGGTCATGGTCTTCGCCTAGGAAAAAACCGTCATCAGATCGGGATATCATAAAGGGTATGACAGGTGTAAAAGTAATGAAGGTCACACCGTTTATCATGTGACGGATCGCTGATCACGCCCACTGACCTCTGACACGATAGTTGGACTGAGAATTAAAATCACGATAGTTTGCAAATTATATTACCATATAAAACAAAAAGCAAATCTTTGGTATGGGTCCTAAACGAATAAGCTTTATTTACGGCGTTGAAATTGCCAACCCAGTAAAGCTTAAACCAGTAATTTACTCTCGCTCCAAATATTAATGAATGATTTGATTGTTCAATCAGACATCTGATTGATAGCCGCGACAAGTCAATTCTGCCTTTTTTTTTAGGGGGGGAGCAACTAACAGACTGCCTCGATGACCGGGTGGTATAGATGTCTCACTCGTGGTCTCGTGATTCGTCTTGGATTCGAGCGAATCTATCACAGAGGGGTGTTCATGGCCAAGTCACTGTAATAGCCAGCCCTAGTCTACCCAGCTGTAAATGCAGATATCAGCGGGCTTCAGCCACTGTCTCTATTTCAGGGACGTGAAACATTCTAGTTACTGCTCGAGAGCGACTCTATAATCTTTAAGCTTTCTTTTCATTGGAACTATAAACTAACAGCCTTACAACCAAATTTCATGCACATCCATTTCGGTGCTTTAGTGTTACCCAAATGGTCCATCCCTTGTAAATCGGTATGTATGATGCAACGGTGATTAAGCATACCGCCTTTATTTTAACTAGGTTGTTATGAGTTAAGCCATAGGCCGTTTACACTACATGTTTTAGCATATCTGAAAAAGCACATATGCTTTAAGCATATCTGCTTTTTGCGTTCACACTGTATGTTTTAGCATATCTGCTTCAGCTGACCTTAGTCAGTCATTTCTAAGGTCATGTAGTGTATTGCATTAGTGGAATGTTAGGGAGAGATTTTATCATTTTGACTCATTCCTAAATTTGTTGAAAATATAGTATTCTATGTCTAACCAAGTCTCAAGTTTTCATTAACATCCTTTTTGTCGCCTTTTCATGATTTAAGGCTAAATGTATGAAAATTACCACCACAGGCGTGAAAATAAAGATCAAGTGGTCGCTAGATTAACCCTGGTTGAAATTCCCGCATGTGAAGTGGAAAGGGTAATTCTACTCTACCATATTTCAGTTGGAAGTCTAATTCTGATTGACCTCCGCTGGATCAGTTCTTTTTTCCATACAAGTATGACACACAGACAGACAAACATACACGCAAATATTCTTTCAGAAATGGTAAACCTATGTTGACATCACAATAGAAAACAGCATTGAAAAAAGTGAAGAGAAACGACAATTTTATACAAAGAAAATGTGTGAGAGAGAGAAAAAAAAAAACACTTTCGCCCAAGACCAGCCTGCAAAATGTGAACAGTCATAATTACAGTCCATAATTTTAGTACTATGCACATGGTCACTACTAATGTCACAGGTCACAAATGCTAACATTGACAAAAATTTGTTTCTATCATTCGAATTGAAAAACAAAGACAAACAGAAAAAACAACAACAATAATTCCAAATCATTTCAAAATTAACCGGCCCATAGAAATCAAAGGTTTGTCCATAAGCAGACGATTTTTGTTTATATTTACCCATTTAATAGGACATGCAGACGACAATTTAAAGTTCATGGTATCTAAGATTTTTTCAAGCATTTTTGGAAATTGGAATAATTACTTGATGCAAGTTGCCAGCGATTTCTTCATTTTACCCAATGTTTGCCTAATTTCTTTCTTGATAGGCGTCAAAAAGCGTCATTATTTGGGAACGGGTTAAAATATGACGAAAAGAGAGAAACTAATTTAATATTTAACACTCGATTCTGTATTTGCGGTACTGAGGATGAATTGCCCTGAAGAATCATTGAGGGAAAGGAGAAATTTTCTTGTAAAAAGCAAAAGTTTTTTACCTTTCTTGATACTTCTTTTTTTTTTTTTTTTTTTTTTTCTAATTTTCATAAACTTTAAAATCCTAATCTGTATATCAGTCTAAATTTTTCCTGTTGGGTAATGAGCTTAAACATTTTATTTACCTACAATTACAATCCTTTTAATATTTACAGCTCTTTCTGATTTCCATGCAGCTGTCTCTTCATTTTCATGAAAAAAGAACAAAGCAGATTGGAAAAAATAACCAAAAATACATTACATGGCAATGGGTTATTACAAATAAAATGTAGGAATTTTATTTCACAAATGTTGGTATTAAAGAGGCAAAATGAGAGTGCTGACCAGTAATTATTGATCTTGTCAGCTTATCAGCAGGTGATCTTTGAATTGATAGGCCGATTCCGTCTGAAAAAGCAGATGGAAATAGAACATGTCCTATTCCGTATGTTTAGCAGATCTGCTAGCAGAACGCCCATTATCTACTGGTTTACACTGTATGTTTTAGCAGATATGAAAAAGCAGATATGAAAAAACATATAGTGTAAAGCCCTCATTAACCTAACCCGAATCGCCTTATCTCTGGAGAGACATACTAGGTAATATGATAGGATCGAGGCCTTATACAAATAAACGTCACGTGGAATTACACATTTGGCAGTAAGTTATTTGTGTACTTTGAATTTACTGCTTATCGCGGTATTATCTAGTATGTGAGCCTCTGTAACTATACTTATGCTGTAATTGATGGGTGGCTGTTTATCCGAACAAATAAAGACGTTTGGCAAAAATAGATCACCACAACATATCTATGCCCATTCTTACCAATCTATAGTGTTGGTAGGTTTTATGGTTAAATATATAGAAAATAAATGAGAGAACCTTTATGGGTATCTTCATTTATTTTGACGTATGAAGTCATAACAAGTCGCTAATATGTTGTAAGATATTGAAACGATTACTTTTCATCAAAAAAAGAAGTCTAGATGAATTTGTATAAAGCCCCTAGAGCATGCATGAAAATAAGCTTGCATACTACACACTTAGGTATTTCACTAAACTAAGTTAAAAGAAAATATCATCACCATAGTAAGGGTGCCAACTATGATGTTTAACACCATAGCTGGGTTTGAATGCACCCAGAATGTACCATTAGACCCAACCTATGGTGTTAAAAGCCAACACAATAACCAACCGAGATGTTGAACACCATAGTTGGGTCAAACATTCGAAATTTCATAATTTAGTGGAGGAAAAACAACAATATATTTGAACAAATTGATTTTTGTTTCAAATTGGCCGAAAAATAGAAATAAATAAAGAGTAAGCTGTTTTACTTTTTCTAAAAGGGCTTGATTTATTGAAACTTACCCCACTCATGAAACCAAGGCATTTTTTCTCACAAAGTTGCGCATAAAATCTGTCACGCCCACTTTACTCAAACATGGCAGTTGGACTAAGACAATCAACAACATTATTTAAACTATGTGGTCAGGGATAAAAGACAATTAAGAGATGAAGAGAATATTTTTTGTTTTCATGGAGGCGTGAACCGAAAAACTTAATCACTCAATGTATGAATACACGAAGCGGATTCATACATTGTGTGATTAGGTTTTTCGGTTCATACCTTCACGAAAACAGAAAATATTCTCTTCATTTCTTATAATTCAATAGCATCGAGCGAAAAAAAACAAAATCTTTACAAATTTTGATACCTTTATGTATGGGACTATTTTGTGCAGAAGCATACAAAATCGCTGCGTGCTTAAAATTTTGTTCATGGAGTTATGATTTTTTTTTTTTTTTTTTTTCCGACCAATCAGAACGCCCGTTTTTGATAGACGAAATCAAAAATTAAATCATAGGCAAATAATAATTAGTTTTTATTACAACTTGAATAATGATATGTCAAATGGCATGCTATTGAATGCTATAGTTTAAAACAACTGGAAGGTATGATTAGTTGTATCAATCTTCACGGTGTAAACAGCTATTTCGATGCTCAAGTAGTCAAACACCAATGTGATTCCCGAATATCAAAGTCTTAACGGATTGGACGTTCAAATTCGAACGATTGATTAATTCGTTTAGCTTTCATTGATGCTAGGGTCACATTATTTTTATTTCCAGTATAACGACGCCTTACTCTGTAATCGAATATACATTCATAGGATTTTGACAGGTTTTATTTATTTTTTCTTGGGTTTCGGTTACGATAGCAACAGATGATTCGGTCAGTCACTGACCCCGGGGGTGCTCGTGTCAGACGGGGGCTCTCAAGACCTTCTCCATGTTCTCCAAGGAATTCGTGTTTTTCTGTCTGCTCTCGTAATCCCGCGGTATTTCGGGATAACACGAGATATCCGGAGATTAACTGTACGGTGACCCATTAAAGAATGGTTTTATGAAATAGCCGGTAACTATTGAGTGGTGTTGTATTTTAGTAGAGAATGTCAGAGTATTCAAAGCTCATTACTTAAAACAATTTCAACCATCCAATTGACCAATCAAATTACACAATTAGACTAAAAGCGAATTTTGAACTTGTAAACTGGTCGACATTTATGAAAACGAGTTTGTTTGGCGATTTAAACGTCGTAGTTCAACTTATTAAAGCTGTGGTTACGACGTTAATTTCACCAAACCAACCTTTTTTGTTATAAGTTACTGACCATTAATGTTGAAAAATAACGACGTTTCGCCATTTTTTAACGTAGGTAAAATTAACGGATTTCAAAATCAGTATGTCTTTTAAAAGGGTATACATTTAAAGATAATACTTTTAAAAAGAAATAATCGCCTAACATGTTCGTAAAACAGGGGACTTAAGCAATATTTTTAAAAGCTTGAATAAAGCTGTATTTACGATATTTTACCCGCAAGACGACAACGTGTCCATTCGTTTTGGGATGTTTTTGTGTCCTTTTCTGTGAAACAATGAAACTTGTTTGAAGAAAATATTACGAAATATTGTTTGAAAGTCAAGCTTTGTTCAAATGAGACAAAAGCTCTAGTAAACGTCCTCAAGTTATTGTCGTTCTAATGACATTATTCCAAAACACATCGAGCAAATCACAAGACAGATAAATAAAGTGCATCCTAATGTAAACTTAGCCGTCCAATTAACTTTTGATTTATCTTGTGTCTTTGTCAAAGTGTTTGTCATGAATGTGTTATTTACACACCCCGCTTGTCAAAATCAGCCCGGGTAGTGACAAAATGAAATGACGTCCTAGATGTTAGTTGCGTCTACTCACGTGCATAAATTATAAGAGTTAAATACTTACTTTGGGTAATAAAATGTTGCCCATCACGTGAAAACGGGCCGACCGGGGACTCCTCCGTAAAATCTACATGAAGGAATTGATAGTCAAAAAAGACATCTAATTTCAACGCTGGTGAATATTGTTTTACCCCAGATAACCTGCAAAGTACAGGGTCAATTTCAAGAGATTTTAGCCAAACTTAGGCAATCCAGGGGGAACATATATGTTCTAAGATTTTACTCTAACGACATTTTCTTAAATCTAAATCAAAATGTATATAGCTTCTTAACAGTAACACCATTATTGCGGCAGAGCTTAAAAGCGCTAATATTTATGTTTGTTTATTTGTTTTGTTATTGATGTTGTTTGCTTTTTTTTGGGGGGGGGTGTTTTGTTTATTGTTTGTTTTCTTTCCTTCTTTTTTCTTTTTTTTTCCGTGTGTTTTTGTTGTTTTGTTCCTTTTTGTTGTTGTTTTGTTGTTTGTTTGTTTGTTGTTGTTGTTGTTGTTATTGTTGTTTAGTCTTCACAAGATTTTACATAGTAGTATAGCTTTCATCCACCATTGCGTAACATCGAACTTGTGCAAGATATTACAGACTAATACGTTCTGACTTACTTAAATGACAAATACCCAAAGAGAGCCACTAAAATGTTCCCAAAGTGTCACACGGCGGCCGCAATACGCTACTAACTGATATAAGATGACGCTTAGCACTTTTAAGTCAAGTGTTCTGTAACAAACTGACTTTTCGATATAGAAATCGAAAATTGACCACATTGAAGAAAAATAAATATCAAAACAAACGAAAAATGAATAAAACACACATTCGAATCTTATAAAATATCATACAGAGGCGTTACTGATCTTAAGTCGATCAAAATGTTTCAGGAACTTGTCTTAAACATGACAAATGTTAAAGAAAGGGTGGCACTTTTTTCATTTATATTGATCTCAGAATTCGACGAAACATTCGTGTGATCACTCCCGTATTCAGTCATCAAAATTATTCAAGGAGAGAGATTTCGGGGGTAAAGGGATTGATTCTGTTAACGTTGTTATGAACCGGAAACATTCCCGCCATCGATTTTGATACCAATGGGAGCCTATTTGCGTGCACAACCAGGCACCTGAAAATGAAACTTTAACCGATCCTCATCAGAACTATTAACCCTTTCCTGTACAATCACTGGTTTTAACGTCCTCGTGATTTTATACTTGAGAAAACATTGTGGAAAAAGAAGAAATTGCTTGTAACAAGCAATTTCTTCTTTTTCCACAATATTTTCTACCCTACTGGATGATTATTTCTCAAATTAAATCCACTCTAAATTTTCGTCTGCAAAACCTTTGAATTTGGACAGGTCTAAAAAAATTAAAACAGGAAAGGGTTAAAGTAGCGTTTTGGAAAAGGAACAGTTAAGAGAGAGAGGGGGAGATATTGCGAAATCTTACAAGGATCGATAATTTTATTCTTCTTACAGGATCGATACTTATATTCTTCTAACAAGATCTCAATTTGAGTAGGTGACAAAAATAGGCTTAACCCAATAAAGTAGATTTGCATTGTGCTTACACGAATTCTGAAGAGAAAATAGGTACGTACGTGCTCTGTCAGAAGTTCACTACAACAGTTTACTACAGGATGTAAAGCAGTTTTTGTCCGTCCGTAAGTCCGGACGTCCTGAAATATTTTAAGTCCCACGACTAAAATAAATGAAACACACGTTTTCCCTCGATCTGTAATTTGAGGCCTCGTCAAGGAAGAAAGGTGTTAAATCTGAATACTTAAGAATATATCACCCATCTTTCGACGATATGCACTTAAAAATTTAACCGCGTAAAGCGATGATTCGCAGAGACTTTTTACTTCTTGTACTTTACGTTTTTTGTATTTTTTTTATCTTTTAATGAATTATTTTACACTATTCAAGTTACAATACTAGGGTCAAATCTAATATCCCCGTCACGCGTGACAAGAATTTTCAGGCTTGTATCAAAAGTTTTACTAACTAAGCTATGCTACTCAAAAAAGGGGCTTACTGTTTTTCTATAATGCTTTGTGTAAAATTAATCTTGTTTCTAGAAGCCGGTTCAAGTAACTTTTGTATATAATTGTTCATTCATCGTCGCTATTGTAGCATTTACCCGTGTGAGAGACCGCTCCAGATGAGGATACAAGACGAAACTATTGGGAGCCCCGCCTTATGCTTTAACCCATTACCGGACGATCAAATTTTAGAGTGGTCCAAATTCAAAGAAGTTGCTGACAACAATTTTAAGTTTATGGAATTTCAGTTTTTTCTACTTTATGGGTAGAAAAAACTTCATCTTACAAAATGTTTTCCCAATTGCTTTTTTTGAGAGGCGTCAAAAAGCGTCATTGTGTAGGAATGGGTTGACGTGCTCGACTGATAGCACGTCACATAGGGTATCGGTTTAGCGTCTCATCCGAAAGGACAATAAGTTTTAATAGTTTAGTAAGCCCGCGATCTTGAGGTTTGAAGTCGAGTTCTCTATCGACTGTGGCGATTGGACTGACTACTTATTCTTGTTGCGGCTGTAACAAAATTGACCAATCGCGGCTGTCAATCATAGAATCAATCGACCATTCAAACCATTCATTCAGTCCGGAATTAAAGTATGAGCTCCAACATTGGCCACATTTTTTGTGAAACGTTTTTGTTGGTTTGGCGACATAAACGTTGTAACTACAGCTTTACAGGGTGTCGTAACAAATTTTAGGTAACCAACCAACCATCTCATTTTCTTTTTCTTTTTTTATTTTAATGCTAATGGCTATGAACTTTTCAAAATAGCGCCATCAAAACGGGACTCCCCGTTTGAGTCAATGGGCGGGGCCAACTGAAAAGTGGGCGAAGCCAGCGATTTGTCAATTTAGCCTTACCCCTGATTTTTACGCCCTTCTGATATTATACATGTACTTGAGAAAACATTGTAGAAAAAGACTCAATTGCTCGTAACAAGTAATTGATTTCTTTTCCACAATGTTTTCCGTAATATAGGATGGCTACTATTTGAATTGTAATTACTTTGTAAAGTCGTCTGCCACCGCCCCCCTTCCAACACACACACTTATGAATTTGGACTTATCTAAAATTGAAAGGAAAACAGTAAATGGTTAACCCTTTCCTGTTTTGCAAAATTTTAGACCTACCCAAATTCAAAGGTTTTGCAGACGCAAATTAAAAGTTGATTCTAATTGAAAAATAACCATTTACTTGGGTAGAAAATATTGTGGAAAAAGAAGAAGTTGCTTGTTACAAGCAATTTCTTCTTTTTCCACAATGTTTTCTCAATTATAAAATCACAGGAACGTAAAAACCAGGGATTTACCAGGAAAGGGTTAAGGCAAAGGACAAGCTTTTAATTCTTTAAAAGATAATCACTCCAAGCCTTATCGAGAAGACTCTCCGTGCAACCAGTAAGCGGCTTATCGTCGGTGGGTTGCCAAAATGTCGTAAATACTGCTTTAATCAATGTGTATTTACGACATTTTGGCACCAAGCAGACGCTAATCTGTGACAAAGGATCGAACTTTAAAGTCTTTAAGCCATACTGGACTGTCATACGGAACCCGAAATATTCTTGTAAATGCAGGCGATATAGGCAAAAATCAGCTCACGCAATTATACGTCCAGTATGCTCCTACTCTATACCGCCTGTTGGTCTATTTTAAACCTGAGTTCCTTACTAGACAAACTTTCAAAAGAAATTTGACAAACAACCGGTCCTTTCAGTGCTTTCCGCCTTTTGATCTTAATAGAATTATGACAAGAATCTTTGTCAGCATTACAAGGCTTATTGTTTCGTAAAGACTTTAAGGCTAAACCCCAGATTGATTCTAGAAGCAAAAGCAGGCATAAAGTAAGGGCTTTCTTAGAATAAAAAAGGTTTGAAACAATGCTGCTAACGGACATATTAAAGCCGAAAGAACCCTTTCCGAAGACTGTGAGATTTTTCATTGTCAGATTATTTTTTAAATAAGTAAAGCTCGGACGTCAGCTTTGGTAATTAGTGCCCGGTTTCTAATAAACTTTTATGTACAATTTCGTCTGTCAGTAACTTTTTAACTATTTCCTGTTTAATCCCTGTAATTTTATACTTGAGGAAACATTGTTGAAAAATGAGAAATTGCTTGTAGGTTGGTTATTTTTCAAATTGCTTTCACCTTTAGTTGTCGTCTGCAACTTCTTTCAAATTGGACAAGTCTAAAATTTTGACAAACGGGAAAGGGTTGAGCTATTAATTTAAACCTACCCACGCGTATTCAAGACCTTACAACTACGTTCCATAACCCTGACGTCGAACCCGTTAAGATTTGTCGGTAACAAACTGTTCTCTCAACCCAGAGGTTCTAACCCGACCCGGCTAACATTATTTGCGATATTTGACTAAAACTAACGTAACATTCTTCATCGATTTCTCACTAAATAACGATCGGTAACAAATTGTTCTCTCAATCTAAGGATCGGGAGTTCTAACCCGGCCCGGCTAACATTATTTGCGATATTTAACTAAAGCTGTCCTAACATCCTTTATCGATTTCGCACTAAATAACGATTTAGAAATAAATGTAGTGACCTTAAACTTGGTCGACAGTTCGTGGATTGAAATTAATCCATTACTAGACATCAACATTTAATTTGACTCTTATGGGATTCGAACCTACGCGGATACGGCAACGCTAGGCGTAGTTGCCGTATCCGCGCAGGTTCGAATCCCGTAAGAGTCAAATAAAATATTAGTTCCCCACTAGGGTTGAAAAAGACAAGAGTCACTGCCGTATTTGAGAGAATTCAATATACTATATATAGAGCAACATTTAAGACTGTCCAAATTTGAAGAAGTTCCCGATTACATTTTTAGTAGATGGAATTTGAAGAATCTTTTTTTTTTTTTTTTAGGTAGAAAACACTGTTGATAATGAAGCAATATCTTGATTTCCCACAAAGTTTTCCGGAGCTTTTTCTTGAGGGGCGCCAAAAGGAGTCATTTTGTTGGAATGGGTTAAGTTATATTACTGAGCTAGGTTGAAATATGACAGGAAGCCAGGGATAGGTGCAATAGCCGACGTGATATTAGCGAAAACTATTTAAAGTGGGGTTAAACCCTTTACAAACGACAAGTTATAACTGAAACCTTTAGCGCCAATAAACTGGAAAGGGTGGTCTTAGTATTCCTAAATTTCACCAGAATGTCATAGAGTCAGTTTCTAATACTGTTCTGTAAAAATCTAACCGGAAGAGGGGCCTTATGAAAATTTCATAGATCGATGGGTCAGTCGAAACATACAGGCAGTTACAACTCTTTCGCGCAGACACGTCGAGTTAATCCCTTTAATCTTTTTCCTCACAATGATGCTTTTACACGCCCCCAAGATATGAAGTTTGGAAAACATTGCGTTAAATTAAGAAAGTGTTTGTAACAAGCAATTTATTCATTTTCCACAATGATTTCTATACCCAGAGATTTGAAAGAATCTAAGATGTCGTAAACTCTATATTGTCGTCAGGATCATCTTTGAATTTGGAGCAGTCTAAAATGTTGCCGTCTGGTAAAAGGTTAAGTCAAAGCTGAGACAGAAAAAAGGGACCTTAAGAAGTCATAAAGACAGATTGTCTAAGGCCCATATTGGCTTCTTGCTTTTCAAGTAACAGTACCCATGATACCAAAAGAACAAAAGAGATTGTGCAAACGCCGAGAATATTTTGTCACATTTTCTTTTCCATTTAACTTGTCTCTTTCGGGAATGTCTGTTGCTATAGAAACTGAAAAGTAATAATATGTTTTAACGTAGAAAATTCAAATAATGCCACGTTTTTCGCATATTTCACACTTATTTTTGAGAAATTCTGCGCACATTACAGCTTTAGTTATTCCAAGTCACGACAGAGTGTCACGTCTAGCACCAATCTTATTATTTCTTACAATTGAAATCGAAATACCTTAAAAATTTCGAAAGAAACGAAATCAATTTAGGAGTCTCAAGTTTTGTCGGACGTGTAAAACACCAGTCGCTGGCCTCCTCTTACTTGCTCCCTAGGTTCCGCTCATTGACTACAAACGGAAGTTCCGCTTCAATTTTTAACGGCTTTATTTCGTAAAATTTATAGCATGAAACAAAAGCTCGAAATGGATGGTTGGCGACTTAAACTTCGTAAAGGCTGTAGTTACGACGTTTTAGTCACCAAACCAACAAAAATGTTAATAAAAATGGCGGCGTTTGCCGGAGTTCAAAACATAGTTCTGGTCTAAATACATTGTAAATGATTTGATTGGTAGACTGGTTATCTAATTGAAAACCGCGATTGGTCAATTGTTCTTATCTTTGAGAAACTCGTTAACATATACAGAAATACAGTTCTAGGAGAAAATACTGATCTGAACTCCGGCCCTCAGAGAAAACGTTGTGGAAAATGACGAAATTGCTTGTAACAAGCAATTTCATCATTTTCCACAATGTTTTCCCAAGCTTTTTCCTTGGGGCGTCATAAATCGTGATTGTGTGGGAATGGGTTAAAGCTTGAGTCTATCGGTGTTTCCATAATCTCCTTTTGACTTTGACGAGTCCAACCTGTATATCCAGAAAATGTCAAACCAATCAAATTATATCATTTTTACGACGAGAAAAAGTGATTGCTGTCTGAGGAATTTTAGAAAATCACCTCGAAGTCGTCTTATTTCATTGAACGTGATAGCTTTTTATCGCAGTAAAGGGGACGAGAATTTTATCTTTTAAATGAAAATACAACAAAACAAACTTTTAAGCCATTACCAGACGCCACAGGTTTACACTGTTCCTAATTTAAACAAGTTGCACAAGGCATTGCAACCTAAGCCAAAATTGTGGAAAAGCAGAAAATATTGTGAGAAAATGAGAAGTTGCTCGTACCAAGCTCATGTGTTTTCAATAATTTGACAAAATTCATCTATACTACTGTCAATGTCTAACTATTACTTGGATTTACGTGCAAAGGTGAAGTGAAACTAACCGAACAATGATTGGATAGAATGTTAGGGTCTAAAAACAGCGAGTTCTTCTACGTACTTAATTTAATTTGGCGTACAAATAATTAAAACATTTAGTTTTATCTGAAAAAAACGGGCGTTCCGATTGGTCGAAAAATAAAGTTCATACCTCCATGAACACAATTTTGAGCACACAGCCATTTTGTATGCTTCCTCACAAAATAGCTACATACAAAAAAGTATCAAAATTTGTGATTTTTTTTCGCTCGATCCTATCAAATTATAAGAAATGAGGAGAATTTTTTTGTTTGCTTGTTTGTTTTTCGTGGAGGTATGAACCGAAAAACCTTATCACACTTATGTATGAATCCGCTTTGCGTATTCATACAGCGTGATTAGATTTTTTGTTTCATACCTCAATGAAAACAAAGAATATTCCCTTCATCTCTTACTAAACTACATCCACGACTACCATTATAAGTATACCGTCCAACACGTTTGGCCATCACTTATACGGCTATTCAAAATGCGCACTTATTTGCTAACAAAGATCCAACAATAAATTATCTTTGCTATTTTAGGACGCCTAGTATTCTTTCATTAACCCATTCCCACACAATGACGCTTTCAAACACCCTCAATATGAAAGCGTTGGAAAACAGTGTTTAAAATGAAGAAATTGCTTGGTATAAGCAATTTCTTCATTATCCACAATGTTTTCTACCCAAAATGACATAGATTTTTAAAAATTTCACCAACAAGAAATCGTTGTCTACAGCTTCTTTCAATTAGGACTATTCCAAAATTCTATTGTGAGGGAATGGATTAAAGTCTGCGGTATAATCATCTGGTCAACACTCTAGTTATTCGTTATTATCTACGTCATCTGTACAATTTGATTTATGAGCATTCCTATCACTACTCAAAATCATATGTAAGTCATTTTTTTTCTAATTCGAGTCAAATGATACTCTATTGTCTAAAAGCCTGTCAAATGTATGGGTTACATATTATTAACTGGTAAAACTTAACAAAGAAAGACATATAAATCCGACTATAAACCCAATTTAGTTCTCGCAACTCTCACACAAAGATATCATTTCCATTTTTGAATACTATAGAATTATTTGACACAAAGTCATCTCGCACATAAATTACTATTCCTCCTAACGGCTACTTCCTACCGGTTTATGATTTTGTCCCAATTCAAAACGAAAATTGTAAAATTATGAACATCTAAATTTCAATATTTTATTTGTCGAAGTTTCAGTAAATTAAACTACATTATGTGTTCTGAAAGCAGTGTTCAATTCTATAAGACCTTGCTCATTTAAGAGAGCAGATCGAAGCTTGACCTTCTCGGGATTTATGGTTTATTTTTATCTGTTTGAAGAACCCCCTTTTGACTGGGGAATACCTGGTAATTACGTCACGCGAGTATTAATAATCTCCGGGAAATTCCGGTCTTTGCATAGGTTGACGGAAATCGACGACCTTGCAGACCTCGACCTTTTCTCCGACCTCATTTGGGCACGTGCTTCACGGGGTCTCCGCATATGCTGAACTGTTTTTTTTTACCATTGTTTACGTTGTGTTGATATTGTTCTGTGTTCTGAACAGCTAAACGTTTCGTTGATTTTATTTGAGCCAGCACCTAGGTTATTTCTGCTGTCAGTCCTGATTCACTTGTGTGAAAAATAGGTGAAATACCATCTACATGCTGTTTTGTCTCTTGTGTTGTCGGATTGATGTTATTCATTAGACTTTTAGAGTAGTGTCTTGTGATCAGGTGATGGGTTATTCACTATGTCCACAGACTGTATACAAATTGTCTTACTGAGGAAATAGTGGAATTAGACTGGCTTCTTGTATTGATGCTTTTTCATCAAGACCAATATTGTTTATATTGGGTTTTGGTATATCGACTTCGTGACTTTGAAGACAAGGTAAGTCACTTTCCATGCCCTTATATTCGTCATCATTTTACGAAGATTGTTTCTTTGTGTAAATAGCAGCACAATCAACGTAACTGGCAGTAATGTAAAGAGCTCGAGTCTGCCCTTCTTGATAAATTCAACCCATTGAGACAGCTCTGATTAACATAGTCGGGTATACATTTTTGACTTTCGATCTTGGATTAGTTCTCCTAAGTTCTCTGTATTTAAGCCAAAATCGACTGTCAGCTTCTTGTATTTCTTTCGGGTATTCATATTAATTGAACATTAGGCATTTCCTAGGATTTAGGTTCTGTTAGTGATAGACTCAAAACACCAAAGTCAAAAAGGTTTATATGGAGTACATAACCTCTCTTTTTCTGACCTAATCTGTTGGCTCGGGTGATGTAAATGTTAGATGGATCTAGATGATTGTTATGAAAATTCCTGATGAGACCAAAACAATTTTTACCGTATTTCTCTCAGACCTCTCGGAATATAAGATTATTTCTCCTAGATCTAGTCTCTTTATCACATGATTTATAATCTAGGCACTTCAGTAGTTCTGATTGTTTGCTATGACAATCTTCTGATTCCATTTGTCTTGCACCCTATCCATTGCCTTTGAAACGGACAGCATGCTTCGACTAAAATCATCTCTCACCACTGAGTCGATAATCGTAGACCTATGTGGGATAGCAGCTGGAGGCTAGGAAAGGATGTAATGGTAGTAATGTGAGGAATACCAGGATTCCATTGTTAGGTGCTCCAGCCGCCGCGATATAACTGAAAGATTGTTGAAAGCGGCGTAAAACCCCATTCAAACAAACAAACAAATCGCCTATAATCAACTTTATCACGTCTGATACATATACTAACCCTTGTCTGCCCAATCCCTCATTTTTACGTCCTAGTGATTTAATACTTAAGAAAATACTGTGGGAAAAAAAGAAATTGCTTTTTACAAGCAATTTCTTCTTTTACCACAATATTTTCTACCATATAGGTTGGTTGATTTGCAAACTACACTCACTCTTCAATGTCGTCTGCAACTTCTTTCAAGTCGGACAAGACTAAAATGTTTGAAAAACGGGAAAGGATTAACATCAATAGAGCTGAATATAAATTAATTTTATGAGGTTGAACGTTGATTTTCGGACTCTATTTCACTCTCAACGATCATTTCAAACCTTTGTTCTATCCATGCCAATGCTTGGGTCTTGAACGGATAATGCGATCACGATACTTATAATACTAATATATGATACTTGCATAAAGCCTTTATCAACGTGTATATGAGTATATGTGCCAATCTCACTTAAAAGACTGAAATATTGTTTTTGATGGAGCTGCAAATGTTCTATGCCCACCGTCGCAATGTTGCTATGATATATTATGGTCATGCTGCATGGGTGGATCTTACTATTCGATTAATATTTCAATAATTTAATTGTTAGTTTCGTCTATCAAAAACGAGCGTTCTGATTGGTCGAACAATTTAATTCATACCTCCATGAACAAAATTTTGAGTACGCAGCCACCCGTCTCAAAAAATTCCGTGTTATTCAGGAATGTATATTCTTGGTAAATTATGTTCAAGATCCTATATTGAAATCTGCAATAAATGCAATTATACTGTTGACAATGTTATAACACACAAACTATGTTTTTGTGTTAAAAATACTCATATTAGACAACAACTGTGGTTAACAATCTTTGATCTGACCGATGTTGATACCTATAGGTTATTCATAAAAAAGCACCCTGTTCTACAGATCCTTGATTGTCTTACAGGTTTTACAAACATACTCAATACAGAATATATTGAGTTATACCCTGCTGTCTTAAAACTATTGCAGAAAATGTTGTAATTTTATAAACAAACATGTAAATGTTTCAAAAATGCATTCATGTAGATTTTACCAGCAAAGGTACTACAATTTAGTGACCACTCCGGGAACCACCAAAAAAAGGTCGCTTAAGGAAATGGTCGCTTAATAAATAATTTCATGATAAATAAGACAGGTCGTTTTGATAGTATATATAGATTGTCGCATAATTCTAAGTGAATCCTATTGTGTTCGAACCCTTAAGAATCGACTCGTTGAGAAGATTCTGGTGGGTTTCAACAACATAAGATTCACTTACAACATTTTTTCGGTTAAAAATGTCTACTTGCTAAAGATTTTGAAAAAAAAATAATAAAAAAAAAAATAAAATAAAAAAAAAAAAAAATCGGTTGCTTAATAGAAGTGGTCGCTCGAGCGATATCTGCTGTAAGTTTAAAGGCTAACTTATCGTTAGACCGATCCTTCATTCGATCGACAGTATGATCCATCCGTCCTTCCATCCATCCATCCATCCATCCATCCATCCATCAACCCATCCATCCATCCATCCATCAATCAATCAATCAATCAATCAATCAATCAATCAATCAACCAATAAATCAATTCACCAATCTATCTATCAATCTATAAATCAACCAAATAAGGACAACAAACTTTAATTATTTAGACTCGTTTTTCTTTGTACACTGTATGGTATTGCATTTCGTTTCGGTAATATCATACGGAAGTGTAAACTCCAGGTTTTCATACCTATTTCAATGTAAATAAATGAATACTTGTTTTGTATGTTTCATATAGATGACTGTTTACATATGTTTTGTAGCACTGTCTCATGTAGTTATGCTATGTTAGTTTTATGTTTCTTGTAATGTTCGAATGTTTGTTAATCAATGTAATTGTATATGCTTATCTTCTTTAAAGGAGGAATAATAAAGTATATGTATGCTTCCGCATAAAATAGTCCCATACAAGAAGGTATCAAAATGTGTACAGCTTTTGGTTTTTTCGCTCGATGTTATTAAATTATAAGAAATGAAGTGAATGTTTTTTTGTTTTCATGGAGGTATGAACCGAAAAAACTAATCACACAATGTATGAATCCACTTCGCGTATTCATACAGTGTGATTAGTTTTTTCGGTTCATACTTCCATGAAAACAAAAATATTCTCTTCATCTCTTAAATGACATGGTATTTAACAGATCGCTAAAAAGGCTCGTATTATATAGATCAGACCACTTTTGTGTGACACCTCACAAATATAACTCCTTAAGGATCCATTTGAGACATAAGATAAATAATCTTTTTACAAGCTGATACATTGCTTTAAAATATTGTCTGGTCGCTTTAAGAATACCCAAATGGGAAACGTTCATCACGTAATAAATTATTTGGTTTATAGGCGTATTTATTCGTCTAGTCTTATTATAAAAGCAGCCTAAACCTAAATTTCGTATTAAGCTTTCTTGGGAAAACACGGGAAAGTTCAGTTGTGTGACTTGTAATTTAAAAAGGGCGCATCTGGAGGCGTAGTTATACTGTTCAGATTGTGCCTGTAAACCTATGATTAGACGACACAACATTTTGTCTTGATGATGAAAACATATTTCTTAACTGATGAAATTTTGAAAGTGTTTGTTCTTTGGTTTGAAAACATTTTGTTAAGGAAGAAATTTATTTGTAACAAGCAATTTCTTCAATGTAAACGGTGTTTCCCTAAGCCTTTTCACGTATAGAAAGAATGATTGGGTTGGAAGGGTAAAAAACGTTCGAATTTCACCAGTTTTGACTGTAGAGTGGCTTCTCAGATCCCAAAATGATCCTATTTCGTCGCGGATGACTATATGAATAGTTGAAATAATTGAATAGTCCAACACTATTTTCGACGATGTATTTTTTCAAAAAAAATTTCCAATGTCATATATTTTCTAATATTGTTTATTTCTAAATTCCAAAATGTGAAAGACTAGAAATTAGCCTCGTCAACCTCGTTGTATCAACAGAGTATCATGTGCGTTCTTTAAGCAGGCAGCCGCCGCCATAGCGCAGTCGGTAGCTCGTCAGACTCCTAATCTTCAATAATGAGATGTCATGGGTTCGATCCCCGGCGGCGACACGTATTCTTTCCGACATTTGTCTCTCACCAGTGGGTGGATAATCGTAAACCTAAGCGGGATAGCAGCTGGAGGCTAGGATAGGATGTAGTGGTAGTACTGGTGTGAGAAATATCAGGAATCCATTGTTAGGTGCTCCAGCCGCCGCGATATGACTGAAATACTGCAAACAATCAATCAGTCTTTAACCAGGCAATGATTCAAAGTTACTTTTGAAGAATAGCCATTATTTAAAATGTACTAAGTTGATGTTTACCCATGTTTACCCTTGTTATGCTGACCCCCGAATAATCCTGTTTTAGTGGGAGGTATAAACAAAGATCAGACTGAAAATATGTACTGTCTGATCTTAGGCTACACTACCTGTACGTGTCATTCATGTCACCTTTGTTTATATCATTAATTTGCCAAAAGAATAAACGACACCTAACATATTCCTCCAGTGCTTTCAGCCCCTTGATCCTGCATTTCGAAAAGGGTTTTATTCAGCCTGACAATGATTAAATCTGTTCGGTGTCTTACGTCAATCCATTCCCTTCAATCCCGCTTATTTACGCCCTTTAAGAAAATGTCTTTGGAAAACACTGTTTATAAGGAAGAAATTGCTTCTTCATTATCCACACCGTTTTTTACCTTAAAAACAAAGATTTTTTAAAAGTTCACTTACTGAAATTTGCCGTCGGTATCTTCTTTTAATTTGGATCAGTCGACAATTTTGTTTTTGGGAATAACGCGGTTATACGATATGGTGTACTCAGACAAATACACTGCATTGTTTTAACAATCTACCAGACGACAAAATATGATACCGGCACAGGCATTTGTTTTATTTTTTTATGATTAAAAGTTACATAGAAACTATTATACATTATTGGAAAAGACTAACATTATATAGTTAATAGCTGTTTGGATTTTGATGACAGGAATTTTCAGTAACATAAACAAACGCGAGTGAATATCGGTCAAAAGTAAAAGAAGTTGCAGACGACATTGAAAATTATGATTAAATTGAGAAATATCAGGAATACGGGGTAAAAAAGTGATAAAAAAATGTGAGAAAAGGAGAAATTGCTCACTGAATTTGTAAGAGTTTGTAAAGCGCATTTCGTAATCATTTATATTAATGTTATACAGCCATTTTCGTACTTTTTCATCCGTGACGTAAAAAGGGAACATTATTAGAAAAAAATCAGAAATGAAAGTGGTTTATATTAATATTAACTTTTTTGACCTGCGAGAAAGAACTTTAATAACTCCCAAAAACAATTATTCTAAAAAGATATTGAATTTAGCAAGGGTCAACCAGAGATCGCATGCAAGAAATCATTACCTAGTAAGGTAGAATGGTCATTCTGGATTCAGAAAGACAAGTTTCGGCGCTGAACAGCCTGTTCATTCTGACCAGAGTCCATAGTTTATTCACGACGAAATGAGATAAACCATGATAAAACCCCGAAGTGGGATAGCAGCTGGAGGCTAGGAAAGGATGTAGTGGTAGAACTGTTGTGAGAAATGCCAAGAATCTATTGTTATGTGCTCCAGCCGCCACAATATGACTTAAATACTGTTAAAAGCGCTGTTAAACCCCATTCAATCAACCATGATAAAACCCAAGAATCTTTAACCCATCACCAGGCGGCAAAATTTTTGACTGGTCCAAATTCAAAGCTTATGGAAATTTGACCTTTTTCTCTTTTGGGATGTAAAACATTGTGGAAAATGAAAGAATGCTTGTTACAAGTAATTTCTTCATTCCCACTAGGTTTTTGCATTTTTTTTTATTTTTTTTTTTTTTTTTTTTTTTTTTGATGCGTCTAAAAGCGTCATTGATTGGGAATCGGTTTTAAAGTATACACTCTAACTCAAAAAGATTCAAAACGGGACATGTCTATCTCTACTTCTCAGTTAGTTGGCTTCGCCTCAAAAATAGCGTTTCCAGTTATCAAAGTTGGTTTATAGGCATCAAAGACCCGACCCTATAGGTCATCTTTTCAGTCCATCAAAATATGATAAGATTTTAATGATAAAATCAACGGGTTTGCGGCAGTTTATGTGTTGTAAATATGAATAATAAAAGTAAAGAAGAGTCATAAAACCCAGGAACTAGCTTTTCAAAATCCAAACCACATACCGCGTAGTGATAAAACCGGAAGATTTATTAATCTCGTTAGCCCATTATGAACAACATGATGGATTTGTTTGTGTTTTAAGATTTTTTCTAAAGAAAGGAAAATTGATACTATCCAACACTTTCCTTCGGGTTACAGTTGAAGAAAATTTTGTTTTCATGGAAGTACAGTAAATCTTATGTTAAGCGATCACTCAGGGGTGACCAATGACCAAAAAGCGCTCGCTTACATGAATGGCAGTTTAAAACGTTTTTATGAAGAGTTCATTCGATCGCGAAATAATTTTGAACTGCATTTTCGCTAAATCCTATGTTGTTCGTACTCATTAAAATCGTCTCACCGAGACGGTTCTAATGAGTTCGAACAACATTGGATTCAGGTATGGTGTTTTAGCAAATGCGACCACTTCTTTACGAGTGCTTTTGATCTTGAAAAGGTGATTTCGATTGTGGTCGTTTAATTGAAGTGGTCGCTTAATAAAGGCGATCGTTCGAGCAAGATCGGCTGTATTCATATAAAAAAAAACAAGCACATTGTTTGAAGCCATGATTTACTTTCACGCAGAAGAGAGTATAGTTCATTTTTTTATACGACAATGCAACCAAAAATATTCTCCCAATCTTTAATAAATGGCTGATTGCGGATGTAAATCTTAAACTCGATCGATCATCAAATCATTCTTTTAGAACGGACGTGAATTTTGAACTCAAAAACTGTTGTTGCCAACCAAGATTGTACTTTTCTGTTACTTGTAACTGGCCATTTATTTTGCAAAATAACGCCGTTTAATACCGAAGGGGAATTCCCCGTCGGAGTCAGTTAGCGTGACCAGCGGAGTCAGTAGGCGGGGCCAGCAATCTGTCAGTTTATAAGCATAATACGCATATAGTTTTTCTAGTAAAGGTAAAGTGATAAGAGAACATTTGACGTCATAGTAATCGTTCTTGTTGCTGTTGTATTGGAAATAAATGACCTTCCCAAGTTGCGCCTTGTTGAGACCTAACTACATACCAAATATTAGCATTGTAACTTAATTAGGGATGAAGTTATAGGAAAATGTTTAGTTGGCAGGTTAAGTTTTTGAGTAATGTTTTAGGGAAAAGGGTTAAAATTTTGACCTTGACCTTGATTAAATGACCTTTCCCAATTGCGCCTTGTTGAGACCTAAAATATAATTATGACAGAAAAAATACATACCAGAATGGTTTTGGCAACTAAAACGCACGGAAATTTATATACACCCCATTTAAGGAACACATGGAATAGTCTCAAAGATCTTTTACATACGGAGGCATACCCGCTTCCGTCTTCATTACGAACGCAGGTTCGATCCCCTGCGGAAGCACTTCTCCTTTCCGAGATTTGTCTCTCATCAATGGGTAGATACTCGTAAACCTAGGTGGGATAGTAGCTGGAGGATAGGATAGGATGCAATGGAAGTATTTGTGCGATATATACCAGGATCTATTGTAAGGTGCTCAAGCCGCCGCAATATGACTGACAAATTGTTAAAAGTGGCCTTAAATCCCATTCAAACAAAAACAAAATCAAAACAAGATTAGGCGTATCGCGGCCGCCAATCAAAGAATCTATCTAAGCATTTTAGTTGGTTGAATAATTAGAATAAGCTGAAGTTAGGACGTTAAGTTCGTCAACCAACAACTTTTTTTGTATATCACTGGTCGCAAAATAACGCCGTTTAATATCGAAGTTGAGGTCCCAGTCGAAGTTGAAGAGTATCAGCGGAGTCAGTAGGCGGGGTCAGTTTTCCGCTAATTACGAAGACAAGTCTCTAAATCCCGACCTGATACGTGAAGGAAGGAACTCGGGTCGTAGCTTTGATATCTTTTTCAGTCTACTAGTCGCTTTGGATTCCTTTTTGTCTTCTTTCTCGAAGTAATTCCTCACCAATGGGTGTATAATCGTAAACCTAAGTGTGATAGCAGCTTGGGGCTAGGAAAGGATGTAGTGGTTGTACTGGTGTGAGAAATATCAAGAATCCATCGTTAGGTGCTCCAGCCGCCGCGATTTGACTGAAATACTGTTAAAAGCGGCGTTAAAACCCCATTCGATTAATCAATATGAATATGATTTGTGCTAAAGTCGGGAGTCCGTCTCCTGAAAAAGTGATATAGATATAAATATCCTGATTTGGGCTTCTTGATGTTGAGTACGTGTCTATAGAGACGAAGAAACGTAAATTATCCGTAAACGAGGTTTGACCCATATAGTCTGGTCCTCCTGAAAAAATCTCTTCGGTCAAAATGCTCCAGTGAAGAGCCCGACGGAAGTTTTTGTCATTGTAATTGCATTACCCGAAATTCTCTCGATTGGAAGCCGTTTCAAAAGCACCGTAATTCACATATTTAAAGCATTGAGTGCTTTTAAAGGGGTTCCCCTTTCACAATGTATTACGTCTGCAGAATGACCTGTCAGTTTGAAAGCAGACGAAGAATTAATTCCATTTGTGTAATGAGATTTATTAATACAGGGCGTGCGAGAACAATGTCAATGCTTGCATTTAAATGAATGTCAAAGTAATAAGACGTGCATTCCAAGATTGTAGAAAATGGGATTTTTCGTTGGAAGAGAGAAGTTGCCCACACTATCTTTTGGTCGGTATTTTTCAATAACCCCTCAACCCTTTCCTGTTTTATCCCTGGTTTTTACATTCCTGTATTTTTATACTTAAGAAAACATTGTTGACAAAGAAGAAATTGCTTGTTACAAGCAATTTCTTCTTTTTCCACAATATTTTCTACACTACTGAATGATTATTTTTCAATTAAATTCAACCTTAAATTATCATCTGCAAAACCTTTGTATTTAGACCAGTCTAACATTAAAAAAACGGGAAAGGGCCAAACTTTCCCCAAAGCGTACCGCAGCAAAGTTCTGGGTCTTGAGTTCGAACCAAGGCTCGGTCTACGTTACTTTCCGACATTTACTTAAAGCCAACGCTAAGCGTGTCCTTTTATTAATGGACTTCAATATCGTCTAATACCAAAGAAATTATTTAGGAAGCAATTACTCTTTTCCTACAACTTTTTCTATTCTGTATCACGCTTTACTTGTAGTCTTGATTCGCCTACACCCTCTTCCAATCTAAACTAGCCATTTATCATGCTTACGGTATAATATACATATCTAGTTTAAAAAAAAAGGTTTGTTGAACAACTATTTTTAACCAACTACCGGATGACAAAATTTTAGACTGGTCAAAAACGAAAGGAGATGCAGACGAGGATTTAAAATTTATGAAATTTTATATTTTTTCAACTTTCTTGGTAGAAAAAAATTGCGTAAAATGAAGATATTACTAGCTTAAAAATCCAGATTATTTTGTTTTGAATTAGAGTATTCAAGTAAAGTCCTTATTACAATTCTGTAATTTCAGCCCCACGAATTCAAACAGTAGTGTAATTAGGCTTAAAGTTTCTTACTCCAATGAAAGCAAAACTGTTCTCTTTACATCTGAAATGAATATATGATTCTAAACAGAATGGAGATGCATAAACTCATTACTACACAACCCCGATTTTCCCTCCATTCCAGAAAACAAAGCTTTGGAAAACATTGCTTGAAATAAGCAATTTCTTCAATTTCACTTAATGTTTTCTATTCTATTCTGATAGACAAGTATATCTAAAATCATGACATCTGGCCCTCTCTTGAATTTTGTCGTCTGGTAATGGGTTTAGATGTATGCAGAGATTACTTGTTTGTAGGTGCACTGAGCGCTAAAAGAAGAAATGCCAGGGTTAGTCTGCCTAAAGAAATTGACACATTTCAACTCAATTCCCTTGTTCCGACAAAAACAAAACTGAGAAAGCTTTAAAGTGACAAGAGAGCTCAAATTGTTCTATGAGCTAGACAATCGGTTCAGACATTTTCTCGCTAGGGTTGCTACTTCAAACTTTTTGTAGTGACAAGTGCATCTGTCTGCTTCAGCGAGTGAAATTTGCATCTTAACGAGTCTGCTTCCAGTTTTTTTTTCTTGATTGTTTTGGGACTGTAAAGTCATCGAGGCACTATTTTTACCACCATTATTTTGTTTAATTAGTGGAACTTGTTTGAAATGAGTCTTTTCATAACATTTTATACAACCTCTCTCTCTCTCTCTCTCTCTCTCTCTCTCTCTCTCTCTCTCTCTCTCTCTCTCTCTCTCTCTCTCTCTCTCTCTCTCTCTCTCTCTCTCTCTCTCTCTCTCTCTCTCTTTCTCTCTTTCTCTCGAACACACACGCAAACACACACACATACGCTCTCGAACACACACGTACACAAACATACTCTATCTCCCTCTCTCTGGCGCGCGCTCTCTCTCTCTTGATCTCGATCTTTCGACTCTAGCCTGACTTTGCGGGTTAGTTTTAACTTTGTGAAAACGTGAAATATGTGCAAATAACACCAACAAGCATATAAGCTTCCGCCTATATAGCCGTAATTTGTTGAACTCTTTAACTCTTATCAGAGATGCAGTTGTCGAAATTTAATTATTGATTGATTGATTGATTGATTGATTGATTGATTGATTGATTGATTGATTGATTGATTGATTGATTGATTGATTGATTGATTGATTGAGATAAAAAAAATCTATTAAAAATCCTCGTGTACGCGATAGAATCCACAGTTTTCATCGGACTCTCTTCAAACTTTCACAGAATCATTGTACCATCATAAGGATTGTTCCTTTCGAAATTAGGTATGATCCGTCAAGAAACACGAGAGAAGGGGCCTTATGAAAATTTGATTTAGAAATCAATCATAAATCTTCGTTTACGCACTAGAGTTCAAAGTTTTCTTCGGATTCTCTTCAAACTTTTAACTGAAAGATTGTACTATTACAAGGATGGTGCCTTTTGAAATTGGGTATGATCCGTCAAGAAACATGAGTTATTGGGGCCTTTTGAAAATTTAATTTAAAAAACCCTCTTTAATACTCTGGAGTGCACTGTATACATCGGATTCTCTTCAAACTTTCACAGAATGATTGTACCATCGTAAGGATCGTACCTTTTAAAGGTGGGTCAGATCCGTCAAGAAACACGGGAAAGGGGGCCTTATGAGATTTAATTGCAAAATTTTACTGCTATAAAGTCCACAGATTTCACAGTGTTCATGCTCAAACAGAACGATTATACTTTGTAAGTATAGTTCCCTTCGGAATTGGGTCAGACGCATCAAGTAACATGGGAAAAGGAGCCTTATAAAATTTATTTCCAAAATCCTTGTACCACAATATAGTTTTCATCGGATTCTGTTCAGACTTTCACAGAATGTTTGTACTATCAGTAGGATTGTTTCCTTCCAAATTGGGCCTAATCTGTGAAGTATCGGAGGAAAAGGGGCCTAATGAAAATTTCATCTATAATCCTTGTTACCAAGTCCAGAGCTTTCACAGAATGATTGTACAATAATTATGATTGTTGATGTTGACATTAGACCTGATCTGTCAAGTATCACAGGAAAAGGAGCCTTATGAAAGTTTATTTTAAAATCCTTACACCACAATAAAGTGGACAGTTTTCATCGCATTCTGTTCAAAGTTTAGTAAAATAATTGTACCATTATTTGGATTGTTCCTTTGTAAATTTAGTCTGATCTGTTAAGCAACACAAGAAAAGGGGCCTTATGAAAAATTTATGACAAAACGTCAATATCACAATAAATTCCTCAGTCTTTACCGTTTTCTTCAAACTATCTATCGTTAGGATTGTTCCTTTGTACATTGGGTCTGATTTGTTAAGTTTCACGAGAAAAGGGGCCTTATGAAAATTTTATTGCAAAAAACTCTTGACACAATTTAGTCCACTGTTTTCACTGATTCTCTTTAAACTATTACAGAATGATTCTATCTTCATTAGTATTGTTCCTTTTGAAATTTGGTTTGTTCTGTACAGTATCATGGGAAAATGGGCCCTATAAAGATTTCACTATAAACTCATTAACACAATAAATTTCACAGATTACACATCGATTGTACCATCAATTCAATTGTCGATTTTGACAGTGGATATGATACAGCAATTATCACATGAAAAGGGGCCTTATGAAAAACTTTCTTAATTATTCTAGTTAATACAATGATGTCTCTGGATTTCACCGGATTCACATCAAAATTTCACAGAATGATTGTACAATTACAAGGATTGTTCTTTTCAGAATTGGGCAATTCGTCAAGTATCATGTAAAAAGGGGCCATATGATTTTTTTTAAATATTCTAAACATAATGAAGTCCCATCGGATTCACTTTAAACTTTCACAGAAGGATTAAACAAACAATGAAGAATCAAGGGGAAAGGAGCTTTATGAGAACTTGATTGAAATATCTTCGTTAACAAAATACAGTCCACAGTTCTAATCTGGTTCTCTTCAAAGATGCAAGGAATAAATGTGTCATTGGAAACACAGGAAAAGGAGCCTTACAGATTATCATTTAAAACATTCTTGTTTATGTGATGACGTTCACAATTATTATCAGATTATCTTTAAAATTTCAAAGAGGACTAATGTATGGTCGTGAGGAAAGTTGCTTACGGAAATGAAATGGATCCATAAGAAAACACAGGGAAAGCGGCCTTATGGAATTTTACTCTAAACAATCTTGTTTACGTGATAAAGTCACAATTATTATCCGATTCTGATGACAATTTCACAGTGTGATTGTAGGGTCATAAGGAAACTTCCTTTTGGAAATGAAGTGGATCTGTCATGAAAGATGGGAAACGGGGCCTTAAGGTTTGTTTGCTCAAAATAATTAAGGGGATTAAATCCAATTTCTTTTTTTCTTATGCTGCACTCTTCTTTCAGCAATTACCTTTCTTAAATATCAGATTTCTTTCACAGAAAACTTGATAACCAGTAGAGCGTCTCAGGCCCTCATGGGCCTCTTATTGTTGTTGTTTCATTGTTTGTAAAACTATTCCGTAGTAGTGCGGTCAAAAAGTCGCACTTTAACAATTTACCTTTTAGTCTTCAAAGTTTCATACAAGATATCCTGTCGGAAATACAATTGAAATGGGTGTGGCTATTTTGACCCCAAAGGCTTTGGTAAACATTGTGAAAAAATAAAACAATGAAGAAGTTGCTTGTAACAATATCTAGTGTTTTCTAACCCAAAGAGACAAATAATTCTTAAACCCAATCATCTAAAAATTGCCTTCTACAACTTCATTGAATTTGGACCGGTCTAAAAAAAAACGCGTGGTAATTGATTAACTGAACCCGTTTCCTGAGAACTAAATATATACCCGCCAAAATTCAAACAGCGTTTCAAAGTGTATTTGAATTGGAAACAAGGGTCGTATATGGTAGAAAACATTGTGAAAAGGGGAATATTGCTTGTCACAATCTACTACTTCTTTTCCACAATATTTTCTCAAAATATATTTTTCAAACTGGCTGATTGTATGGTAATGGCCTAACTGTAGATAAATATTTAACGTCGCTACCGTAGCATTGGCTCATGATCGACTCCCCAAGAAAAAGGGGGATGCAGGGGTAGTGCGGGGGAAATGCAAGGATACAGTACAGTTGGAAATGTCACGCGTGGGCTCATATATGATCAAGAAGAGGTCAATTAGATAGAACAACACAAAATGAAAGATATATCGACCTTACAGGTGAACCTGATATAGTCTTCAGTATCTTTCGTCCCGTTCAGACGATCTTCGGTAGCGTCTCACGAAAGGAACTGGGGCTTCATGTACTAAAACAATGAGTCTCTTGTTTTGAAAATTTCATTTTTTTGTGCGTGAATTTATCGAGCGGCATTCTGCCGAGAAATCTCGACAATAGCGGGATTTATTAAAGAACACTTTATAGATGTAAGGTGACAGACATCGGCCCATTTATATTGAGCAGCTGACCTAGTTTTGACGACAAAGGCTTTACAAAGAATGCTGATGATGTTTTATATGACTTGATTAAGTCCTAAGCCACAGTGTACCACAATAAAACTCTGGGTATCACTCCATCAAAAGCTTAACATTTGAGGTGTGCCGATAACCCCCTTCTTTTGTTGGGCTCGTTAAATTGTATATTAACTATCATAATTCCGTGGCACTTGTAACCTTTTCGGAGAAATTAAGGGCAATAGAAATTTTGTAGGTTTTAATGAATCGTTTTTTAGATTAACGGTAATTATGAAGCCAAAATAGAATTCTTGAAGTCTCTTTAAGTGCTTAAAAGAACCAACTGGAGTCTAAAAGAAATTAATTATTTCTATTCAAGTAACAAATGTCCGCTTTAGCTGTTTGTTGCCTATTGCTTTGTTGCCTTTGCTTCCTGTTTTTCAAAATTTCAGTCTTGTCCAATTTGAAAGGTGTTGTAGAGGACAATTAAAAGTGAGTGCAATTTGAAAAGTAACTAATCTATAGGATTGAAAATACTCTGGGAAGGGAAAAAAACTGCTTGTTCTTTTCCCACGATGTTTTCTTAGGTATTAAATCACAGGAACGTAAAAATTAGGAATTTAACACGTTTCCGAAACAGAAAACACAAGACTGCGATGAAATTATTCCTATTTTTTGATATGCAACTATACTCCTATTAAGCGTCCGATTCATCAGGGTTGTTAAAGCAATATATACATGTCTCGCGTCAAGCGAAAGGGGACCTTCCGTGAACTTCGTGTAACAAATACCTGATCCAGCAGAGGTCAACTAGATACAACATGTTCATCATTTCGGCCGGATGCCCTCTCGTCCGTCCGTCTTTTACAGCTTCAGCCCCGGATTTTGTCTCAAAAGGTATAGAAGCTATCATATTGGAACTTGACCAACTTGGAATTGCAATGCCTGCAATTCCAAGTTGGTCAAGTTCCAAGATGATAGCTTCTATACTTTTTGAGGCAAAATCTTGGGCTGAAGTTGTAAAGGACGGACGGACGAGAGGCCGGACGACCGAAATGGTGAACGGAGGGGAGGGCAGACATACGGATATAATCACGTACCTTTGCTAATTTTTAATTCGAGAATTAACATAAAGTACTGTTGGATGACTATTCTGGATTTAGATAATCTACATAGTGCGAATAATTTCGTTCCGGGTCAGTTTGTGCGATCTGACAAGCGTAGACACTTTCGCACTTCAAGAACGGTCCGCGGTCATAGCACAGTGATTTTGTCATGGACTCGTAAAGTCCAGGGTTCGTTCCTCGGTCGAGCCAAATAATCTTTCCGACATCTGTCTCCCATCAATGGGTGAATAATCGTAAGCCTGAGTGGGATAAGCAGCTCGAGTTCGGAAAGGACGTAGTGGAAGTACTGGTGTGAGAAATGCCAGGAATCCACTGTTAGATGCCCCAGCCGTCGCAATATGACTGAAAAAATTAAAAGCGGCGTTAAAACCAAATCAATCAATCAATAAATCCAAAATGGCGGCTTACTCTGTGCAAGTCACATTTTAGTCATGAATTACGAAAACAATTAAGTGTTGTAACAAAGTTTAGTGAAACGCTACGGTTCTTTCATAAATGGCTGAGCATAACTAGATACAATCTTTTCAGCACGGAGATATTTACAAGTTCCTTGGTATTTTGCTTCACGTGTTGACCATATGATAATTGTTCTACTCTTCATTTATTAATACTTGATGATATTACAAATACTTCAGATACGTTGTGTTAAATGGTAACCCTATAACCTTTTCCTGCAAAAGTCCTTTTTTTTACGTTCAAGCCATTTCATACCTGAGAAGATAATGTGGAAAAAGGAAAAAATACTTGTCAAAAACATTTTTTCTTTTCCCACAATATTTTCTACCTTGGGTATTGATTATTTTTCGATCTTCAATTATTTTTAATTGTCACCTGTAACTTCTTTCAAATTAGGCAAGTCTATTATTTAAAAAAAACATGCACGGATCAGTATTTAGCATGCCATACTCAACACTCTCAGCTTTACTCAAGATCCTGAGGTAAATAGTACGATTCTTGACTTGGTAAAAAATTCCGTCAGAATTAATCCATCAACCACATAATTCCTCTTTAAGCGCCTTCACGAAAAGAACCTTGGAAAACATTTTGGAAAATGGAGAAAATTCAAGTTACAAGCAGTTTATACATTGTGTAGAAATTTTCTATCCTAACAAAGAATTTGTTCGGAGTTCAACCTATAAATCTCGTCTGTAGCTTCTCTCAATTTGTACCGGTTTGAATATTTTCGTCTTGTAATAGAGTTAAAGGCGCAAATGAGCAGTCTGGGTCTTTTTTATGCTCTCTGTAGTTGGGGGCTTTTTCGTGTTTATTTAGACAATCAGTGAATACAGCAGAACCATGTTTAATGCATCAACAAAATGTCGAAACTTTTGTTGCAAACCAGTAGAAGTTAAATGAATTGGTTTTATCCTTGTGGTTTCCTTTGCAGCTCTTCTTATGCTGAATAAAACATTTGCCGGCACTTCATTTAAACCAAAGACCTGATAATGCTGGATGCATTTATTGTAGGCTAATAATTCTCTTGAAAATGTATATTATAAGCGGCTCTGTATTAATAAGAGGCAAGCAGGAGGTGTAGACTAAGATCAGACTGCACTTATGTAAAGGCTGATGTTTGTCTATTCCGTCTACGAAACAGGGATATTCCGGGTCCAGCATGTCAAGGGTTAAGATTTGTCCTGTAGGCAAACACCCATTTGAAAATCTCATTTTTTTATTTTACAACATAGCGATGGGGGATGGGCAAGGTCATTCCTGTAAAGATTAATCCGAAACTGCTGTAAGAGTTAATATGAACATAGACACTTACCTTCGTTTTGCGCTAACTACTTGATGTGACATATTCAGTACTTTGGTTATTTCCCTTGTCACTTGACCTTCTGTTGAGTTTGGGTCATATGCAAATTAGGTCATGCGGTGTCGAGGACCGAATACAGTGATATCTAAAAATAATCAGGAAATCCACTGAATCTTTCCTATACAATGTATAAGGCCAAAAAGCCAGTTTCAGTCTATCAGATAAGCGTATTTAGGTGTTAAATGTTCGTTTGAGCGTTTTTTCAGACAATCGGAAATTTTTTTCTTGTTTAGGTTTCAGAAACATCGACTCCCCTTTAAGTATAACATAGCAACTTATATATTTCTTGATTCTTGTATTTTCGTGTTAAAAAATTCATGAACTTGCAGTACAAAAATGACTTGAACGTAAAACAAAGTTGTTGACTTTTGTTCATAATATATGGGTGATATAAAAGTAGTGAACCACCTATGTAAATAAGCTAAAGAATATGGTAACGCTTTTGCGTTACCTTGAAAATGACGTCGCATAATGCATGTAATGACGTCATTTTGCAAATGACGTTATATGTGTTTCGCGGATTATAGCATAAAGTTTAAGTTCAGGACTTCATCGAATTATCTCTAAACGTTGTGTCATATTATAAATAGCATGTCAAAGTCGTGCTCATAAAATACCAAATGTATAAAACTCGTCATCTGATACAGTAAAAAACCTCAGCATAGTCTCGTTTTAATCTGTTTGTAGATGACTCTTAAAACTGTTTATTATTTTGCAAAATTTTAGACCTATCCAATTTCAAATATTTTCCAGGCGAAAATTTAAAATTGAATTAATTTGAAAAGTAACAATTCAGTATAGTAGAAAATGTTGTTGAAAAAGAAGAAATTGATTGTAAAAAGAAATTGCTTTTAACAAGCAATTTCTTCTTTGTTCACAATGTTTTCAGAAGTGTAAAACACAGAGGTAAAAAAACAGGGATTAAATCGGAATGGCTTAATAAATTCCTTATTCCATGACAACTCATTCAATGTCCTCTATTTAAATGACATTCTTAACCCTTGTCATGCTGAATAAAAGCTCTTCAGAATTGCATTAAAATCAAAGGGCTGAAAAGCCAGGAAGCAATAATTTTATGATGCTATCTGTTTTGAATTTTTTTCTTGTAAATAACTCTGACTCTTAAGGGACAAGCAGGTGATGTAGACTAAGATCAGACTGCACGTATATGCAGTCTGATCTTTGTCTATACCTCCTGCTAAAGCAGGAAAATTCCTGGTTAAGCATTACAGGGGTAAAGATATACTACATGATATGGCATTATTTATGACAGAAAGGCATGCTGAATGCAAGATCATTATAAGAACAAAGTCTTCAAAGTTCGCAAGTAGCTTTAGGCTCTAGTACCAAGCCGGTATTTATCCCTATGGGGAATACAATAAAAGATATCGTTATTTGGGATAACGTTTCATAACCCTGCAGATTTGCCGTGTGGCCAGGAAATGTGCAACACAAAATATTCTTTGATGTTTGAATGGGTTTTGCGCCGTTTTGGACAATCTTTCAGTTATATACCAAGGCAAATTTAACTTGCTAATGTGCTTCCTTGGTATCTCTAGTACTACGCTGGGCTCTGTATGTCTTGCTCAACTACATTTCGATATGACCAGCGACGATACCTGAATTTGAACTCGCCACCTTTTTGATAAAAATTGTATAATTACACTCCGGTCAGTGCGCAACCTTGAATGAAAAAAAGTAAAACTTGTCATCACTGATGCACTGGCTTACAAAATGTTCAAAAGTTGTTGTTGTTGTTGTTGTTGTTGTTACTGCTGCTGTTGTTGTTGTTGATGATGATGATGATTACTGTATTCTGCATTTATTTCATCATTGTAAAATTAATATACATCATCAGTAAATTCGCAAAGAAATATATTTTCGAAAAATAACTATGTTATTTTTTTTTCCATAAGATTGTGTATGAATCACTTGTATAATAAATATACTTGAATTCGTTGTATGCAGTCATATGTATAAAACTAATCCACGTTTATTTTTCCATGGCTCGTCCAGCTATATTTATCTTGTTACACTTTTAAATGTTCAAAATCTCTCAATTTCTTCACCGCTCGTGTTTAGACTTATGGTTTCAATAGACTTTAATCTTGTAAATCATCACAGAAATAGCAGGAAATTTTTGAAAAAATAAATGTTAGTGTAAAACAATAAAGATGCTTATCAAAATGTATACGTTTATTCGATGATCATTCCCTTCTAGTAAATATTTAGCAAATCAACCTACATCGAATATTTTCGGATCAATAAGAATTCCTCTCTTCCCACCCCGTATCTTTACTCGCTGCACTGTCATATCTTGGGTTGTGTGTTCAAATTCCTGGTTTGACCTGCATTCTACTTTGTCATTTGACAAATTTATCTCGAACTTGCTTCATTTGTATCTTAGCAATTGACGGGTGGTCGCTAACATTAACAAAATCAGTGTACCAGTCAAATAATCCATTTAGACCGGATGAGCACTTTGAACTTTGAACTCCAAACAAAATTGTGTTCATGGAAATACGTAAAAAATGAGCCAATCAAAACGCTTGAATTTTGAAAGAGAACTTTAAATTGAATTATTTTGAGACGAATCTGCTTTTATAAACACTCTCCTTTCCCACATGTAGATCCTAAATAGTGTGGTCCGCTTTAGCTGTTCAAAAAGTTAACGTGACCATCATTTTTGTCTAATGGTTTGATTGTGGTTCCGTTTATCAATATTCAAGCGATTTGGCCGACTGAAATTTTCTTACATGCTTCAATGAACAAAATTGATAGCACGCATTATTTTCTATTATTGTGCGCAAAGTAGATCCATATTTTTTACTCAAACTAGTAAAACATTTGCGTTTTGTTTTGGTCGATGACTTCAAATTATAAGAATTGAAGATATTTTGTTTTCATTGAGGTATAACCAATGAAAATAAACCACACTCATGAAAGATGTCGCTTCGAGTGTGATCGACTTTTTAGATGCATACCTCAATGAGACCAGAAAATATTTAATTCATAAACTCGGAAAAATATTATGGAGTATAAAGATGACTTATAGGCCCATGGGACTGGGTGTTTGAAACCAACTTTTCTTTGCTTGTATATTATAACACAAGTCACTCTAATAAATAGATATTTACTTACTTACATTTCTTAAATAAATTCGGTTCAGCATTTGATTTTCAATCTTTAGATGGCGTACGATTTCGAAGGCAATAAATAATTCAGGATGAAAAGTAGGGAATTTAAAGGGGTCGCATGCCATCGAGGGTTCATATTCCAGAATTTCAAAGGCGTTATAAACGCATCATAATATTTCATTTCACAATTGATTTTTTCTCTCTCTCTCCTTTCGTTGAGACTATCCATAGTTTTACTTGTCTTAAAAAAACAGACTTTTTATTGGCAACAAAGAAAGATACAAAAAGTACTTGTTCAAGATATTTGAAGATATTTCACAACTAGACAGTATACTGTTTCCATTAACGTGTTATACATTTTTAGATCTTTCGTAACTTTTTTTCGCAGGCTTTTACGGGGGCTTGCATTATAGAGGGAAATATTGAATTCGATATGATTGAATGCCGGCGTTTAGCATGTTTAACCCATTCCCGAACGACAAAATTTCAGACTCGTTCTAATTGAAAGAAGCTGCAGATGACAGTATCAAGTTGATGGAAATATAACTTTTTTGTGTGTGTCTTTTTAGATGGAAAACATTGTGGATAATGAAGAAATTGCTTGATACAAGCAATTTCTTCATTTTTCACAATGTTTTCTAAAGTTTTTTTCTCGAGGGGCGTAAGAAGGAGGGCTTGTGTGGGAATAGGTTTATTATCGATTACCAGATGATAATATTATAGACTGGTTCAATTTAAAAAAAAAATCCATTTGAAATTAGGAGCTTTTTGAAAATAATTCTTGATAGAAAACATGATTTGAATAACGAAAGTGCTTGTAACGAGCAACTTTATCACAATGTTTTTCATTTTTCTCGTGTGGCGTTATTAGCGGGATTGTGTGGGAATAAGTTTAGATTTTATAATCATTCTACTTGAAGTTATTCTACGTTTTGAAACTATTAATTTCAAAATCTATAAATTCAAAAATGCGATTATTTTGTTAAATATCACAGAATGAGTTTTTTGGTTGTTTCATTTATTTTTTAGTGACGTTTGGCAATATGATTTAACAGTGCGGGGAAATCGAATTTTTGCCACAATGACAATAATTTTTCGACTTCAAGAAAAAGTTAAAAGTGTGAATCAATCAATGATGTCGTAACTTTGTAACAGACGACATTTTCACGCGTTTTTTTTTTTTTTTTTTTTTTTTTTTTTTTTTTTTTCGAATTATGCGCTCAGTTAATTGTTGTATGCTTGCATGGTTTGGGTAAAATAATTTCAAGGCAAATTAGAATGTCATTGAAACTTCATCGTCTGTACGTGTTTTATTTATACATAACCTAACACATTTCGACTTAAGGGGAAAATGGTTGTATTTTGTGTTTGTTTGTTTGTATTGTTGTTTAATGGGTAGGTTTGTTTGTGGTTTGGTTGGTTAGTATGAAGGTTGGTTGCTTTTTCAATGTGGATTATTGTTTTGTTTTTGTTATTATTACTACTACTTATATGATGATAATTTGAAATGAGATTTAGAGTTTAACAAGTAAATGCATTGTTATAATTACTTCTCTGTTGGATACATTTTATTCTTACACATTAAATCCACATTTTCAAAAAAAAATCTCATCAGTTTATTGATTCAAAGTCTCAGTATTTATTTCATTTTCACCTTCGACAGAAAATTCAAGATATCAGGCTCTAAAAACTTCCCGCCATATGATTGAATTACTGTTAAAAGTGGCGTTAAACCCCATTCAATCAGTTCACTCCAAAAACTTCATTTTCTAACGCCTTATCGACGACATTGAATAAAGAGGTATCCAAACGTTCATATTTCAATTTAAACCTTGTCATGCTGTATAAAATCCATTTCAAAGCCGTATTGAAATCAAAGGACTGACAGGACTGGTAGGACTTGTTGTTCAATCATCAATATTTCTTTTGAAAATTAATTTGATAAACAGCTCTAGCAGGAAAAGTACAAACAGGAAGTGTAGACTAAGATCAGCCTGCACTTATTCAAGCAATAGTTACGACGTTTAAGTCGCCAGCAAACCAGTAACCGTTACATGTTACTCGTCATAAAGTTGCCGCTGTCAAAGCGCAGTCGTTAGCGCGTCAGACTCCTAATCTTCAATTATGGGATGTCATGGGTTTCGATCCCCGCGGCGGTGGCACATATCCTTTCCGACAATTGTCTCTCACCAATGGGTGGATAATCGTAAACCTAAGTGGGACAGCACCTGGAGGCTATGAAAGGATGTAGTGGTAGTACTGGTGTGAGAAATACCAGGAGTCCATTGTTAGGTGCTCCAACCGCCGCGATATGACTGAAATACTGTTAAATGCGGCGTTAAACCCCATTCAATCAATCAATCGTCATATAGTTTGCGAAATAAGGCCGTTATATATCTGAATCGAACTTCCTGTCGGAGTCAGCCGGCAAGGCCAGCGATCCATCAACAAAGGCGTTGTCTCTTGTATTTGTTTCGAAAGGACTTTCTTCCCTTGGTATCAGACATATTACCCTCGGGTATTGTTATGTAATTGTCTGTATGGTCAAAGGCAAATTAAGTGCCGACATGCCTAATAAAGTATTTGATTTGAGTTGAGCTGAGTTGGTATTATGGTTACCCTGGCCTACCATACAACTTATTTTAACCCATTCTAACATAATCCCTTTTTTTGAATCCCTCACGAATAAAGCTATGGAAAACATACAAGCAATTTCTTCATTATCCACAATGTTTTCTACCAAAAAGGAAAAAGAATATTTAAATTCCATAAAAGAAATCGTCATCTGCAACTATTTTCAACTTGGACCAAGCTTTTATATATCTGAAAAAAGCTATTTTTAAGGTCATCTGAAAAGGCTGCTTTAACTAATTGTAAATTCAGTCTTTCGTAATATGGCATTACTTTTACACTGTGTTTAATCTGCACAACTAGTTAAGCCATTCCCAAGCAATGGTTGCAAAAAACGTGGAAAATGAGGAAATTGCTTGTTACAAGCAATTTCTTCATATTTCACAAAGTTTTCAACCCAAAAAGAAAAAGATTTTTTTTCAAATATCACCAACTTGAAATTATCGTTTTCAACATCTTTCAATTTGGATCAGTATAAAATTTAGTTGTGTGGTAATGGGTGAAAGGAACACATCTCCGCGACTGTAGCTTCTGATAAAGTAGATATTGCATATCATACAATATTCATAGATTGTGACCAAATCTCGAAAATGACGTGTCAAAACAATAGTGATAAATACTGATAAAATAGGACAGCAATTCACAGATAAGAAAAGTGAAGTTTCGGCTTTACTCTAGCAGAACTGTAATAAATGCGTTTTTGATACATGTATATTGATGACATATCTTGGTACGAAAGGCTTTTGTACGATATACAGTTTTAGAGGTTTCAGTTACTTATATTGAGCGACCACTAAAGGGCGGCCAAAATGTGGTTGTATAAGAGAATGGTCGCTTAATTCACGTTTGAGACATACATAAGTATCGGTTCGGCCGCGTACATAAATTATTGTGGGAATCCTATGTTGATGGAACTCATTAGAATTGTCTCATTTATATCATTTTATTAGCAAAAACATTTTTTAAAAGGAAATTTGATGATGGACGCTAGATGAAAATGGTCACTTAATAGAGATGTTCGTTTGAGCGGCCAAAATGTGGTTGTTTAAGAGAATGGTCGTTTAATTTACTCTTGTGACATACATGAGGTATCGGTTCGGCCGCGTACATAAATCATTGTGGGATTCTCACTTAATCCTTTGTTGATGGAACTCATTAGAATCGTCTCATTTATATCATGTTATTAGCAAAAACATTTTTTCAAAAGGAAAATTGATGATGGACGCTAGATGAAAATGGTCACTTAATAGAGATGGTCGCTTCAGCAAGAATTTCGAATGTGATCTCGAGCTTTCTTTAGGCTCTTATACCATATTCACTAAGAAGGAATTTTGTTTAACGATTTTAGGTGATTTTGTCTCAATGTAAGGCATTGCGATACATGGAAATTAGTAGTTCATTGACTAATCGCTAGTTACCTAAACGTCGTAACTATAGCTTTAAAAACCAACATTAGAGCTTGACATGAATGCCAGAGGACAACATCTATTTCCGGTCTTACCGCATCATTTGATCAGACAAACGATTTCTTATTGGCAGAGGCGAGTCTCCAATTGTTTCACTATTAGAATTGGACAAATGGAAGTCGTTACCTTTTGTATGCTTAAGCTATCAAGAGTAATAACATTGATTTGAGTTTTTGTTGTTGTTGATGATGAATTTTACTTTTCCCTTTTTAGACTCAGATCTTTTGATGCCCTATAAATCACTTTGTCCTATTTTGAATTATATTTTTGCAGTGGTTGTTGTTGTTGTTTTGTTTTGTTTTGGGGGTTTTTTGCTGGGGGGGGGGGGTATTCTGTACTGCCTATCAAAAGTTTTAGACGAGTTTTAATATCATCACTAAAAGTGAAATTCCGACTAAAAAGAGATTAGAATTGAATGACTGCCTTGAAGATATATAAAGAAAAAAAATCTGTGCGAAAAGACTTAGAGAGGGTTAATATATTAATTATATTTCCATGTGTACACGGAGTCACTTTGAAAATTATAAAATGGTATTCAAGAAATGGAATATTTACCGATCTTACAGGAAAGTTAAACGAGTATTATATTTTATTAATGTGAAAAGAGACAAAATATTGATTATTTTTTCTAACAAAATCTATAAAAAGCCTCGTTTTACACGTTAAATACTTAACAAACAGATGACGTCATAAGTGTCTGATGACGTACGTTAACGAGAAATGAGCGAAAGTAAGGCTGAATTTTCAAAAAGTTATGTCACTTTCAATTTATGCGTGAACTGATAATCCAGTGAGAAATCTCGATAAACTATCGCGATGCATTAATGAAATAGCCTTATATTGTCGTTTGCGCGCAAGATGTCGTATCTACATCTTGAACAAAACTGTAGTTACTATATTTTGCACGCCCAGCGACGATATGAATCGTCAATAGACAACACAATAGATGGTACATTCCGAAGACATGAAATCGCCCACGTGAGCAACATAAACTGTTTTCTTCCTGTTGTTGTTAAGAATACAAACGGATATTATGTTTATAGAACTTCGTAATTCAAAGCTGAGATAAGCTATTGCTCGAATTGTTTTGGTCCCCCAGTTACGAGATGCATGTCTCACAGAAAAATAAACTACACAATCATACATCTAGATCTGTGAGCTTTTTTGATAGAAGTATCAGTTCAGAATCGTGTTTCTGCTTAAGTTACTATATTTATTGCACAGATGTAACGATTAAACGACTGCAAATAATGGATGCATGTGGCATTTTAATGGTTCTCACATTTCAGAAATGATTTCAGGTATCATTACAAATAACGTAAATGTACGCTTAAGTGGTTTATTGACGTTTATAATCGTTTGATGTCATAATCCACTTATAAAGAAGCCACGGTGCTCTGCGAAAAGGGATTATGAAGTACGGCTTCACATTGCTTCGAGGCATTAAATTATAAGACTTGAAAATGCTATTTTGCGTTTTGTTTTGTTTTCATTTGGGTGTGAGCCTAAAGACATAATCACACTGTATGAACTCACGAAGCGGTTTAATTCAAAGGTTTTGCAGGTAAAAATCAAAATTACATTTAATTTGAAAATTAATCATTCAGTAGGGTAGAAAATATTGTGGAAAAAGGAAGAAATTGCTTGTTACAAGCAATTTCTTCTTTTTCTACAATATTTTCTCAATTATAAATTCATGGGGACTTGAAAAACCAGTGATTTTACAGGAAAGGTTTAATATATAGGTGTGACGTTTTTAGGAATCATACCTCAATGAAGCCGCCGTCATAGCGCAGTTGGTAGCGCGTCGGACTGTCAATCTAGAGGTCCCGGGTTCGATCCCCGACGGCGGCACTCATCCTTTCCGACTATTTGTCTCTCACCAATGGGTCGATAATCGTAGACCTATGTGGGATAGCAGCTGGAGGCTAGGAAAGGATGTAATGGTAGTACTGGTGTGAGAAATACTAGGATTCCATTGTTAGGTGCTCCAGCCGCCGCGATATAACTGAAAGATTGTTGAAAGCGGCGTAAAACCCCATTCAAACAAAACATACCTCAATGAAAACAAAAAATTAGATTCTTCATTTCATATGATTGAATGTCATCAAGCAAGACAAACACAATATTTTACTAGTTTTGTGTAAAGTTCTATGTATCTGTTTTGTGCCAAAGCGTACGATATAGTTGCGTGCTAGAAATTTTATTCATGAAAGTATGAAAAAATCAGCCAATCATAAAAGCTTGAAACTTGATAGACGAATCTGAAATTAGATTATAAAGAAACGTGCATGATTCGTTGAAAATTTATCAGAGTCTCTTGCATGGCTCGCAAACATCTCAACCAAAATTCCTGGCCTTTAATATATATTCTAATTTTGTCAACAACAGTGTTTCTTTCACTTATTTCCAGTCAGCTGATTTGGAGAAACCCCATAGGTACTGTTTGCTTCATGGGGTTTAACACCTCTTTAACACTATTCCAATCATATCGCGACAGCTGGGGCACCTAGCCATGGATTCCTTGTATTTCTAGCACCAAAACTACCACTATATATTTTTCGAGCCTCCAGCTGCTCATCCCGCCTAGGTTTACGTTTATCTATCCACTCGAGGAAGTAAATGTCGAATACAACTTGAAACTTTCACATTTTGAACCATTATTCATAATAAAGGGGTTTTCAAGAGAAAGTAAGCGAATAAGCAAAACTACTGAAGTGTGACTTAAGCTACGGAACCCATTCCCATAGCCCATTCCTTTTTGACGTCATGTAAGGAAATCAATTGGGAAAACATGGAGTAAAATGAAAAAAAATGCTTGTTGCTAGCAATTTCTTCATTTAACCCCATATTTTCTACCAAGAGAGTTGAAAAAATCTATAATTACATAAACTTCAAGTTTTCTTCTTCAACTACTTTCAATTTAGATTAGTATAAAAAAAAAGATATATCATCTGGTAATGGGTTAAGCGACTCGTGGTACCATAAAGACGTTTACCCTAATTGGGAAAAGCATCAACGATTTTATGACAACAGACATGCCGATGGTGTAAGCACAGCCTAGTATTGCATTCAGCTCACGTTTAGCCGCCGTCATAGCGCAGTCGATAGCGCATCAGACTCAAAAACTTCGATCATGGGATGTCATGGGTTCGATCCCCGGCGGCGGCTTATATCCCTTACGACATGAAATCTGTCATAAACAACCACTGTTAACTTCAAGACCCTACTTTCAATGAAATGTTTATATTTTTCCTTCTTTATAAAGCTAACTAATCATGTGTCCTTAAATATGTATTATTAGAGCTTGGCTATCTTTAAAACTTATGTAGGCATTTTATTCTCATGTTGTACAATAATGTACCAAGAGTGAATAAAGGATTTTGTATTGACATGTGTCTCTCACCGATGGGTGGATAATTGTAAACTTAAGTGGGATAGCAGTTGTAGGCTAGGATAAGATGTATTGGTAGTAATGGTGTAAGAAATTTTAGGAATCAATTGTTAGGTGCTCCAGCCGCGCGATATGACTGAAATACTATTTAAAGTGGCTGTAACCCCATTCATTCAGCTCACGAATTCGTGGGATTGGTATATATTTAGAAAGGGCAAGGGTCATAAAATCATCTATTTTCTATTGAATTCTCAGAAATGAGAGTCTTTTAAGTTGATTAATTATCATTTTATTATCTTTTCAGCTTTATCCCTAATAGTTACCGAGGTTGTCAAATCTTTAGGAACTTGCAAAATGAAGGTCAAATGCCAGATGAAATCTTGTAAATGACATGAATGACAACCGCACAGCGCCATCTGGCGTTGCATTTTTCCTCAAACCCGTTACGAGACAAAAAAATAAATTGTGGATTAGTCCAAAATGGTGAAAAAAAGAAGCTGCAGACGACAGTTCAAAGTGAGCTTACATTTGAAAATGCAAGATGGAAGCCGGATAGAAATTATTATGCAATAATTCAAACATTTTTCCTTAGATATAGTTGCAGTAAAATTTGTTAATCGGATTATTAATCGGCGGCTAATGTGAAGAAATTTCTCTATTAAAGCTCAAAGGAACCACGAATGACTAATATGATAGCTTAACCCATTGCCCTTCAATAACGCCTTTTGACGCCCCTATAAAATAATTGTTTGGAAAACATTTGCGAAAAGGAGAAATGGATTGTCACAACCCATTTCTCATTTTTCATCAATATTTTCTACCATATTCAGTAATTATTTTTGTCAAATTACAAACGCTTTGAAATTTCGTCTGAAACTTCTTTCATTTTGGAACAGTTCAGAATTTGGTCGTGTAGTAATGGGTTGAAAAATGATGATTATCTAATACAGTTTCCCTTGATGTCTATGTCGAACATCCATCATAAGTATCCGTTTCTTACACGTGCGAGAATGAATTCATCATGACGTCATATTACCGGACGACATTGCGTCTTGGCGTCCAGGGAATGGGTTTAAAATATAGGGACAAGATCAGGGAGGCAAGGGATAACCTTTGCCACCCCCACCCTCCCCCATTATTATCAGTTTACCCCGACAAGTATATTGTAGCATGACGAAATCCCACAAACGCTTGAATTTCAAATTGTTTCATTTTCTCGCAAAACTTGTTTCAAAGTAGTACGTTGTGATGATGTGTAAACATTACAAACCTTGCAAAATTGAGCGCTTCCAATTTATCTGATTGCTACGATATCAATGTGTATGGGTTATTTTCAAGCCTAAATCTTGAGATTATTGGCCTTGGTTTCTTTATAGGCGGTGTCGGTATATGAAATCTTTACTATCCCTTTTAATGTAAAATACTAGAGGTGAAATGAGTTTTCATAAACGTATTTCAGTTTTTCAAGGCCTGGGCATTCGAATGCCTTGATGACTAATTTAAATGGAGACTGAGCGCGAGCAAAATATCGTTATTTCATCTTTGATAAAGCTGTGTAGAAAACATTGTGAAAAATGAAGAAATTGCTTGTCACAAGCAATTTCTTCATTTAACACTTTGTTTTCCAGATCATTTTTCTTGAGAGGTGTCAAAAAGCGTCATTGTGTGGGAATATATTTAAAAAAGGCTTATCTCAAAGAAATATTGAATGGCGGTTTCTATAGGTCTTTATAAAAAAGCAATTATCATTTGATATTCCATGCTTTACTATATTAAAGTTTCAATTTCAATAATGAACCATCTCTATTGAATGTTATTTTCGGCGTTTGAATGTTATAACTATTAAAATCTCTTTGAGTTGCATATGAAATTGAAATTCAAATTTCAATTCCAGTTTTATTGAGGAGTAATAAAAGGTAAATAGTCGCTTTATAACTTAGATTCACATCCACAAAATGCACTCCGAAATATCGTCGTTTGTGGAACCAAAGGGTCGTAACTACAGCTGGATTAACGCTGAAGACACGACGTTTTGATCCCCAAATGAAAAATAGTCATTTGCAAAATTACAGTTCACCCTCCCAGTTTCACAACATTTTAGACCTGCTCTAAATCAAAGGTTAGCAGACGAAAATTGAAATTGGATTTGATTTGAAAAACTTCAATTCAGTAGAGAAGAAAATATCGTGAAAAAAATGAAATCGCTTGTTACAAGCAATTTCTTCTTTTTCTACAATGTTTTCTCATTTATAGGGACGTAAAAACAAGGGTTTGAACAGGAAAGGGTTAAAGCATTTCTACACAATAATGATTTTGACGTCCTTTAGAATTACAGTCATGGAAACATTTGATCACTTGAATTTTCATGCTATATAATTAAAAAATATAAACCGTTGGTACATTTACGTTAAACCGTTAACCAGACGGCAAAGATTGAGGCTTGTCCAACTTAAGAGAAACTGCAGACGACAAAGTGCGCGATCATTTTTGGGTAAAAAAAAGAAGAATTTAAAGAAATTGCTTGTCTCAAGCAATTTCTTCATTTAACACAATGTTTTCACTATTCCTCTTTTCTCGAGGGGCGCCAAAAAAGCGTCATAGTTTAGTATAGGTTAAATGCTGTCGACGCGACATAAAGATATTAAGTTCTTCGAATAGTAATAACGGTATCTTTTGAATAATTCTGTAAGAAACAACATGAAAATGTAATTTCTAGACTAATATAAACAAATTAGTTTAAAAACTAAGCCTATCTTTGCAGAATCAGCGTTCAAAGCTATCAAAGCTGCCGTCATAGCGCATTTGGTAGCGCGTCGGACTTTCAATCTAGAGGTCCCTGGTTCGATCCCCGACGGTGGCACTCATCCTTTCCGACTATTTGTCTTTCACCAATGGGTCGATAATCGTAGACCTATGTGAGATAGCAGCTGGAGGCTAGGAAAGGATGTAATGGTAGTACTGGTGTGAGAAATACCAGGATTCCATTGTTAGGTGCTCCAGCCGCCGCGATATAACTGAAAGATTGTTGAAAGCGGCGTAAAACCACATTCAAACAATCACAAAATCAAAGCTATCAAAATATGAAGACGCTTTTTCAACGACAATACAGTTGGAAATATCGCTCTTTTCAACCCATTCTCACACATTGACGCTTTTTTGGCGCCCCTTTAAATGGGGCTTTGAAAAACATTGTGGAAAATGAAGAAAATGCTTGTTACAATTTCAACCCAAAAAGACAAATATATTTTTTTATAAATTCAATCAACTGTCTGTAAATTCTTTCAATTTGGATCAGTCTAAAATTTTTGCGTCTGGTAATGGGTTAAGATTTCGACTACAGTTCTTCAAATTATTTCCTGTCAAAGGACAACGAATAACCCCCGTCTCGCTTAGCGTACAATAAATGTTAACTATTTTCGTCTTTTCTTTGAAAACGAAGAATCTCTTTATCACTGTTAGAACATATTTTCCACATGCCAGCGGACTGGAAATGAAACAATCATAAAATATTCATACTAAATGGACAAAATACCTAAATGACACGTCAAAGATAAATTGATTAATGTTGATTTAAGCCGCCAATTTTCACAGATAGGCAATTCCTGATTCCACCGTCAAGCTATATAAATGGGGACAATTGCCTTTTTTAACTGGCCAACCTTTTATGCATACACAACGACCCTGATTTAACCAATTCCCACTCAGTTACGCTTTTAGACCCCCCTCAAGAAAAAATAGCTTTTGAAAACATTGTGTAAAATGAAGAAATTGCTTGTAACAAACAATTTCTTCATTTTCCACAATGTTTTCTACCCAGAAAATTGAAAAAATCTAAACTTTTATCAACTTTAAATTTTCGTCTTCAACTCCTTTCATTTTTGACAAGTCTAAAAAATTGTAATTGGTTAAACTAAGCAACTTTCAATAAAGAATAATAAAAAATCAAACGGATATTGATTTAAGATGAAACCATTTATATAGACGGTGTTATACCAAAACCTCGTAACAGCAGCTTCGAATAAGCTGTAGTTACGAACTTTTGGTAGAACTTCGACGACGAGTTGGTGATAATGATCATTCGAATGTATGAGAAAAAAGTGAACCGAATTTCGAATTTCGTCTCAGAATCTTGGTAATAAAACAGTAACATTTTTCATAATTTGAATGGTAATTGACCATTCAGTGGTCCCGCCCACTTACTCCTTTGGCCCCGCCCATTTACTCCGACAGGAAGATCCGCTTCGATTTCTAATGGCCTTATTTTCCATTAGCTTGTTACATTAAAGTAGATTGTTGTTTGGCGGCCTAAACGTCGTAACAGATTGAACAAGCTGTAATTAGATCGTTTAGGGCGCCAAACAAATGAAATTGATTTACCAAAATGGCTGCCTATGTCAGATATCAAACTGAACTTCCAGTCTAAATGAATCATTTCATAGGTCGAGTGATTATTTGATTGACATCCGCGATTGGTCAGTGCCAATGTCATTTTCAGGAACTTTATCGAACATGTCTTGGTGGTAGAGTTTCATAACCCGGGTTCGGTGTTTATATACCTATAAAAGTCAAGGTCAAACATTTAGGTTTTCGAAATTGGCTCCTGGGTTTGACACTCCTTTTAACAAATGCTTCCGACTGGCTGCCCTTATTCAAAGAAGTGACAGACGACAATTTACAGATTGTGATTTGTAAACATCGTGGATAATTGAAATTTCTTGTCACAAGCAATTTCTCCATTCTCAAAGGAGCATAAAATTTTAAATTCATAAACAAAAATGTCTTCTACAACATCTTTGAATTGTGACCAGTCTAAGAATCTGCCATATGGTAATCGTTCCTGAAATGAACACGATTTGGTGTAGAGAATTTCCCCATAGATCCCAGTACATTGGATAAATCGAATGTCCTCTTCATGGCTTCAAGTTATCCATGGCATACTCGCTATACCACAGAAAAATTATTTCTAGTGTGCGAACGGAAATCCATATATGGAAGCTATCGAGAAACTTACTTTGATAAATTACTTAATCGCAAGGTGACCTTTTTTGGCAAATTCTGCTGAGTAAACGTATTTCATTGCTAAGAATTTAATGTAATACGAATAGTTTTCTCAGGGAAAATGTTCATCTTTCTTTTCTTATATCGTCGGTGCTCGAGGAAAATGTCGTAGCTACACCTTTAATTAAGCTGTCGTTACGACATTTTTCTCCCACACCGACGATATGTCCTGTAGACAATTTTATTTCGACTTAAGAAATTAGAGGGCTTTACCATAATTCGATAGTATATAGGTCGAATAACAATCTATGGGCTTCTTGGATTCGATGCCTGCTGTTTGAATGTGCTGTTTTTAACAGCATGTCACTTCGAGACGTTAGATGCAAAACTCTAGCAAGCGGCTTTAGACTTTAGGTCAATTATTTTGTTGTCTGAAAACTTGTTATGAGGCGAGAAAAAGGTGCGAATTAATGTATCAAAGACCTATAGGAATAAATATCTCTTTCTTGGTATTACCGCCGATCTAATTTTCCATTCCGAAATTTCTTCTTGTAAACTTTGGAATTTACTTAGACTAGAAACTAATGATTTAAATACGAGATCCAGTCTAACTGTATTCAGTCCTAGTGTCCTGAATGCCGCAGTGAATTCGGTGGCGCACTTATGACTAGGGAAATATCTAAGGCCGGCGGTTCGGTTCTTGATCACGACTCTAGGTATGTTGGCATGTCCTATGATAAAACATCTTAGCTAAAGCCTACCACATTGATCGTGAAGAAAAAAGATGTATAAGCCTAAACGTGACGTTACAAAAGTAAGTTAAAACAGGCGTTCAACTCCCATTCTGACAATTGACTTTGACCAATCACTGGTCCTGCCCACTTATTCTGTTTGTCCCGCCCATTTACTCCGATAGGAAGTTGCGCTTCGATTTAAAACGGCATTATTTTTCAGTTTTTATGTCCAGTAGCATGTCATAAAAAGTAGAACGATTGGTTGGCGACCAAAGCATCGTAACTACAGGTTGAATAAGCTGTAAGTACGACGTTTAAGTCACCACATCAACAAAAATTCTTCACAATGAGAGGTTGCCAATGTCGGACTTCAAACTTCACTCCTGTTCGAAATGAATAGGCTGATTGGTCGATTTTTATTTTTCTAATAACCGTGATTGGTCAATATAAAATATCAGACGCCACATCAAAGTGAAAATTCGCATAAATTTACCTCTTTCAGCACCATACGGTTTTAAGCTATAATATGCAATCACAGCATGTCCGCATTTAACAATATATATTTCTCAGTATAACTAGATATATCTTTATTCAAGTAAGCCTACCCCATAGCGTAGTTGATAGTCGGACTGTTTATCAAGAAGTCCCGTATTCGAACCCCGGTTGCGGCAAATATCCTTTCGGACATTTGTCTGCCACCTATGTGCTGATAATCGTAGACTTTAGTGGGATGAGCAGCTGGAGGCTTGGAAAGGATTTAGTGGTATTTCTGGTTTGAGAAATACTAGAACTCCGTGGTTAGGTGCTCGAGCCGCTGCGATATGACAGAAAAACGTTAAACCTCATTCAAAAAAACAAATTCAACCATTCCACGGGTGCATGAATCACACATACACCACACAGCCTGGACAGAAAAGCAGTGCTTGTAGAAAATTAAGAGGTTGTTTAAAGGAACTGCATGTCAGTACCTATCTACAGCGTGCAAAGTAGAGGCTCTGATCAGACTGTGCGGAAGCGCAGGCCGATCGGAGTCTTTACTTTGCAATCATGAGAAATGATTAATAATTTAATAATGTCAAGCATTGGCACGCGCAATGATGAATTTATAGCTTTTGATGATCATTTCTTTAGACAGTTTCCTGGCCCTAAATGACACGGATTCCTTAATGTCTCCAGAGGCCCATATTTAGTGTTTTTCAGACTTTTGTTCATTGACCACAGGCATCAGTGATTTGGATCTATCTAAATTTGATACTCCCTGGGAACTTTAAGCCATGCGATGGTTCGTCTACAGAATTTTCTTTGATTATATGATTTCTGGGGAATGGGTTCTGAAATACAGGCAAATAATTCATACATAACCGATTCAATGATACAAAAATAATTCATATGTGGTGTTATTTTTGTGTGCTCTTCTGCACCATTTGACACAATAAAAAGAAGCATCTAACAATGGACTATCTCGGGAAAGAGGCAAAAAGTTTATAATGGGATTCTGACTTTCGGCACGGAAGTGAATTTACAAAAACAAATCCTGCTTATCAAAACTTCTAAATGGATTTCTGGTATTTCTAACACCAGGACTATACCATTACATCCTTTCCTAGTCTCCATCAGCTATCCCACTTAGGTTTACGATTATCCACCTATTGGTAAGAGACAAATTTTCGGAAAAGATATAAGCCGGTCGGTATCAAACACGTGACATTGATTGCATCTACAGACGACCCATCTATAAAAATTAATACTTATTCAACCCACCCCTCCAAGTCCCGCTTTTTACGCCGTACAAGACCAAAAGAGCTGGAAAACTTTGTAGCTAATGAAGAAATGGCTTGTAACTAGCAATTCCTTCATTATTTACAATGTTCTCTATCTCAGGCGAGAAAGAATTCTAAAATTTCTTCAAATAAAAATTGTCGTTAGCAACTTCTTTGTATTTGGATGAGTCTTACAAAATGTCGTCAGGTAATGGTTAAAAATTTCTCCTTGAGACAAATGCTAACAGTCCCCGCGAACAACATCCTCTTTCGAGTGAAACATAAAGAACTCAATAATGATCAAGTACTTCGAGGATGCACTTTGTCCCCTGTCTTTGACACTTGATGTCTCGTTACCTCGGCAACCATTCATTTCTGCAAGTGTTGTTAAATTTGTTAATTTTAATTTTCTTGGAAACTCATGACCAGATGGCGTTTTGTGAATCCAATAGAAACAATTACAATGGTTTGTTTGTCGTCTGTCATATTCTATCGCGTTCCAACACAGTTCGTAACCAATAGCAACTGCTTAGTGACCATGAAAACTTTCCTGATTTCAATCCTTTTTAGAAATGCTGATTTGCTCATTAATCATATCCTATTTAACACTTTTATCCCATTCTCACATTTCCATTTTTTAAGACCCCAATATAAAAATCTGACAAACAAAGCAGAAAATAAAGAAATTGTATGTTACAAGCAATTTATTCATTACCCACAATGTTTTACATGAAAAGACAAAAGATTGTTAGAAGTTCACCTAGTTTAAACTGTCACATGCAACGTCTTTCATTTTTGATCAGTCTAGAACTTTTTCGTGTGGTAAAGGGTAAATGCTGAATAAAATCCGTTTCACAATTGCATGAAAAATCAAAGCACAAATACTAATAGTTGTGGGTCAATACGTTTTTGAGAATTAAATTAACAACCCTTACATAAAAGAGACAAACAGGTGGTGAAGACTAGGGTCAGACTGTAATTATAAGCAGGCTGATCTTTGTCTTTACCTCCTGACAAAACAGGAACATTCCGGGTTCAGCATTACTAGGTTTAAGAATGATGGCATATTTTGACAGTTTTACTATTCAAGGGCGTTCTTCAGCCCTTACCCGCTACACAAAAGTAGATAGGTTCAATTAAAAGAAGCTTCAGACGGCAATTTCAGGCAGATACAATTTTAAAGATCTTTGTCTTTCTAGGTAGAAAAGATTGTGTATAATGAAGAAATTGCTTTTAACAAGCAATTTCTTCATTTTCCACAATTTCTTTCTACCCAGAAAGTTGAAAGAATCTAAGATTCATTAACTTTGTCGTCTGCAACCCCATTCAGTTTGGACCAGTCTAAAACTTTTCTGACTGGCAATGATTTGATTAAGAGTTTCATAAGAAAACGGATGTATGTTAAAGGAACCAAATCAGTAAGAAATATGCAGTGTTTGTTCATAAAGATAAGTTAAAAGGGGCCATAATAAACTTTTATCGACTTTGTTTCTGTTGCAGTCAATAATGTCAACTTGAGATTATAAAGTCAGCATGAATTCGGCAAAGTGCAAACGGCAAGGCGACACTCAGATCTGAGAAATGTTCATAAAAGCTATAACAGAACTTACAAATGACAAAATAGTCCACGTGCTGACAAAAACCTCGTATCTATGGCTTATGTAAGCTATCGTTACGATGTTTGTGAGTCCAGAATAAAATATAACGATATAAGATGTAAAAGGAACCGATTAAACGGCAATTAAACAGCAAAATATGTAAGAACAATGTTGAGCGGTTATCTAAAAGCGGCAGGGTGTTTAATATTTCGACAAGCGAGTTCCGTTGTTTTATGAGAGCTGTTCTTACATCTAGATTAACCGTTTCCTGTTCAATCACTTGTTTTTACGTCCCTTTGATTTTATACTTGAGAAATTGTGAGAAAAGAAGAAATTGCCTATAAAACGCCATTTCATCTTTTTAGTCCCCTACCGGCGAAGCCGAAAGAGACTTTAGGTTTGCGCTCCGTCAGTCTGTCCGTCTGTCCGCCAGTCCGGACATATCAGTTTCTCAGACTTTTTTTTCCTAACTCTGGTAGATATTGAGCTGATTTTTGGTATATGAGTCCGCGTCAATGAGTTACAGAACAAGTTCGAAGTCGGTTCCGGTCCATTGATTTTTGTGGAAGATACGGATGCTAGACTTGAAAAATTACCAAGAAATATCAGTTACGATAATGAAGAAAAACTTCTTTTTCTAAACCCGTTGTGATATGAAGGTGGATTTTGGTATGTGAGTTCGCATAAATGAGTTATAGAACAAATTTTTGGATCAAGTCCATTGATTTTTGAGGAAAATACGGATGCTAGACTCAGATAATTACCAAAAAATTTCAGTTTTCCGGACTTTTTTTCTAAACGCTTGCAGGTATTGGGCTGATTTTGGGAAGTGAGTCAATACTGCTGAGTTACAGAACGATTTTAAGTTTCGTTCCGGTCCATTTATTTTTTAGCAATATACGGATGCTGGAATCAGATGATTACCCAGAAATTTCAGTTTACCGGACTTTTTTCTAAACGCTTGCAGGCATTGAGCAGATTTTTGGTTATTGGGTAATTGAGTCAATATTGATGAGATACAGAACGAGTTTAAATTTTGTTTTGGTCCATTTATTTTTAAAGGAAGATATGGATGCTAAGCTTGGGAAATTACAATTTTCAAGACCTTTTTTCTTAACACTTGCAGGTATTGAGCAGATTTTTGGAAAGTGAGTCAGCATTGATGAGTAACAGAGCGAGTTCAAGTTCTGTTCCAGTCCAATGATTTTTAGCAAGATATGGATGTTTTTTTTTCAAAATAAGTTACATATTAATAATATTGAGTTTAATTGCAGTCCATTGCCTTTCCAAGGCTTGTAAAGGATGTTAGGGTGGTATTGGTGAGAGAATTACCAGGAATACATTGTATTTTTTATGTTTGTGCGTATGTGTGTGTGTTTAAGAATTGCTCATAAAATCTGATACAACTGTAATATTTTGGAGGAGTAGTAATCCCTTTACCACCCAAAAAAGATACCACTCTAGGGATATATATAAAGCCGGTAGGGGACTTGGTATTGCCATGCAATACTTCAGAATGCTTGTCCCACAATATTTTCTATCCGGTGGGCTGGTTACTTTTCAAATCGCACTCACCTTTGATTATCATATGCAACTACTTTCAAATTGGACAAGTCTAAAAATTTGAAAAACAGGAAAGGGTAAAAGAAGTAAACTCTTTTAACGTTGCCTCTGAGTTGTCCAAACAATGGTACATGTCGTTTTGGGGCGATCAAAATGTGGTATTTACAGCTTTGGTCACCCACTGTCGATGTATGATCATGGACGGATCCAGTAGGGGGGTCAGGGGTCCCCAATCCCCGAAGGTTACTGTGGAACATGTAAGAGATTAAAATCCTTTACTCACTACGCATGTGCATCTGATATTTACTTTTATCATTTCTAGAAAATCTTTTCATCATATCGTTCGGTAAACAAAACATCGTAACTAAAGCTTGATTTTCTTAAGCCTCTTCTCAGCAAGAGGTGGCTTTCCTTTCGCGCCTAATGGTTTTCAATATTATCTATAAACACCCTCAATACATGTAGGTTATCTTTATGTGCTTGCCTTGCATTTTGAGGATATGATGTGAAAGCTTTCTAAATTGTGTTAGATCAATAACTATAAGTATCCTTTGTGCAACTTTAATTTAACCCTTTCCGTCCAATCCCTATTTTTACGTCTCTGTGAGTTTATACTAGAGAAAACATAGTTGGAAAAGAAGGAAATGCTTGTGACAAGCCATTTCATCTTTTCCCACAATATTTTCTACCCTGCAGATTGTTTGTTGTTGTTGTTGTTGTTGTTGTTTTGTTTTTGTTTTCAAATTGCACTTTTTTCAAATTGCACTAAGTTTACATTTTCGTCTGCAACTTCTTTCAAATTGGACAAGTCTAAAGTTTTGAAAAACAGGAAAGGGTGTCGGTTGTACAACTCTTTCTGCGCTGCTTTGTTTACAAAATCAGGGCAATATAATGGGTATAGATTCTTTATGTAAAAATTATGCGAGGATTTGGAAAAAAAAATCTTAAAATGAGACTAGAATGTAGAGGCATTATTGTTTTAGATGATCTTTTCTGCATAATTTAAGGTTAAAAGTTGAAATAGTGGTATTTTCACGGGTTACTTATTATTACGACAAATATATCATATTACATGTATTTTGGGATAACTATGCGGAAAATGACTTCACTTGGCACTTATATGAAGTTTAAAGAAAATTCTCCAAAACACCATTCCTTAATTAGATATTTTTCTCTTGGTAATATTGTCTCTGGTACAGATTGATGTAGGAATTATATGAAATGCATCAAGGAAAGCTCTCCTCTTTAAATAATGAGAGGACAATTGTGTACTGGTTCATCTTTCATTTCGTGAACAACAAAAGCACGAAGGATAAGTCTATCTTTCACGCAAAAATTGACTATTCTATTTCTCTAATGCAATAAAAAATAAAGGACCAATTATGAAAAAATCGTCTAAAATCTCAGAAAGCGCGCCATTTTGCACGTGAATCACATGGAAAAAGGTGACGTCATCAGTGTTTGGTTACCGCTTAGATATCTTGAAATCAAGGAAAGCTGGGCTAAGTTAAAAACTTTAATAATGAAACCGTTTTTCGGGGAAATCGTTAAGTTATAATCCATCCGGAGTCGCATTCTTTTCATCGAGATTCTTGAGATTATTCTTTAGATTTTGAAGATAATGCGTTCTTTAGATTAAGATTTTTAAGCCGCTCAACAAGAATCTTAAAAATTTTTATCAAGGAATTTAAGCGTACTCGTCATTGGCTTAAACAATTAGCTTTGGCGAAGTCGAATGTTTCCAATCAAAATACGAAAAAAATGTTTTTCGGGAGCCTCCAAAAATCTTATTGATCGGGATTTTTCATCATGACGTAAAGAGCGCACCTCGGAAATCTCGATGATCATCCGGAAAGTTCTAAATAGTATGGGTTTAACAATATCAATTGTTGTTCCAAGTAGGAAACGATGACGTCACTGTCTAATTAAAATGACTAAAAATTCAGAAAGAGTTCATAGAAACGAACTAATCAGACTCCCAATCTTCAATCTTTTGGTATCATGGATTCGATCCCCGGCGGATTCACATGTCCTTTCTTTTCCTTCACCAATGGGTTGATAATCGTAAACCTAAGTGGATTAGCAGCTGGAGGCTAGGAAAGGATGTAATGGTGGTACTGGTGCGAGATCAGTAATCCATTGTTAGGTTCTCTAGCCGCCGCGATATGACTGAAAATTGGTTATAAGCGGCGTTAAACCCAATCAAACAGAAACGAACTAAGGTGTCGAAAAAAAATTGAATTGCAGACAAATACGGTACAAGTTTTACTTTCAATCCTAAAATCTGTAGGTACATGAATATAAGTATGTAGTATGAAGGTGTAGTAATGATCTTAACTTCGCATTGGACCCTGGCTTATTAGGCTAATTCCGAAACGATTTTAACTTTAAATCCAAAAATCTGTAGATACATATTATAAATGAATTACTACGGTGTATTTGTATGTGTACCTTGTATTATACATCTCTGCACCACAGTATTTGAGTCGCGATAATAGCAAAGTGTTAGCGCGTAGGACTTCATGGGGTACCGGGTTCGATCCCGGTCTCTGCGAATATCCTTTCAGACATTTGTCTCCCACCAATTAGTAGATAATCATCGACCTAAGTAGGATGAGCAGTTTGGGAAATGCCAGGAATTCATGGTTCAGGCTCCAGCCGCCGGGATATGACTTGAATACTTTTAAAATTTCTGATTTTCTCACAATATTTTCTACCCTACTGAATGGGTTTTGTTGTTATTGATATGTTTTGGGTGTTTTTTTTTGTGTGTTTTTTTTTTGTGTTTTTTTTTTTTTTTTTTTTTTTGTTTTATTATGTTTTGTTTTTTAAGTTTTTTTTTATTGATTGTTTATTTTTGTTTTTTCATTATTATCATTATTATTTTGCTTTTCGTTTTTCGAATTGAACCCTCTTTAAGTTTTCGTCTTCAAAACCTTAGCATTTGGTCGGGTTTAAAAGATTATAAAGCAGGAAAGGGTTTTTCTGCAGCAAGAATTTACCAAAAATACTCGGGTTTTTTTTTTTACCCCGGTTCTTGGTGGCACTCTAAGGCCTTCATTAAAGCGTCATTTATTCCTATTTGTCAAGGTTGATTGCGGCATTAGAAATTGTCTATAGCTGTTTAAATGGACATTTATCTCCATGTTTCTGACGCGTCATTTTTTTCTTCTTCTTTTTTTAGATTCGGCTGCGGACGATAAATATTTCATGATGAAGATGTATTAGTCACGTGATACTTAATATGCTTATTACAAGAGAGAAACAATTTGTCCGCTAGTTTGCTTTCAGGAAAAAAATAATCGTATTAATTTTCAGGAACAAAAGTAGGAAAAAATACGAGGATCTTCGTTGTCAGTCAAATTGTCGATCGACCTATTAAAACATTCCTTAAGATCGCAAGAGACTTCTACATTAACCCTTTCCTGTATAATCCCTGTTTTTACGGCCCTTTGTTTTTATAATTGAGACAATATATCCACAATATTTTCTACACAACCGAATAATTTTTTCATCGTAAATTCACTTTTAATTTTCGTCTGCAAATCTTTTAAATTTAGATAGGTCTATATATATATACGATTTCTTTAAACAGGAAAGGGTTAGGGTTAATGTCTAACATTTTTGTTGGGTTGGAGACTTAAGCGCCTTAACTAAAGCTTATTTAAGCTGAAGTTACGACGTTATTGCCGCCAACCAACGATTAACCCCTTATTTTATGTTCCTAATCATGAGGTGTGCATATTAATGTCGTTTACCCCATTCCCACGCAATAACACTTTTTAACACCTCACAATATAAAAGCTTTGGAAAGCATTGTCGAAAATGAAGAAATTGCTTGTTACAAGCAATTTCTTCATTATTCTCAATGTTTTCTATCCAAACAGACAAAGATTTTAAAGTTTTCATCAACTTTAAAATTCCGTCTGCAATTTCTTTGAATATGAACTGGTCTAAAATTTTATCGTTTTGGAATGGGTTAAAATTTCAATCGAAATTAGATGCAGGAAGTCAGAGGTCGCGGTAAGCGATCCGTTAATTTTCGTCTTTAAATAGTTGTTTTATTTATGTTCTTGATATTCTCTTTCAATAAAAAAAAAAACGAAAAACGCCTAAACACACGCCCGGTAATCTCGGGCTCCATCTCTTTTCGGAAAACAGTGCAAAATGGAGACAATGATACTTCCGATATGGAGCCAAGGACCGGAACTGAACAGAAAAGGTAAATAAAACTGTGCACCTCGCGTACAATTTGATCTCCTATTAACCTATTATACATTTTCCCAAAACGTCCAGAGTTTCATACCACATAGAAATGATTATATTATCCGTTGGCGGTGATAGATTTCAAAAATAATTCCGTTTGTGAATAGAAACTTGAATCAAAGTTTGGACATCGGACTCGATCAAACACGAAAATGCGTGTTGAAATCGTTCAAATCCGTATAATCAACAGTTCTGAAAGATATAAGTGGCAATGACTGTGAAATGAATGATAACGTGTTGATATAGAATAATGTTACCACAAAGAACTGCGTTTTCCTATCCCTTTTGCGGATTTTCTCAGATGAGAAGGAGACCAGGATGCGGTGCGGGAGACAAGATTCAGAGGGAGAGGCGATGCATATATAAATGGGGGTACTGTAAAACTTCAAATAGAACCCCATACTCTTATGTAACCCCAGCCCCTCTTCGGACGTCAAAGCCGACCCTTTTTGTATGATTTTCGGAAAACTTATAACTTGTTATAAACCCCAATCCCAAACAAATCAATGCCACAATGAATTCAATAGAGGGCGAATGTAACTGTTCTCAACCAAATGTCCCCTTTTGTGATGGTTCAATGCTTAGATAATTGGTTTGCTTAAAGTTTTTTTTTCCTTTATATTTAGAAGGCGCTGTATCCTAGATTATGTCAAAAGGTAAAAAACTTCACTGCTTAAGTTAAAACACCGTGAAATTGACAATGTTTGGATGATATGGGAATGATTTCGGAATGAAATTGAATGAGTTGGAGGAGCGAGTTTTGAATGAAATTAAAAGTATGTAATCCAAGATCGCTAATTTCGTCCAATTTGCGATATTTTTACCTCCTTTTATAAAAATATACGTGATTTTGTGTTCGTCTGTCTTCACGGTCCAATCAGACGCTTTAAAACCCACAGCTGCCAGTAAAAATTGTGGAAAATTGTTATCGATTTGAATGAAATGCTGCGCATTTTGGACGGTTGTTAAATGTTTTTGAACTATTTCGAGCGTTTTTAATGGTTTAAGTGAGTGTTTGGAATGAATGATTGGAGCGCTGTGTGAGTGATTTTGAATGGTTTTGATCGATGTAAATGTCAATTTCACGATGTTCAGTTCTAACTGTATAGTATGTATACTGTACATTCATTCTAGTCATGAACCACCTGCTCTTTGCAGTCAAAGTAAATCTTCGCCCCCCCTTTTTTCCGTCTTAACATCTGTAGCCTGTAATTAACACCCACCCCTTTTTAAAGAAGTGTGAAAATTCTAATAAACCACCGGTGTTGTTATAGAGCTTTTACAACGTATAAGGCACAGAACGTCCGTTTATTGCAGATCTGAACTCCTTCCGCTTTACATATTTCTAAGAACCTAGCGTATTTTTCAAATTTTAGGATCACCTGAATTCTCAAATTAGCTATGTGTTTTTCTTTGAAAATGTTTCGTTAGAATAGATTTACAAAAATTATTACGCGTTCACTTTATATTCACCATTGTGGCCCGGTAAGTTAGTTTGGAGAAAGGAGAAAAATATAGACCAGATATAAATATGGCTGTTCTAGAGAGTCTGAGAGACACATTTACTGTGTAAAAGGGAAAGAAAAAGTGTCCGGTAATATGCATAAAGCTACAATCCTAGAAAATTATTCACTGTAATCTTTTATGTGCATCGCCTCTCCCTCTGAATCTTGTCTCCCGCACCGCATCCTGGTCTCCTTCTCATCTAAGAAAATCCGCAAAAGGGGTAGGAAAAACGCAGTTTTTTGTGGTAACATTATTGTATATCAACACGTTATCATTCATATCACAGACATTGCCGTTCAAATCTTTCAGAACTGTTGATTACATGGATTTGAACGATTTCAACACGCATTTTCGTGTTTGATCGGGTCCGATGTCCAAACTTTGATTCAAGTTTCTATTCACAAACGGAATTATTTTTGAAATCTATCACCGCCAACGGATAATATAATCATTTCTATGTGGTATGAAACTCTGGACGTTTTGGGAAAATGTATAATAGGTTAATAGGAGATCAAATTGTACGCGAGGTGCACAGTTTTATTTACCTTTTCTGTTCAGTTCCGGTCCTTGGCTCCATATAGGAAGTATCATTGTCTCCATTTTGCACTGTTCTCCAAAAAGAGATGGAGCCCGAGATTACCGGGCGTGAAACAGTGTTATTTCAAGAGGTTTCGCCTTTATTTATTTAGATTCTGGAGATGTACAAGATAGTAGTGGTTGATTGTTTGGTTGAATTATGTGTAAGGCGACTTTTAACAGTATAACAGTCATATCGCGGCGACTGGAGCATCTAACCATAGATTCCTTGTATTTCTCACACCAGTACTACCGCTACATCCTTTCCCAGGCTCAAAAGCTGATCATCCGACTTGGGTCTACGATTCTGCCCCAATTGGTTGGAGATAAAAGTCTTATTTTCATGAGGGATGAATAAATTATGTGTATTGTGTATTTCCATTTATTAACGTCGCTACCGTAGCACTTGCCAAATGAGAGACGCGTCAAGAAGACGGTTTGTCGTTACAGGGGATAGTGCAAGAATACAGGACGAAACTGCTGAGAGCTCCGCCTGGTTCTTTAAGGTGCTCGGTGTACAGCACCGTCACACGGGCCTCGGTTTAACGTCTCATCCGAAAGATAATTGGTTTGTTATTTAGGTCAGCCCAGGGCTCGAATCCGTTAACTTTAGGTCTGAGGTCAAGTGCTCGACCAACTGAACTGATCGGGGTGACAAATAGATCGATTCCTAATTCGATACTCTTAATTAATGGTCCATTGTATATCAGTTTTTGACTAAGAAAACCCAAAGAATTAAACAGTGCCTTGGTTTAAATGTAACAGAAATACGGACTCCTCTGACGATTTTTTTTTCTAAATAAAGACGTCTAACATATTGTATTATCTCTAATATTTCTTGAAACATGAGAGAGGAAGGTGTCACTGAGTCACTGTCTATTTGATATTAATTCGATTTTATAACTCATCAATTTTAACCCTTTCTTTTTAAATGCCGAAATGTGAAGCTCATGCCGTTTCCACACAATCTCTCCTTTTTTTAACCCCCCCCCCCCCAAGAAAATGGAAAACATTGTGGAAAATGAAGATCCGTTTTTTCTGATAAAACCGTAAATATATCTTTATGCTCTTGTGTAATTCTTAATAACTGGTATTTCTACGCTTTTAGTCTGACCTATCGGACCAAGTCCCAAACAATCCTGCTATAACGCCCACAAAGAAAAAATCTTTTGAAAACATAGTAGAAAATTAAGAAAATGCTTTTTACAACAAATCTTTGCAATATTCTTCATTATTCTTTTTATTCACTTTTTTTTCATCCCAAAAGAAAAAAAAATTAAATTCCATCAACTTAAGATCGGTTGCAATCTCTTTTAATATGGACCACTTTAACCCTGTCCCACACAATCCCTCCTTTTTACGCCCTTCAAAAAGAAGCTTTGGAAACATTGTGGAAAATGAAGAAATTGCTTGTGTCTTCAGCTTCTTTCAATATGGATAAGTCTAAAAATCTTGAATTTTAAACTCCGACATTTGCCACCATTTTGTTAACCCTTTTTGTTGGTTTGGCGACTTAAACGTTTTAACTACAGCTTGTTCAAGCTGTACATACGACGTTTAGGTCGCAAACCAACTTTCTACTCTTCTGTTGCTTGCTGCTAGCCATAAATTTTGCAGAATAACGCCGTTTAAAATCGAAGCGGAACTTCCTGTTTGAGTCGGTTAGCGTGGCCAAAGTATCAAGTGGGCGGGGCCGGCGATTTGTCAAGTATGTCGTCGATTGACTATACCTAATACATGAACATCCTATTTCTCTCGTTTAGTTTCTTGGTCTTTCTTCGGGCTCAACATGGAAAATGGGAGATCTATCGTATCCGAGATTACGTTGATATTTTGACGACTAATCATCGGTCCATTACTGTTTTCTCGGGTTCGATAATCTGCCGCGGCAAATATCCTCTCCGACATTTGTCTCCCCCGATGGGTGGATAATCGTAAAACTATGTGGGATAAGCAGCTGGGAGGTCGGAATGGAAATGGTGGTAGCAATGGTGTGAGAAGTACCAGGAATACATGGTGAGATGCTCAAGCCGCCGTGATATGACTGAAATAGATCGTAATCATGTCATTATTACTATCATTATTATCATTATTGAAAGATTAAAGGGAATATATGTAAGCGCATCCTCACAGGCTGATCTGTCAGTCTATATAGTTTAAAGCGGATCTTGCACAGATTATGAAAAACAAATGTTGGCTTTCAATTTTCAAATTACTAATGCCTGCAGGCATTGGTAAGAAGGTGATTAGGCTGATTTTGGAAATGATTCTTGATAACTTTTTAAAAATAAAGGGTATAAGCATAATTATTTAGCGTTACGGGATACCAAAAAGGTTAGCGAAAGTCAACCCGAAAGGAACTGGAATTCATCGGGTAAATACGTTTTCTGTCGGTTGCACCGAAAATTGCCTTATTTGTGGTTTCCATGATGTATCAATTTTCCGATAAACAATGTAAAATGTTTTCTTGAAAATCTGTCCAAGATCCGCTTTAACAATCCAAGTCATCTCATTATTTAATTAGTATAAGTACCAGAATACAAATGATTATTCCTTACTATAATTCAAAAGAACCTCAACTTGGTGAAACACAAAAGTTGTGTCTTATTCCTGTGGTTTCATTAAATACTTTCGGTGCTTTGTTGATTCCCCTGAGGATTTGGTTCCGTGCTTCAACAGGACAGTAGAAAATGAATTGTTTTCTGGTCACTAGATCTAATTCATTAGCCCTTTGTCATCGGAATTGTAACAGGAATGTGACACATGCATAAACATTGCCATGTGCGGGCAGCGATAGAAACATTTAATCTAGAGACGAAATTCCAGTGGCACGAAAACAGGGAATAATTAATTCCTGGGAACCAGTCCATCAAAAATAGTTCTATCAATGGCGGATTCTTAGACCTGCTGTTAAAAAAGGGTCCCTTTACCTTATAGGGAAAGGCTTTGCACTATAATTACAGCTAACGTAGACGGTTAGCCTCTTGTATAATAATATTGTCGCACTTTCATAACATAACTAAATAACCGTTTGTACATCGTTTGACTTATTAGGAATTCAGCGACCAATGGTTATGGGTATCGAAATTAAAAAGTTGATTGCAGCTTCTACGATTCGGATATCAAGCCTCTGTGCTCTTTTGAGGTCTATCTGTTTCAATACCCCGGCTACCACTGACTAGTTGTTTTGAATCTTAAAGTGTCAGTTTACAGAGGCTCATTCAGCAAATCACCGTAGGGCATGGAAAATGTCGTAAATACAGCTTTATTCAAGTTGTAATACGGCGTTTTGCACGCCCAACGACGAGATTTAAATTTGATCAATATAAAAAGGCAATACGATTGATTATTTGCCTTGAATTCTAACATACAGGACAACTAAGTTTTGTGTTACAAATGTAATATGGCGATTAAATGCTAATGTAAGAGGAAACACCCAGTAAAACCGAGACTCGAATCCGAATTTTCCAGCTGACAGGCGCTACTCCACCGTGTCTACGGTTCATTACGTTCTGTTCTGTTCCCGTGTTTGTCTGAGTTCAGTTAGATACAAAAAAACGAAGAAGCCCAATAAATGCCGTTCACTACCCCCAATACACGATTTTAGAAAGTCTCCTACAATAAAAAAATTAATCGATGTCTTCGGGGCCCCGGGGCCCGGATAGGAACCTTGTTAAGGGGCCGCTGACTCAATGCATGTGACAGTTCGACGCCCCTAAGGATCTCGGGGATTAATCAAGATAAACTGTTTTCTATCAAAACGCAGTTACTCACTGCATGTCTAATTGTACACGGGGGACCGTGTATCTGTGCAAGACATTTTGTGCACGTGACTGGGTGTCATGCAATTTAATAAGAAATATGCATGCAAGGGATAAGCCTGTTATCTTAATGGAGGTGGGAACCCGTACCTACAGGTAAAGGTGGAAAGTTTAACCTTTCCTGTTTTAAATTTTTTTAGACCTGTCCAAATTCAAATGTTTTGCAGACGAAAATTTAAAGTGGATTAAATTTGAAAACAAACCATTCAGTACGGAGGAAAAAAAATTGTGGAAAAAGAAGAAATTGCTTGTTACAAGCCATTTCTTCTTTTCCCACAATGTTTTCTTAAGTTTAAAAACACAAGGACGTAAAAACCAGTGATTATACAGGAAAGGGTTAAAAATTGCTTAGTTTTGATGCTTCTGTCGCAAAGAAAAAGAAACTAAATGTTCTTTGAATTTTCATCAGACGGAAAAAAGTAGTCTTGTACAAATTGAGAGGAGCTGCAGCCGACAATTTAAAGTTTATAAATTTTAGAATCTTCAAATTTCTGGATGGGAAACATATTGTAAAATTAAGAAATTGCTTGCCATAAGCAATTTCTTTATTTTACACAAAAATGTCCTTTTTCTTTGGGGGGGGGGGGGTTAATCCATTCCTACACAAACCCGTTTTTTACGCCCCTAAAGAAAGAAAACTTTATATAGGATTGTGAAAAACGATGAAATTCCTTGGAACAGCACTTAATTTTCCCTTTTATGTCCACAACCATATGTTTAAGAGATGAAGAGAATATTCTTTGTTTTCATGGAGGTATGAACCGAAAAACTTATCACACTGTATGAATTCGCGAAGCGGATTCATACATAAGTGTGATTAGGTTTTTCGGTTCATACCTCCGTGAAAACAAAAAATGTTCCCTTCATTTCTTATAATTTAATAGCATCGAGCGAGAAAAGCAAAACTTTACAAATTTTGATACCTTTTTGTATAGAACTATTTTGTGTGGAAGCATACAAAATCGCTGCGTGCTCAAAATTGTGTTCATGGAGTTATGAATAATTTTTTCGACCAATCAGAACGCTCTTATTTGATAGACGAAACTAAAAATTAAATTATTACAAATTAATCTCGTTTGACATCTCATTTGACCTGTCATGTCCGATGTCAGTAGGCGGGCCCAGCAATATGTCAATTTTCGAGTTATTTACCATTTTTCTTATATTCAAAAGATTCTCTGTTTAAAATAAATGTCGGATGACACCCTTGAAAAGGAAAGAATTTTGAATTATAAAACCCGTTTAACAAATTTTGTTGGTCTCGGTCACGCAGATCTATTATCGAAACGGGTTAAAGTTTTACAAGACGTAAAAATATTTAGCACAATAAATATGAAACACCATGCCGTTTGTTGTTAAACCAGAACGGTTCCCTATCACAAAACGGTCGTAAAAAAGTCTGCAGGTACGAAATAAATTGGTGCCGATCTCAGGCAAAAGATGTATAGATATCGCGTTTATGATGTCTTAAGTCACTATCCAGACCATTTTATGAACTCTGTAGATTTAATATAAAGATAGGATGTACGTTTCTGCGATTCTAGCAATTTTAAAATATGTAATGCGACTCTAGGCAGTTTTAAAATGTGTAACCTTTTTGAACATAAAGCTTTATGATTAAATTGACCAATCGCTGGCTCAGCTTACTGACTCCCTAGGCCCTGCCCATTAACCCCAACAGAAAATTCCGCTTCAATTTTTAATAGCGTTATTTTGGAAAAATTTATGGCCAGAAGCATGTAACAAAAAACTTGAATAAGCTGTAGTAACGGTTAAGTCGCCAAACCAACCCAGAAGAAGAAGTGGTATACAAATCTCGAAAGGAAGGACAACAATTCATCATATCTCGTCTTGGAAATAACTTTCACTCGAACAAAACCAAAAGAAACAAATCGATTCTCTTTTCAATTCGAGTTGAAACAGGTATTAGACTTGAGTTCTAATAATCAAATGGCCCGACATTCTTTGTCTTGCCTTTTGGGTAGCCTTTTTTGGTAGCGTGCCCAAAGGTTGTTTTTTACAATTTGAAACAAATTTCTTAAATGTTCGCTGCTATTGGAATGGTGCAGTACTTAATATTTCAGAGAAAGACCAGTTTCTGAGTTGGAGTATACAGAAGTTTACAGATTAATCTGAAGATAGTATCTGTAAACGTAAGTTAATTCTAGCTTTTTGTGCTCGTAGTGAGCTTTTGTAATCGTTGAATGTCGGTCGTGCGTCGCGCGGAGTCATCAAAATTCAACATTCTAAAGGCCACAGTTTTGACCCAATCTTCATGAAACTTGGCCATTGTTAGGTCATAAGGATGGACCCTGTTGATAATGAAATTGCTGTATTGGAAACACAGGAAAATGGACATGAATGACAATTTCTTTTTTTTACACTACTGAGGCCACAACTTTTGCCCAATCTTCATGAAACTTGGCCAGAGTAGTTGTAAGGTCATAAGGGCGAACCATATTTATTATGGGGTCGTTCTTTTGGAAAACACGAGAAAATGGGCATTATTGACAACTTCTTTACAATTTTGGCTCAATCTTCATGAATCTTGGTCGGGATAATTTTTAGGTCATAAAGATGACCCCTAAAGATTATGGGAATGTTCTATAGGAAAACACGGGGAAAGAGGCCTTAATGACAATTTATTTGTTTACACTATAGAGGATACAGTTTTAGATTAATCTTAACGAAACAGGGTATAATTATTTGGCTCTAGTTGCATTTTTTAACAGCAGAGGATTCGGGTGAGCGATTTAGGACCATCATGGTCCTCTTGTTTATAGAACTTATCATCATACTTAAACTTTTCATTTAAACAAAGATTAAGGTCAAATATTGATCGCATTTAATGCGGTGCAAGTTCTAGCACAAGTTGTACATTTCTAGAAATTGTAGAGTATCTTCTAATAGCGAATAGAACTGCTTACAAGACCTTAATCAAAGTCCCTGAATGTCCATTTATTGTAAATATTACTCTCTGATTATCAATGCCCATCGTATTTCCATCATATTTGACCGAGGTCACATATTTAGCATATTAAGTGACTTTGATCATCACAATCTTTACATCAGATGAGGACCAATATTGGTTGTTCGTGGTGGTTTTAGGACAAATACCATAAGCCTGAGTCCCCGCTTTCGAATCTTTACGGCTACATATTTTACAATTACAATGTAAGATATTTGTATCGACCAATCACTTATGAAAATTCGAATAAAGATAAACATTAAATAAGACTGGTTACTGTATATATAGACCCAGTTAATCCGAGATTCACATTACCAAGAAATTAAGATCCTCAGTTAAACCACTGCCACACGGCCAAATTTTAGACCTGTTCAAATTGAAAGATTTTCCTTGCATTTTTTAGTTTAAGACATTTTAAAATCTTGAGCTTTTGGCGTAAAAACATTGTGCATAACGAAGAATTGCTTGTCACAAGGAACTTCTTTATCGTCCACATTGTTTTGCAATCGTTTTTGCGGGTGTAACGAAGAGGGGTTTTGTTTCAATGAGAAAACAGATTTTTTATCAATAAATTGCTGAAAAAAAACTTGTAATCGTCTTTATTATGCGGCAGTTTATATATCGAGGGGTTAGAGCAAAAGCATGGTAAGAGTCTATACATTGTATAGACCAATACTGTGTTTTTGCTCTAACCCTCGATATATTCGAGAATTCATCTGCACGTATGGTTTCAGCTTTGACCATTCTTGAGTATCTCTTGGAGTTTAAAGTGAAAGCTGTTTAAGACTGATATTACTAAAATTTGAAAAGTGTCAATTTGAAACTATCATGTTTATTTTGAGTAATACGCGCTAATGTTAAATTAACCCACTACCACACGATCCTGCCTTTTTCGTCCCTCAACGGAAGGTTTTTGAAAACTTTGTCGAAAATGAAGAAATTACTTGTTCGGCCCGAGCTCTTAATTTAAAAGGTTCATAATATAGCGCGCAGATATTTCAACGCAAAGCATTAATGAATTCTCTTAATTATGATTTATTTACTTGGTATGTCTCGTCCTGTTTTTAAATTCAAAATCCATTACGCTTTTTATGTGGCGAAAATATATATCTCAGAACACATTGTGAGAAAGGAAAATTGCTTTTTTACCTCATATGGCAGTTGTTTTTCAATTGAACCAAGTTTTTGCAACCTCTTTCAATTTGGTCCATTCTTGAATTTGTCGTTTTGGGATTGGGTTAAAATTACGCTTCATAACAAAGGCATTAACCCATTCCTACTCAATCCCTCCTTTTTACGCCCCTCAACGAAAAGGCTTTGGAAAACATTGTGGAAAATGAAGAAATTGCTTGGATCAAGCAATTTCTTCATTATCCACAATGTTTTCTATCCAAAAAGTCAAAGAAAATTTAAATTCCACCAACTTGAAAATATCGTCTGCAGCTCCTTTCAATTTGGACCGGTCTAAAATTTTGTTGAGTTGGAATGGGTTAAGGGAACTGAGATAATCATTTTTTCTCACTTAGCTAAATAGCGTAATTTGCTTTATCCCTGAGACACATCGTAAAATACCAAAATCGTTCTCTATGACCCTTACTCAGTATGGTGAATTCTAGCAATAGGGCCCGTACTCACTGAATTTTATTAGTTAGATATATGGCGCAATGAATGGGTCAAAAGTCCACTTTAAGGTGAACTGCGAGCATGCGTAAATACTACAGGCTCACTGGCAAAATTAAGTCTTGTGCGCATAATTACTGAGCGTTAAAGAGTATAAAATGTGCGCGTATTCCTAAATTTCAAGTGCACGCACAATATGATGGTGTTTGCTTTTTTCGAGTGCATCCTCATATTTTGAAAGTGCACGCGTTAATTAACGCGTGCACTTTCAAAACATAAGCGCGCGCGCTCAATTCAAACGGCTTTGCCGACCTAAGACGACATAAAGGGCACCTTTGGCCCAAACGGTACACTACATATAGATATGTACACTTTTAGTTGAAAAGCTTCAACTCTCTTGCTTTTATCTCTCTGTTTTCCTAATTGGTGTCAGTTTGTGAGACGTAAGGGAGGTAATTTAAGGGTATGAAATGTATTTGCAAGATTGGTGTACCTTAGTTACTTTCAACCCCACACTTACTGACAGGAGACAGGATAGAGGCCACTAGATTGAAAGCTTAAAACAAAAAGCGACATTTACTTTCATTCAGTCAGATTATTTAACTGTTATTTTGTGAAAGGATAGAATGATTTACTTTCATTCAGTCAGATTATTTAACTGTTATTTTGTGAAAGGGTAGAATGGGATGTATTGCAAATGAATGCAGCTCTTTTGAACTGAATGGAATTAAAAATTGATTTTGTGTAATATATACTAATTTATATTAGTTGGTTGCAACGAAAGCTTTACGTTTTACCTCGAATACTAAGTCCAGATATTTTCACGTCCTAAGAAAGAGAGGCGATGGCTTAATTCCACTGATACCTGATTTTACAGCTGTATAGACCGTGTTTGGCTATCAACTGTCTTGTAAATGAGCACACATCATGGCGACGGTTGGGTTCGAACCCGTGACCTTATGACCAACACCTGTGACCTCATTATCACCAGTCAAGAATTATCATTCGGCCAACGAGACGGACCAAACTAAATGCAGTTGTGGTTCATCAGGGGAAAAGGGAGATTTGTGAAATGCAAAAAATACCAATCGCTGTCAGCCTGCGAAGCCACCTATAATTGACTTCTGCTGGATCCGATCACTCCTTTTTAGCTAGCAAAGCGTCAGATTTGATAGCTTAAGTTAAAAGACAAAATGTTGAGGTCTTCTCATAGTTCAAACGAGTACAAACTGCCTCTGGGAGCCTAACCACTAAATCCACTGGATGTTTACACCACAAAAGTAGTTCTTGTGTATACTCGAGTACATTGTGTCAAAATGACTGGCCAATTGAACTAACTTTATATAAATTGTAGAGAACACCTTCAAAAGAATGCTATACAATCCATTTCCATTCAATCACGCTTTATTAAGAAAACTCCCAAAAGGGCTTTGGAAAACTTTGTGGACAATGAAGAAATTGCTTGTAACAAGCAATTTCTTCAGTATCCACAATGTTTTCTACCCTACAATTTGCAAAGAAGATCACATAACAAAACAATGCTTTGTACTTCGATTCTTTTAATGTTATGAGTTCCCATTAGGCCCCTTTTCGTTTAACATGTCACATTTGTTTAATTCCACTTTTGCTCCTGAATCGGGTCAATCCTTTTACTTGAGATCAAATGTTTCTTATGTCATTGAATAAGTAATTAATCTGGAAAGCACTGTAGGGAATTCATTTTTTAAAAGCATTTATGCCTTTTACCCACAATGTGTCCATCTTTAAAGATGGGAGGGGGTCCCAAAAATACATTTTCCTAAGTTATGTCGTCTGTTGGGGTTTTAGGAGGTGGTGGTGGCGATGGTGGTTGTTGTTGTTGTAAATATTTTTGTTGTGGCTGATGATTATGATGGTGATGATAATGTTTGCTTCCATTTTTTTATTTCGATTTTTGTTTGTTTTGATTTGTTTTGTTTGCTTTTTATGTTTGAGTGATTTGTTTGTTTGTTTGTTCGTTTATGGAAGAGTTCAAACTCTGAGCGTCTGGTAAAGGGTAAAATAGCCCTAATTTCCTCTCATCCCCAAAACGATCTCGCGCGTCACCCCATAACTTCCAATTTAATCAATCGGGGGCAATACATCACCCTTTATCTTAAACTGATTCCCCTTAATTATCTCAATTTTCTTCGTTTTTTATGACATCATCTATTCTGTCCCTTATTTTTTCTGTGAAAAGAAGGTTTGGGTTGGATATAGAGGGTAACTTTATGTTTTTGTTTACTGTATTTAACCCCTTAGACTTAAAGACTCAATGGCTCTCATTGTAACAGAGATTTCTTATTCTTTGTCAATTAAACTTATTACAGACGGCAACATTTTAGACTGGTCCAAACAGAAATAAGTTGCAAGAGACAATGTTAAGTTGGTGTAATTTTAGATTTTTTCAACTTTCTTGGTAGAAAACATTGTGGAAAATAAAGAAATTGCTTGTAACAAGCAATTTCTTTATTTTCCACAATGTTTTCACAATTGTTTTTTCTTGGGGGGGGGGGGGGGGCTTCCAAAAGGGTCACTATGTGGGTTAAGGAGGGAATCCTGAAATTTTCGTTAAAAGTGTTTATAGACCTCTTTTACAATAAATTCCGATTAGGTCATAAGTCCGTCATGAAAATTTTTGCCAAACAGAAAAACGAAAATAAATTTCAATACAATGTTACGTTGGCAACATAAAATGTTTTTGATTTTTTTTTTCCTGACTTTTCTAAAGTCCATCCACTAATAATTGTCGTCTGAAACTTCTTTCAATTTGGACAAGTCTCATATGTTGTCGTCTGATTATGGGTTGAGGATCAAGATTTATTTGTGAGTTGAACGAAGAATACTTTATATGATGTCATTAAGTTAAAAATTTAATTCAATTTATTCATTGATTTATTATGTTTTCCTCCGTTCATTCAAAAAAGACAAATCAAATTCATACAGTAAGGCATTCAATGATCCATCTATTCATTCATTTAATTATTAAATAATCATAAATTGGTCCATTTTCAAACAGTTATTTCTGGTATTTATTCCATTCATTCGTTTACTCTTTCATTCTTGCGATTCATTAAGTCTGTAGTCAGATCCACTCATTCTAATGAAACTTCAAGTATTCCATGTCGTTCTTTCTAACTTTCATTTTCTTTATTTCTTCACCTTTTCCACTTTTCGTTCAATATTTCTCTATTTACCATTTATTTTGTTTATTGATTATTAATATAATTATGTATTCATTTATTTATTTATTTATCTTGTTTTATTTTTTCATTTATTTATCGATCGATCAGTCGATCGATCGATTTATTATCTATTTATTAGTTAATTTATTTATTTTTTTATTTATTTCTTTAGTTAGTTAGTTATTTAGATATTCATTTTATTTTATTTTATCTATTTATTTATTCCCCACCTTTTAATCGGGATTTTTATCATTTTCATTCACGATCCAAATCAACTAAAATTTTCCCCTCTCTTTTTCACTAAGAGGTTGAAAGGGTTATCCCAATCCAATTTGGGGATTACTGGTCCCCTAATGTTTTGCAGGCTCTTCAAAATTAATTAAGAAATGAGTCAGAAGATTTTCAAGAAAAAAAACTAAGAGCGAAAAGGAATGTGACGAACCCTCCAGACAAAACTATGACGTCCTGGAAAGATGCGGGCGCTTGTGCCTTGAAAATATCGATCGATGAAATTGATTAGTTTGGCTAGGAAAGGAGACGCAAGATTTCTTTTTGAAAAGATTTGTTCAATGGCAGGACGTAAAGCCTTTAATCATTTCCTTTTAAACCCCTGAGTTTTACGTTCCTGTGATATTATTATACCTGAGAAAACATTTTCGGGAAAAAAGAAGAAATTGCTTGTAAAAAGCAATTGAAGCAATTGAAGCTAAAATACTAGTTATATAAATGTCAACCAAGTACCTGTAATTAGGATAGAAATTACCTTATTGAGAAAATGTTTGCAAAAAAAACCAGAAAAATGTCGTATGTCTACATTAAGCAGTGAAGGTTGATAGCGCGTCAGACTCCTAATCTTCAATCATGGGCTGTCATGGGTTCGATCTCCGGCGGCGGCACATATCCTTTCCGACATTTGACTCACATCAATGGGTTGATAACCGTAAACCTAAGTGGGATAGCAGCTGGGGGCTAGGAAAGGATGTAGTGGTAGTGCTGGTGTTATAAATACCAGGAATCCATTGTTAGGTGCTCCAGCCGCCGCGATATGACTGAAATACCGTTAAAAGTGGCGTTAAACCTTATTCAATCAATCAATTGTTTCAATTACACCAAAATGGCTAAACTTTCCTGGATACTTATTGTTTATTCTACATGTCTTCATTTCTTCTTGTGTCGAAATCATTTTCTTATATATTAGTTAGACTTTGTTCAACCTGAATGCGTACTTTTTTGCGCTCTGGAAATCAATAAGGTTTCTTTGTATGAAAAAAGCATTTTTACGCACGTGTTTTCCTGGATTTTCATTATATTATTGTATTGTATGGGTTGTTTTTCTGTGCTCCGATTTCTTTGAAATATTAACACATGATTTCAATAAATTTCACTTATAAGTAAACGTTTAATGGTCCGTTTTATGCTAATTATTCAAGAAAGAAATGACCTCTCAAAGTTGCAAAGTGTTCGACCATTTTCTTAACCCTTTCCTGTACAATCACTGACTTTTACGTCCTTGTGATTTTATACTTGAGAAAACATTGTGGGAAAAGAAGAAATTGCTTGTAACAAGCAATTTCTTCTTTTTCACAATATTTTCTACCCCGCTGAATGGTTATTTTTCAAATTAAATCCACAATAAATTTTCGTCTGCAAAACCTTTGAATTTGGAAAGGTCTAAAAAGTTTTAAAACAGGAAAGGCCACTTATATTTTGGTCGTCCCTTGTGTGGTCTTTTAACAAAGGATTTACGGTAAATGATATTAACCATGTTGCTCACACACAATACAAAGACGGAATTCTATAGAGGCCACAGGGATTGTGATAGCATATGAAATTGAGGGGGGGGGGGGCTTTATTTCTTGACCTTAAAAGACCACTTTATTTTGGTCGTTCCTTGAGTGGTCATTTAACACAGGATTTACGGTAAATGATATTAACCATGTTGCTCACACACAATACAAAGACGGAATTCTATAGAGGCCACATGGATTGTGATAGCATATGAAATTGAGGGGTCCTTGATTTCTTGACCTTAAAATACTAGGGGTCAAAACTAATTTTGAAAGGGTCAAAACAACTAAAAGGTCGAATGATAAGCATAGAATTGAAGGTTTAAGTCCCACCAGACATTTTGTTGTAAAGATAGTACTCATGATACTTCATTGAAAAATTGAGGGGTAAAAACCATGTTTTACCATTAGAAAATTTTCCCAATGGGTCATGTTCATCCACTTTAGAAAATTTTTAAATGGTAAAATGGGACAGTTGTAAGTGTGAGGCTCAAAATACTGGTTTACGCTTCAAAAACGAGGACCTGAAAGTACGTCAGATTTTACTGAGATGCTCAATAACGAATAAATATTCGTTTATAGTGGCAATTAGAACGTTACAGTAGACAGAAAATATCGTTTATTGAAACATAAATGTCTTACTTTCGTGAGTTTTGGAGTTTAATACTAATATATGCTCTTGAAAGCAAACAGTAGTTTTCTTTAAAACAACCCAAATGTATAATTAAATCGTATTATTCAAGACAAATCTTCCCGTTTTCAACTTCAAATTGGAGGAGATAATTATTGCCATAGAAACTGGAAAGGTATAATTATGAGACAGAAATGACAATTGTTCCAGCGAAGATTTTAATTTCGCGACATTTCTCGCAAGCATTCCTTGGATTCCTTTGGTGGATTAACAACTGTTTGGGCACCATAAACCAATTTAACTTAATTATGACTCAGGCCAGGGTTTTTATTGAAATAAATGGTCCTATATGGAAATTTTGACAATATAAACTAGGATCTGCCCGGAGAGTGATGAACTGCGTGATGCCGGAGTCCACCGAAACTCGATACCGTAATTTCTTCATCGGGGGATTCCGTTTTTTTTTTTTCAAAATGAGGAATAGTTTCCTTTCGATTTTAAAGAACTCTTTTACTTGAAACTATTTGAAAGTTATATGATCTTAGTGTTGCTATCTACTATGGTTTTTTATTGTTGTTGTATTAGGTCGTTGTTGATTCTTTTTTATCGTATTGTTTTATTTTGTTTGTTCTTGGTTGGTCGGTCGGTTGGTTGGTTAAATTGGTTGGTTGGTTGCTTTTTTATTTGCTGGTTGGTTGCTTGCTTGCTTGATTGGGTAGGTGAATGGGTGGGCGGGTATGTGGATGGGTGGGTGGTTATGTGGGTTGGTATGTGGGTGGGTTGACGGGTGTCTGTTTCGAGAAAGTTGTAGTTTGATCCATGTGTTTTGAATTTTTCATTTGACAAATCGAGGTTCTGAATTGATAATTTACTACAGAATACATAGAATATATTATTCATCGAAAGTTAAAATGCAAATACGTAGTCACAGACTCATGTGCACAATTTTCTTGAACTCCGTATTTCTTTATGTTACCGGATTAAAAGATCTAAAATCATATGTGACTCGATTATATTGGAAAAACATCGCTGCAGGCCAGACTGCACAGATTGCAAAGGCAGGGTCGAGACCTGTCGTTATTGAAAAGTTGTTTTTAGCTCGACTATTTCAAGAATAGGGGGGCTATTCCGGTCACACGGGCATCGGCGTCGTAGTAATGTTTTGGTTAAACCTTACGTGCAAGTGTCACATCTCAGTTTCTACTAATGCTATTGCTCTAAAATTTTGCACATGCTTTTGTGACAAAGATATCAGCCTCTAGACACAGATTCGTACTCTTACATTCATTTTAATTACATTTTAACCCTTTACGGACTTGGAAATTCTTGGTTAAACCTTACTTGCAACTGTCATATATATCTATAATAACTCTCTTTCTACCAATGATATTGCTTAAAATTTTGCACATGTTTTTTTTTGTGTGTGTGGTGTGTGTGACAAAAATATCTGCCTCTAGAGACAGTTTTCATTACTCTGACATTCATTTTAGTGGAATTTTAACCCTATTCGGACTTAGAAATTCTTGGTTAAACCTTACTTGCAACTGTCATATATCTTAATAACTCCATTTCTACCAATGCTATTGCTTTTAAACTTTTTTTTTACGAAAATATCAGCCTCTAGACACAGAATCATCACTCTGATATTTTTGATTTCGTGGAATTTAACCCTTTACTGTTCAAACACGGGATTTTACGTTTCTGTGATTTTATACTTGAGAAAACATTGTGGAAAAAGAAGAAATTGCTTGTAACAAGCAATTTCTCCGTTTTTCCACAATATTTTCTTACACATAGGAATGGTTTCAAATGGCATCCAGTTTTCATTGTCGTCTTCATCCTCTTTCAATTTGGACCAGTCTTAAAGCTGGAAAAACAGGAAAGGGTTAATCCTTTTTGGACTTTGTTCTCGACTAATGCTATATTGCTTTGAAATGTTTGCACTTGCTTTTGTTACCATCATATCATCTTCTAGGCGAAGATTCATTACAGTTACATTTAAACCCTTTTCAGAATTAGAAATTATTTTTTTACTGAAAATTTTAATTGAAAGATTTTTTATCCCTATTACTCCTAAGGAATAATACCTAATGTCGACATTGACTTTCTGTTACTATCCAGCACTCACAATAGTGTTGTTGAGCGTTGTTGTCCTCTAACAGCTCTTGTTTCTGGATCTAGCAGAGTTAAACTTTTTATTTTTGATACCAACTCTGCTTAATACATGCTATATCAAATGCTGCTGTTTGTGGTGGTGGTGGTGGTGGTGGTGGTGGTGGTGGTGGTGGTGGTTGTTGTTGTTGAAGTAGTTGTTATTGTTTTTGTTGTTGCATTCGTCGTTGTCTCGATCGGCGTCCGCGGTACAGGTTAAGTGACAGTCCACGTGCATTCTGTGTTTGATTCGAAATACAAGTGTCAACTTAAGCAATGTGAAGTGATAGAATTCGACATTAGAGTCGAATAGATCGTGTTATTAATTTTTCGACGTATATATCCGACACGAAACAAATAAAATGCTATTTTAACCAATTCACACACAATGACGCTTTTCGACGCCCCTCAAGAGAAACAACTGGGAAAATATTATTTAAAAAGAATCTTACACAATGTTTTCTACCCAGAAAGTCGATCAAATCTACAATTTCACAAATTCACAAAATATAAATTGTCGTCTGTAACTCCTTTCAACTTGAAGCAGTTAAAAACTTTGTCGTCTGGTAATGGGTTGAATCATTACCAGACGAAAAAAATTGAAGGGTCCAAATTATGTTTCAGACGACATCCCAAATGGCTTGTAAAGGTTAACCCATTCCCACTCAATCCCTACTTTTTACGCCCCTCAAAAAACGACTTTAGAAAACATTGTGGAAAATGAAGAAATTGCTTGTGACAAGCAATTTCTTCATTTTCCACATTGTTTTCTTCCCAAAAAGAAAAAAAAAATCAACAACTTTGAATAGTCGTCTGCAACTTCTTTCAATTTGGACAAGTCTAAAATTCTGTTGTGTTGGAATGGGTTAAAATGGGACATAAAGGGAACAAAAACAAAATGAAGCAGGTGGATAAATTCCGTGTTTGATAAATAATTCCTCCTTTTGTCTTTTCTTCTCTCATCTATTTCTCTTCATGGCGTCAAGATTTGGGGCCGAATGCTAATGGCTTAATCTTTATGATTTGTGCGTACTTTTTTTTCATGATTCTACACTCCCTATCTCGTTCCTTTTCTTTTAATTTCGACAAACTTTATCGTCTGGTAAATCGTTAAGATGCGAACTGTGGAAAGACCCTCTTTTCTCATGCTTCCTATCTACATTGTATTTTGGAAAATGAGCTCTACCGAATGTATCAACTTTGAACCCTGCATTTCACGTATTCTAAACATTTCTCATTCTAATTTGTTTGTTTGAATGGGGTTTTACGCCGCTTTCAACAATCTTTCAGTTATATCGCGGCGGCTGGAGCACCTAACAATGGAATCCTGGTATTTCTTACACCAGTACTACCATTACATCCCTTCCTAGCCTCCAGCTGCTATCCCACATAGGTCTACGTTTATCGACCCTTTGGTGAGAGACAAATAGTCGGAAAGTATGAGTGCCGCCGTCGGGGATCGAACCCGGAACCTTTAGATGGACATTCCGACGCGCTACCAACTGCGCTATGACGGCGGCTTCTCATTCTAATCCTGTACATAAATTGTTGGAAACTTAGTGCACATGGTTTTCAATTGCACACAAGAGGAGAATTTCCAAGTATCTGCTTAAGGCATTCATAAAATCAAAATAAACCGAGAAGTAAAAACCTAAGAGAAACCTCGTTAACGTTTCCTGCTAGCATGTGTTCTGAGAATCAAACATATGTATCCTCCCACGTCTCTTAATCTGCTACCAGACGACAAAAATTGTAGACTGGTCTAGATTGAAAAGAGTTCAAGACGAAAATTTTAAGTTTATGGAATTTTATAATTTTTCAATCTTTCTGGGTTGAAAACATTGTGTAAAATGAAGAAATTGCTCGCGACAAGCCTCTTGGCTGATGCGAACAGTATCGAACGTAGTCGGTTAATTGGTGGAATGGGGCTTAACTCCATTTTTAACAGTATTTCAGTCATATCGAGGCGGCTGGAGCACCTAATTATGGATCTCTGGTATTTCTCATACCAGTACTATCATTACATTCTTTCCGGGCCTCCAGCTGCTCATCCCACTTTGGTTTACAATTATCCACCAATATGTAGGCGATAATCGTCGTACAGGATATTTTCTGCGACCTGGAATCGAACCCTGAACCTCATGAGTGAGAGTCCGACGCGTTACCAACTACGCCGTGATTGCGGCTCGACCCTAGTCAGACATTGTATATAGAGAAGCAAACAGGCATTGTTTTGAATTACGTACGCGTTCTTCGGAAACCTTTAACCCCATTCCCACACGACAAAATCTTTAACTTGTCCGAATCAAAAGAAGTTTCAGACGGCAATTTTTAGTTGCAGAAATTTAAAAATATTTGTCCTTTCTTGTTAGAAAGCATTGTGGAAAATAAAGAAATTGGTTGTAACAAGCGATTTCTTCATTTTCCACATTGTTTTCTCGGACGTGGTACTTTAGGGGCGTTAAAGGCAGGATCGTAAGAGCACATGACCATAATGTTTTTTTGGTGATTTTTTTTTTTTTTTTTTTTTTTCGACAACGACGTTAATGGCGTCAATTTGCTTTATAAATAACGTTTTAAGGCTTGGTTCTTCAAGCGGATTCTGATCATATTGTCATGAAAATTTGATCAAGGAAATTTATCTGCATTTCCCATAGTTCATAATTATAATTTATTTCGATAAATATCTTTTCTTCGTTTTAGATCTACTAAATTCACCATAACTTTAATTCAATGTCATATGTTTAAAACATAAATTCATCGGGCCAGATGTGAGGAAAAGTTTTTCTGCATTTCACAAAAGTCCTTAAGCAATGAAGTTAGGCTTTAAGACTTTTAGAACACCCCCTCTCCTTTACAGACCCTATCGATGTATAAAGTATGGTCAGTTCCATATGTATCATAATCCTAACCTTAACATTAAATTAGACTGTTGAAAGAAAAGGAGCCTTTATCTCAGGTGAGCGCACAAGGACCAACAGCCCTCTTGTTTTAAAGTTATAAATAGCCATTTTCATTACAAATCGTCGGCATAGTCACCTTCTTTGAAATAAGAATTGATAACCTTTTTTTTTCTTTCATAATCTTTTCAACCTACCATTCCTAAAGAGATTCTCACACAAATTCTCGCTTTTTGATGCTCCAAAGCAAATGGTTTTCGAAAACATGGTGGTAAAAGAAGAAATTGCTTGTTTACAGAAAATATCTCCATTACCCGCCATGTTTTCTATCCCAAAAACAACTCGTTTTTAAATTTCATTTTCGTCTGCAACTTCTTTGATAGCTGCTTTGACCTAGAAATAGTTTTAGAAATTCGTTGTGGAATGGAGTATGAACACCCCTGCCGCAAAGAAGATCGTTACACTCACTTTGAAAGTCGAGAAATTCATATTTATTCCTTTATTTCAGCTCGGAAATTACAGCATAAGATGTTAGATATCCCCGTTACGACTTCTAAAGTCGTTTCGGAAATCTTTTTATGGCTGTCTGAGAAGTATTGTGGTTTTGAACTCTAGATTTGAACTTGATTTTTTGTCTCAGTGTTACAACAATTGGATGACTTTCATCGGCTGATACAGGCATCGATAGGTTAAAATGGTTCTGATTCAAAGTTTAAATAATCGACTTACGAGCTGATTTTTTTCGCCGAGTGGAGTTGTTTTGGGATAGAAAAAATGTAGATAATGAAGGAATTGAATGTAACAAGCAATTCCTTCATTTACCAAAATATTTTCCAAATTTTTCTACCTTGTGAGTTCAAAAAGTGTGATGTGTATGGAAATGGGTCTAAACTCGTATTCATAATCTCTAAACTGTGTCTTGCAACCTCTTGTTCAATAGATGGATTGCCACGCCGTCAATAAATCAAAGGACTGAAAGTACTGAGAAGTTGAGAAGCGCTGAAAGGGTCATAACTGTGGAATTCGGTTCAAATTCATTTATTACTTTCCGGGTAAGCTTCCCTCCTTTAAACTTAAACCAGCATTCCCATTCGTGTTCATATATGCATGAATAACGCACAAAAACATAAATCCACATACAGAAATCAAAAACTAACATTGTCTGAACCCATTCCCAGACAATGACGCTTTTAGATGACCCTCGTTATGAAAGCTTAGGAAAACATTGTGGAGAATGAAGAAATTGCTTGTTACAAGCAATTTCTTCATTATCCACAATCTTTGTTGTCCAAAAAGACCAGGATTGTAAAGAGTTCACCAACTTTCAATTGTCGTAGGCTACTTCTTTGAATTTGGAACTTTACCCTTTTGACAAAAATTAAGACTGCATGAATTAAGAGAGAACTTATTTTGCTACTACCCTTGGGGCAGTGCAAAGATAACATCAAAGCTTTGAGTTTTGACCTAATATTAACCCTTGTCATGCTTAATAAAATCCTTGTTCAGAATTTCATTAGAATCAAAGGGTTAAAAGTACGCAAAGACCCTAATTGAGGGTTAATACTTCTTTTTTTAAGTCATCTTTTAAACTTTTCTGACTCAAAAAGCCAACAGGTTGTGGAGACTAAGATCAGCCTGCAAAAATGTTCAGGCTGATCTTAGTTTACAGCACCTACCGAAGAAGGAATATTGCGGGTTCAGCATGACAAGGGTTAAAGTAACGAAACTGTTCAGCAAATGGATTCTGATCAAGTGACTCTATTCACACCTCGAGGGTGCGGTTCAAGGTTTATGCTATCACTAAAAGTGCACAGTTTGCCGTCAATCAGTGCTATCAGTCCTTTGATTTTTCCGGCATTGGTCGTATAACGTGTATGACAGTATAGTACAAAAGTATCAAATAAAATAGGATAGATTCCCTTTAATTGTGATCTTAATTAGATTTTCGAAACAATTAGTATCTACTTAGATGTTTCAGACGGCAGTAAAGACTTCAAAAAGTGGAGTTCGTTTTTCAGTTTAATACAAACCATTCGTAAAGGGGATAATAAATCAAGCACTCATCTTGAATTTTATTTCGTATGCTTTAATGTTTTATTTTCCACATGTGCATTGAGATGTTTTCTTAAGTCGCAATCCTTGAACAGTTGCCATAATATTGCTGTTAATTTTGAAGAAGGCACTTCTTATATACCTCTTAAACTAGTCGGCCCGACTGTGACTAAGGAACCATAGTCAAGTACCTTCGTTAAGTCTATATAAAGCCTGTAACACACACTGTTTTCATTCTTTGGTCGTTTGTTGAAATCCCGATTACGCAAACATTCTTTCCGACTATTGACACTCTAGAGCCCACAGTTTTCATCAGATTGTATTTAAACTTTCACAGAATGATTGTACCATCATAAGGATTGTTCCTTTGGAAATTTGGTCAGATCCATCAGGAAACACAGGAAAAGGGGCCTTATGAAAATTTAATCGAAAAATATTTTTAAAAAAAATTTCATTAACACTCTGGATTCAACAGTTTTTATCGGATTCCCTTCAAACTTTCACAGAATAATTGTACTATCATAAGGATTGTTCCTTTCGAAACTGGGTATGATCCGTCAAGAAACACAGGAAAAAGGGGCATCAAGAAAATTTTAATAAAAATCCTCATTTATAATTTAGAGCCAACAATTTTCAACGGATTCTCTTCAAACTTTCCCAGAATGATTGTACCATCATAAGGATTGTTCCTTTCGGAATCGGATATGATTCCTAAAGAAACATAGGAAAGGGGGCCTTATCAAAATCTAATTCATAGATCTTTGTCAACACTCTAGAGTCCACAGTTTTCATCTGATTGATTTCAAACTTTCACAGAATGATTGTTCCTTTCAAACTTTGGTATGATCAGTCAACGACCACGGAAAAAGGGGCCCGATAAAAATTGGATTTAAAAAGTCCTCGTAAACAAAAAAGAGTCCATAGTTTTCAACAAATCCTCTTCAAACCTTCACAGAATGATTATTACATTAAATGGATTTTTCCTTTCGGAAGTAGGTTTGATCCATCAAGTTTCATGGGAAAAAGTGTCGTAATAATAAAATCTTAGTTAACACATCATGGCCCTAGATTTCACCTGATTGACTTCAAACTTTCACATAAAGATTGTACCATCATAAGGATTGTTCCTTTCAAATTGGGTCTCATCCATTGAGAAACATGGGAAAGGAGGCCTTAGGAAAATTCAAATAAAAAATCTTAATGCTCGTAAGTCCACAGATGAGATGGGGTTGCCTTTATACTCAAACAGAATAATTATACTTTTGTAAGTCGAGTTCCCTTTGGAATTGGTTCAGATCCATCCAGTAACATGGGAAAAGTGGCTATATGAAAATTCAATTAATAAAACCCTGTTAACACAATGGAGCCTATAGCTTTGATCAGATTTTGTTGAAACTTTCACAGAATGATTGGAAGGTCATAACTTTTATTCTTTTCATAACAGGGTTTGAACTGTCAAGAAACACAGGAAAAGGGGCCTTATGAAAATTTCATTTATAAATCTTTGTTACCAAGTCCAGAGCTTTCATCGGATTTTCTTCAAACATTCTCAGAATAATTGTACAATAATAATGATTGTTGATGTTTGCATTAGACCTAATCCGTCAAGTATCACAGGAAAAGGAGCATTATGAAATTTAATTTTAAAATCCTTGTAGCACAATACAGTCAACAGCTTTCTTCAGATTCTGTTTAAACTTTCACAGAATGATTATTCCATCCTGAGGATTTTTTTTTTTTTTTCAAATTAGGCGTGATCTGCCTAGTATCATGGGAAAAGGGGCCTTTTGAGAATTTTATCTATAATCCTTGTTACCAAGTCCAGAGCTTCCATTGGATTTTCTTCAAACCTTCACAGAATCAAGATTATTGATGCTGACATGAGACATGATCCTTCAGGTATCACAGGAAAAGGAGCCTTATGAAAATTTTATTTAAAAAAATTTACACCAAGATAAAGTCTGCAGTTTTCATCAGATTCTGTTCAAACTTTCACAGAATGTTTATACCATCATTAGGATTGTTTCTTTCCAAATTGGGCCTGATCTGTCTAGTATCATTGGAAACGGGGCTGTATGAAAAATTATTACCAAATCCTCATAAACACAACAATGTCCTCAGTCTTTATCAGAATCTCTTCAAACTATAATAGAATGATTGTGCCATCATTTGGATTGTTCCTTTTTAAATTAGGTCTGATTGGTTAAGTAACACAAGAAAAGGGACTTTATAAAAATTTCATTACAAAACATCATTATTACAATAAAGTCCTCAGTCTTTATCATTTTCTTTAAACTTTCATTAGGATTGTTCCTTTGTACATTGGGTCTGATTTGTTAAGTTTCACGGAAAAAGAGGCCTTATGAAAATTTTGTTACAAAAATTCTTGACACAATTCAGTCCACTGTTTCCATTGATTCTCTTTAACTTTCAAAGAATGATTGTACCTTTATTATAATTGTTCCTTTTGAAATTTGGTTTGTTCTGTAAAGTATCATGAGAAAAGAGGTCCTATGAAGATTTCACTATAAACTCATTAACACAATAAATTCCACAGATTACACAGATTGATTGTACCATCATTCCAATTGTTGATTTTGACAGTGGATCTGACTATAGCAAGGGTCACATAAAAAGGGGCCTTATGAAAAACTTTCTTAAATATTCTGGTTAACACAATGATGTCCCTTGTTTTCACAGGATTCACTTCAAAATTTCACAGAATGATTGCACAATCACTTTAAGGGTTCTTTTCAGAACTGGGTACAATCCATCAAGTATCATGTAAAAAGGGGCCATATGATTCTTTTTTTAAATATTATAGTAAACATAATGAATTCCCAATATTTCATCGGATTCACTTTTAACTTTCACAGAATGATAAAACCAACAGTAAAATATCCACGGGAAAAGGGGCCTTATGAGAACTTGATTTTAATATCTTTGTTAACACAATAAAGTCAACAGTTTTATCGGATTCTCTTCAAAGATGCATGGAATAATTGTGGCATCCGAAACACAGGAAAGGGGGCCTTACAGATTATCATTCAAAACATTCTTGTGTATGTGATGAAGATCACAATCATTATCTAATTGTCTTTTAAATTTCACAGGACAATTGTAGGGTTGTAGGGAAAGTTCCTTTTGGAATGAAATTGATCCATCAGAAAACACAGGAAAGGGGTTTTCTTTCAAAACAATCCTGATTTTGTGATAAAGTCCACAATTATTGTCAGATTCTGATGAAAATGGTCATAAGGTAACTTTCTTTTGGAAATGGAGTGGATTTGTCATGAAACACGGGAAAATGGGCCTTGAGGATTGTTGCTTAAAATAATAAAGGGGATAAAGCACTTTTGTTTCTTTATGCATTCTTCTTTGAGTAATTAACTTACTTAAATATCAGATTTCTTTAACGGAAAACTTGATAACCAGTAGAGCGTCTCAGGCCCTCATGGGCCTCTTGTTTAACTGACCTGAACGCAACTTGCTCATGGTGAGTTTTGGGGATACAGGATTTTCCGTCGTGCGTAGTCAACAATTTAGTGTTATCACTCTTAATCTTGCTGAAAATGTTAATATAGTCAGGAGGAATAAGCCTGTTTAATACGGAGATATTCTGACCCATATCAAAGGAAAAGTAGTCTTACTGACAATTTCATTGTTATCACTCTACCGGTCACAATTGCGGTCCCACCTATTTAGACTTGCTGAAAATGTATGTATAGTAAGTAGGAAAAGGTCTATTGAATAAGGTGAGATTCTGACTGATATCAAGGGAAAAGGAGTCTCATCGACAATTTCCTTGTTACCACCAAAGAGGTCACAATTTTGGCTCAATCTTTCTTAAACTTACTGAAAATGTTTGTATAGTCGGGGGGGGGGGGGAGCTATTGAATATGGAGACATTCCGACCAATATCAAAAGAAAAAGAGCCTTATTGATACTTTTCTTGTTACCACCCTTGGGGTCACAATTTTGGCTCAATCTTTATCTGTAACAAAAGACCCCTATTGAATATGCAGACATTCTGACAAACATCATGGGAAAAGGAACAGTATAGACAATTTCTTTCTTACCACTCTAAATGTCACATTTTTTTGTGTGAATGCCGTGTGATTTGGGTTATATAATGCTTTGCCTTATGGCACCTTTCCTAATTCTGTGAACTATCACAGTATGAAGCCTAGAGACATATTGATCAGGTGAGCGATATAGGCCCATCATGGCCTTCTTGTTTTCTTATCTTTTTCCAAAACCAGTTATGTGACTTTTTAGCTTACCTTAGCACGATGTGCTCTGGGTGAGCTATTGTGATCGGTCATCGTTCGGAGTCCGCCCGTCCGTCCGTCCACATTTACAAAAAATATTCTCCTCCTAAACTCAACTTGGAATTTCAACCAAACTTCACAGAATTTGATCCATAGAACATGCTCTTTCAAAATACTTCAAAAAATTGAAAACCATGAACAACTCTGGTTGCCATGGCAACAGAGTGCAAAAAAACTTTTAAAAATCTTCTCCTTCCAAGCCATAAGGCCTAGAGTTTGATGTTTGGTACAAATCATCATCTATTGACCCTCTACCAAAATAATTTCAAAGAATTACCGTATTCTGAAAATTAGCCCTATTCTGTGTGATCCCTGGTTTTACATAGAAATAAAGAAGGACATCTTTAAAAACCTTCTTCTCGCAAACTGTAAGGCCTAGAGCTTTGATATTTGGTATAAATCTTCATCTATTGACTCTCTGCAAAAATACTTCAAAGTATAATCGTTTTCTGAAAGTTAGCCCTTTTCTGTGCGATCCCTGGTTTTACATAGAAATAAAGAAGGACGTCTTTAAAAACCTTCTTCTCCCAAACCTTAAGGCTTAGAGCTTTGATATTCGTTAAACATCATCACCTATTGACCCTTTACCAAATACTTCAAAGAATTACCATATTCTGATAATTAACCCTTTTCTTTGCAATCCCTGACTTTACATAGAAATAAAGAAGGAAAACTTCAAATATCCTTTTCTCCCAAACGATGAGACATAGAGCTTTGATATTTTGTATAAATCATCATCTATTGACACTCGGCCAAACTCCTTTAGAAAATTACTGTATTCTGAAAATTAGCCCATTTCTGTGCAATGCCTGATTTTACAAAGATTTAAAGAAGGAAATCTTTAAAAATCTTCTCCCGAACCATAAGGCCGAGATCTTTGATATCTGGTATGTATACCTTTTGACCCTGTAATAAAATACTTCATTGAATTACTGTATTCTGAAAATAAGATCTTTTTTGTGCAATCCCAGAAAGGAATAAAGAAATATATCATAGAAATTGTTCTCCTTCTAGACCATTAGGCCTAGAGCTTTGATATTTGGTATGTATTAATGCCTATTCACCCTCTACTTTATTACTTCTAGAATTACCGTACTCTTGAAATTAGCTCAACATGGTTGGGTTTTCACTTTACCTAGGTTTAAAGGAGAAAATCTTTAAAAATTCTTCTTCCCAAAAATGATTAGGAGTAGGGCTTTGATATTTTTCATATTATATCATAAAGCCTTGAGCAACTATACTCAGGGGAGCGGTATAGGACCATTATGGTCCTCTTGTTTAAATTTGATAGAGCTTGTCTTCTTATATAGATGTATAAATTCCTCACAGAAATCGACTGCGTTAAAGAAAAAAATGTAGCTTATTAAACAACAGGGCAAAGTCGATTAGCTAACAGACACTTGATTTTCAAACTCAAAGGAATGAGGGGAAAAAAACTTGAAAAAAACGGCACAGTTATAAATAGCCTTTAATGCATGACGTCATCAAGATGAATAAATGTCGTCACCAATATAGGTGTAGTATTAAAGAAAATAATATTCGATGATACATCTAGACATTCAAAAATTGAGCGAAACTTTTTAAAATTCGATGCAGAGATACATATTGTTAAATGCTTAATTTTGAAAGTCACGCGAGGTGTCAATCTTTTTAGAAATTATGAATTCTCGTAGAAATGGGGCGTAAGATTTTTCTCAAATTTGTCGCAATTGACCAATCGCTGGCCCCGCCCACTGACTCCTTTGTCCCCGCCAATGGATTCCGACAAGAAGTTCCGCTTCGATTTTGCACGACGCTATTTTAGCTCGGCTGTTTTCGGAGAAAACCAGGGGTATTGCCATCACCTTGGCGGCGTTCGCGTTGGCGTGACAAACTTTAATCTTGGTTATATCTCTTTTGTCATTGAAGATATCCTCATGAAACTTAGCATGTGTATTGACCGTCACAAGAGTTATCTAGACTATCAAGAGGGCTAACCCTAAATGCGTTTTTTAAGAGTTATGTCCCTTTTTCTACCTAGAATTTTTGCATTATCCAGCACCTGCAGCCGAGTGTTGGCACCCGTGAGCGTTGCTCTTGCTCAAAATTAATGGCCAATAGGAAGGTACAAATGAGTAGAATGATTGGTCTGCGACCTAAATGTCGTAACTACAGCTTGAATAAGTTGAGTTACGACCTTCAAGTCACCAAAACCAATAAAATATGGTTTACCAAAATGGCAACCAATGTCGAAGTTCCAGTATAAATTGTCGACTGATTATCTAACTGACAGCCACGATTGGTCAATTCACTTCTGTTTAAACTCAAAAGAAAATAGGATTCGTATTGTTGATCTTAACCCCTGTCATGCTGAACCCGGAATATTCCGGTTTTGGCAGGAGGTGTAGACTAAGATCAGACTGCACTTATGTGCAGTCTGATCTTGGTCTACAGCTCCTGCTTGTACCTTTTCGGCCTAAATTGTTTATGAAACTAATTTCTAAAAAATATATTTATTTTTAAACAACAAGTTCTATCAGTACTTTCAGCCCTTTGATTTTACAGCAATTCAATAGGGTGATTTATACAGCATGAGAAGGGTTAAAACCAGTATAACACGACAACATTTTAGACTAGATTTGAAAAAAATCACAAATTTTAACTTGCCGCCTGCAACTCCTTTCAATTTGAACCAGTCTGTAATTTTGTCGGTTTAGCTAATGGTTTGAGTGTTTTTGAGTAAAAGAAAAAAATCACAATTCGTCGGTGCGTGAGCAGAATTTCATAAGTTGCCCGCGAACCGACGATTTGTCTTTTCCCTATCCCTAAGCGATTCCCTGTTCAGAGTCTTTCAGTAGAGCAGACCCATAATTTACACAATTTTCAATTAACATGTTTATGATTATTATCCAAAATAAACGTCTGTACAGTTGTGCACATCCAGCTGCTATATAGAATAACTTTAATTTTATCCTTCTCTTGTTGAAAAAACTCCTTTACAAAATTGTATAAAAATCAAAGGGTTGAAAGCCATGAAAGTACAAATTGCTAGTCAGTATTTGTTTAACCCTTTCCTGTTTTGCAAATTTTTAGACTTGCACAAATTCAAAGGATTTACAGACGACAAGATAAAATTGATTAAATTAGAAAAATAATCATCCAATAGGGTAGAAAATATTGTGGAAAATGAAAAAATTGTTTGTTACAAGCAATTTCCCCTTTTTTCCACAATATTTTCTCTAGTATAAAATCCCAGGGACGTGAAAACTAGGGATTGTACGGGAAAAGGTTAAAAGTTTTCATGAACAAATTGGGTTTGAATAGGTAAACAGCTGTAATCAATAGTAAAAAAGATGCGCATTCTGATCTTTGTATATATCATCTGCATAAACACGGATACTCCAGGCTCAGCATGACAAAGGATGAGATGAATTTTTAGAAAAAAAAATTAGAAAAAAAGTAAATCTGGTGCTATAAAACGCCCCCAAAACTTTACTTCGAAGTTATTTCTCGGGTGAAATTTGGTTATAGACTGTTATTGGAACCTTGGATCGGCCAATATTCGTTTCAAATCTGACGAGGCGTTGGTCTCGATGATAAGAATTGCACCTATGGTGAGCAACTGGTGGCTCGGATCGAATGCTGCGGTTGTGCTGGTGTGAAACGTTAAAGATTGTCATGATAAGGTGCACTAGAAGCCGCGATTTGACTGAAAAACTGTAGAAAGTTGCGTTAAACCCCATTCAATGAATCAAACGTAATAGGTTTTAAATTGTATGTTTATGTCTGGTACTGTTGCTACGTGTATTATTATGATTTGTTTGTTTGAATGGGGTTTTACGCCGCTTCCAACAATCTTTCAGTTATATCGCCGATGAGTGCCGCCGTCGGGGATCGAACCCGGGACCTCTAGATTGACAGTCCGACGCGCTACCAACTGCGCTATGACGGCGGCTGTATTAATACGAAAGGTCCCTAAGAAGCAGGGGACGCTTGGGAGACATTTGACCCCAATTCAATTACTTTGATTCCATAGTTTTTGGAATATTCATTTTCCTTAACATTTCATTTTTAGCTAGCAAAGCGTCGATTTTGATAGCTTTAGTTAACAGCCGAAATTTAGAGGTCTTCTCAGAGTTCAAAGAGTACAAACTGCCACTGGAGGCTTAACCACTAAATCCATATAATGCCTACGCAATAAAAAAGTAGTTCTTGAGTATTCAAGAAATATCGCAAGCTCTGTCTGCAATCTCCTAGGTATTTTAGCTCACTTGGGCATATCGTGTTCAAAATGAGTCTGATCAGAGTCTTCACCATGCGCTCTGCCTTTATTACGCATCTTAAGAGAAAAGCTTTAGAAAACATTGTGGATAATGAAGAAATTGCTTGTAACAGGCACTTTCTTCAATGTCAATAATGTTTTTCTACCGTACAAGGCTAATATTTTCTAAACACTACTTACTTGAAATTGTCGTCTGCAACTTCTTCCAATTAGAATCAGTCTCGGATTTTTTCGTATTGTGATGGTTTTACTCCAAAGTTACTTTAACCTCGATTATTTATAATGATAACCTTTGGCTAAGAAGATTACTTAACAAAACCATGCTTTGCTAGCTTACAGTATTTCAGTACTTTGATTCATAGTCCAATCAACCTACAGGCAGCATCCCTGTCCTGATTGGTACAGTGGTTGGAAGGCGTACTCGAGAATCGAAAAATGAAACCAGAGCGTTTATCATTTCGTGATTCTCTATAAAGAATTATTGAAATCATCAACGTAGCATATATCGAGAAATCATCAATTCATTGAGAACTATTGAAATTCCCTTTCTAAGTTTTTTTAAGTTAACCAGAAAATGACACAAATTTGTCAGAAAAGGCAGCTAAGTGAACGTCTTCTTATCTAAAAAGACATATAAAGTACATTCTGACATATTTATATCAGTCTTTAAACACGTGTTTTTATTCAAAGATATTGTCATTCGGTTTGTTTTCTAAGAGGCCATTTTATTTTTACGCCATCTTGATGATTTGGTTATGAATTAGTAACACATTTCGTTATTATTGGTCATGGCTGAAAGTTAACAAAGAGAGTGCACTAGCGAGCAAACATAGACCGAGATGCTTCAAATAAACCAGACTTCATGTTGCAAATATTATACAGATTAACTTAGAGTGGAGTTTGAAGTTTAATTGTGAAATTTGAGCTATGAAGTTTCAGTTCGAATTTCTAAGAACGAAGTTTTAAGTGTGAAGTCTGAATCTATGAAGTATGAACACTGAACGATCAAGAGTTTAACTAAATGACTCGAAATGGATACTCCCACTTCATACTTCATATTTCACTCTTCAAACCTCAAACTCCACAATCCATACTCTAAACTACACATTTCACTCATCACACTTTAAATTTTCACATTTCACACTTCAAAGTCAAATACTTCACACATCAAAATCCAAACGTAACACTTCAAAATCTCACACTTAACACTCCAAACTTAGTATTTGTAAGAAAACTTGATTTTCAGACTACACACTTCAAAACTCTAACTTCAAACTTAATATGAAGTTTGAACTAATGAAGTGGTCATCGGTCCCGCGCATGAGATGTTAATGTAGGTGTCTTTTTCTGGAATTTTTATTACTGTCTTGGAAAAACGACCTCCCGGATGTAGATGTAGCTTTGAATGGGGTTTTACGCCGCTTTCAACAATCTTTCAGTTATATCGCGGCGCCTGGAGCACCTAACAATGGAATCCTGGTATTTCTCCCACCAGTACTACCATTACATCCTTTCCTAGCCTCCAGCTGCTATCCCACATAGGTCTACGATTATCGACCCATTGGTGAGAGACAAATAGTCGGAAAGGATGAGTGCCGCCGTCGGGGATCGAACCCGGGACCTGTAGATTGACAGTCCGACTCGCTACCAACTGCGCTATGACGGCGGCCAGATGTAGCAGAGCGGATTAAGTACTTCGGAAACAAACCTTCAGTAAGGTAGAATGTTCATAGAAGTTCCTGAAAATCTTCAAAGGAAGAACAGTCATGACCCTGGTCATCTTGCATATTTCTGGCAGTCTGATATGGCTCGATTATATTCACTCTTTCCAGAAGGTCCTTTTTTCAGCTTACGAGTCATATACATAACACGAATAAGAAATTAGAACTAAATATTACCGCCTATGTTGATAGGCTTTGTGTTATACGTCACTGAATATAATTCAAACCCATTCCCAAACAATAGTGTTTAACGGGTCCAAATCGAAAGAAGCTGCAGACGATAATTTGAAGTTGATGGAAATTAACATTTGTTTGTCTTTTGAATTGGCACAAGCAATTTCTTCAATTTCCACAATGTTTTCCAAAGCCTTTTTCTTGAATGGCGTTAAAAGGAGGGTCTGTGTTGGAATGAGTTAAGACTGTCGTTAAGACTGTCGTAGCACTCGAGCTTAAAAATGTGGTATAAAGTAAATATGAAGTAAAACAGATTTGCTAAAAGAGAATTTTACTATTTTTTTCAAAAAGTACATGTATAAGCTCAAATTTTAAGCTTAGAAAAGGACAGCAAAATGACCGATTTTGCTTATAATTAAGTCATTTAGAAAGGAAAGTCATTTTGATCAAATGTTCGCGAGATGGGAATCTGCGTATTTGCGTTGTTCTGAATTTCAACACTCCGTAATGAGCCGTAGTGAGTTATGTCCATATTACTGAGGTAAAGCGTTGAGTTAAATGATCGCTGTTCACGCCCTGTGACTTTCGACAAGACAGTTTGTCTGAGATTTTGGTTTTCAAAGTACATGGTCGGAGACATTTAAAAAAGCAAATCGTCTGCCAGCGACCTAAACGTCGTAACTTCAGCTCCAATAAGCTGTAGTTACGACGTTTAATTAGCTTAACGAAATGTATTACATACATGTCAGAGAGCAATATTTTACTTTCGATCTAAATGAATGAATTGATTTGACAAATGATTTTTTTTATATTTACAATGGCAATGGAATGGTTGAAAACTGTTTCATAACTCGATCTAAAAATGGGTACTGGAGTATTTTGTGTGTATGTTAACAAAATAGTCAAGTGGTAGATTGTTTTTAAGCATTTGGTGCACTTCTTTGCAATATGCATTGATAACATTAGATCATAAGAAATAAATGAAATAGCTGTTGTTGTTGGTTTTTGGTAGTTGTTTTTTTCTGTTTTGCTTGTTTTGTTTTTTTTAAACATTGAAGTAAGTCACTAAAATCCAGATCACATTTCTGAATAAAGAAATACAGCGTGATAAGGTCTTTAGTTTTATACCCCAAATAAAACAAAAATTATTCTTTTCAACTCTTAAATAATTATGTGACTGCACCAAAAAGTCGTTGCACCTGAAGATACTTGTACTTGTTGAAAATTTAATTCCTCTGTCTTTCTGCAGGTTGTTTAGATTTGCCTTACTTTTGACCCGTCACACGAAAGGGAACCATCTTGGAAATCTGCGTGAAAAATAAGAACCTGTGCGTGATTATTTCCAACAATTTAAAATGTGCGTGAAGCGAAGACATTAAGCTGCCTGAACAGCCATATAATGAGATATTTGCAGATCGGTTAACCCATTACCGTACAAAAAAAATTTTAGCCTTGTCCAAATTCAAAGAAGTCGACGACAATTTTTAGTCGATGAAATTATAAAAATCTTTGTCTCTTAGGTTTTTTCACAATATTTTTCCTAATGATATTTTACAGAGGCGTCAAAGTACGTTAGTGAGTGGTTATCGGTTAAAAAAAACATTTGAGTCGGTAGAGCGTACTATCGACAGAGCTATCGGTGATGAATCAGATCAGACTTTGCAGATGCACAAGCTGATCCGAGTCTTTTGCAGGCGCACATGTGTGATGATTGTAAATTTCACACACAAACGCATATTGGGATTGGGTCCGGCACAGTTTATTCTGAATCGGTAAATGCAATTAACCCTTGTCATGCTGAATAAAATCATTTCAAAACAGCGTGACAATCAAAGGGCTGAAAGCACTGAAGTTACTGTTTCTAGGTTTGTATTTACTTTGAAAAGCTCATTTCTTTAACATCCCTGTCTTAAAAGGGACAACCAAGTGGTGTAACCAACGATCAGACTGCACTTATGTGCAGGCTGATCTTTGTCTATACCTCCTGCCAAAAAAGGAAATATTCCGGGTTCTGTATGACAAGGGTTTAAAAAATGGAAAGAAAGTGTTTCTATTTTATGTAGAATTACGGGGTTCATACTGAGAAAATACGCGAAAAGAAACAAAAAACGACTTTATCAACCTGTTCCCTTTACGCAAACTGACAAGGGTTGTTGTATTTCTCACTTGCCAGAGGGTCCCATTTTACTTGATGGGTCGTATTTCCTTTTATTGAACGAATGCCATGTGATACTTATGATTGCATTAAATATTGTAGTGCATTAGGAGTGTTTACGATTTAGAATCTTAGTGGTTTTCATAAATTCAAAATTAAAAGAAGTGCATTAGGGATTTGATATGTAACGAAATGGCGGTAGATAAATAAAAACAGGTGTTTCGGGATTAAAAATGTAACTGCAAGAACAAATGGTCTGTTTTGTTTATTGTGCTTGATGCTTTTTTTTTTTTTTTGTCGGATTCTCTTGAAACTTTCACATAATGATTGTACTGTCATAAGAATTGTTCCGTTAGACATTTCGTTTGCTCTGTGAAGAATCACGGGAAGAGGGTCGATTTATAAGTTCATAAAAGATACTCATGAACACAGTAAAGTACATAGAATTCTTAGATTCAGTCTACCATCATCTTGAAATTTGATCTGATATGTCAAGTATCACATGAAAAGGGGCCTTATTACAAAAATATTTAAGTATTCTAGTTAGCCAAATGATGTACCCAGATTTAATTTGATTCACTGCAAACTTTGACAGAATGATTGTACCCTCATAAGGATGGTTCTTTTTGAAATTGGGTCCAATCTGTCAAGTGTCATGTAAAAAGGGCCCCTGTGAAAAACTTTATTTAAATATTCTAGTTAACACAATAGAGTCCCCACATATCATCGGATTCGCTTTAAACTTTAAAAGAATTATTGTAGCATCCTTCGGATGGTTCTCTTTGAAATTAGGTTTTATCTGTCAAGAACCATAGGAAAAAGGACCTTATTGAAATTTTATCACGAAATATTTGTTAACATAATGAAAGCCACAGTTTTCATTTCATTCTCTTCAAACTGTCACAGAATGATTATAAACCTGAAAATTGTTTCTTTTAAAAATGGGTAAGGTCAATAAAACATCACGGGAAAGGGGGCCTTATGAGAACTTGGTCGAAATATCCTCGTTTATTAAATAAAGTCCACGGTTTTTATCGAATTCTCTTCAAAGATGCATGGTATAATTGTGACATTGGAAACACAGGAAAGGGGGCCTTATAGATTATCACTCAAAACAAGCTCGCTTATGCGATGAAGTCCACAATTATTATCGAATTGTACTTAAGATTTTACAGGGTGATTGAAGGGTCGTGAGGAAAATTCCTTTACGAAATGAAGTGGATCCATCAGAAAACACAGTAAAAGGGACCTGAAGCATGTTCACTCAAAATATTCTCGCTTTCGTGATAAAGTCTACAATTATCACCGTATTCTGATGAAGTTTTCAGATGATTGTAAGGTCACAAGGAAAGTTCCTTTCAGAACAAAAGTCGATCCGTTTTAAAACATAGGGAAAATGGCCCTAAGGATTTTCACTCAAATCAATCTCAGTTAAGCGATTAATTCAATAATTATTATCAGATTTTCTTTAAACTTTAACATGGTGGCTGTTGGGTTATAAGGAAGATTCCTCACCAAAATGAAGTGGATCTGTTTGAAAACACGGGATAATGAGCATTTTTCACTCGAAATATTCTCGTTTATGAGATAAAGTATTATTCAATCTTCCTGGAACTTTAACAGTTTATTGTGGGATCATAAGGATCGTTCCTTTTGAAAATGGAGTAGGTCTGTGAGGAAACACAGGAAAAGGTGCCTTAAGGATTGATGCTCAAAATAATACAGGGGATAAAGTCTAATTTGTTATTTTCATTTAATGCATCCTTCTTTAAGCAATCAACTTCCTGAACCCTTTTCCGTTCAATCCCTGGTTTTTATGTCCCTGTGATTTTATAGTTTAGAAAATATTGTAGAAAAAGAAGAAATTGCTTGTAAAAAGCAATTTCTTCTTTTTCTACAATGTTTTCTACCCCACTGAATGGTTATTCTTCAAACTAAAACCATTTTAATTGTCGTCTGTAAAATCTTTGGATTTAGACAGATCTAAAGTTTTGTAAAACAGGAAAGGGTCAAATAATAGATTATTTAGCCAGTAGAGCGTCTCAGGCCCAAATGGGCCTCTTGTCAATATTCTTTAATAATAATTATTATCATCTTTATCTTTTTCTTATTATGATAACATTTTTGTCAAGAGTGGCAGTAGCAACAACTGAGCCTGAACGCGCGATTTCAAGCCATACCATGTGTGACTCAGAAAGAAAGTCCTTGGCTTAGGATTACAAATGTTGGAATTCTATCTTGTCCTCTCTAATAATCCATTTTAATATAATGATTATAGCATTTTTCTCAAGGTTGGCAGTAACAACAATTAAGCTTGTACGTGCGATTTCCAGCCATACCACGTGTGCGCCAAGTTAAGACTCAGAAAGAAAGTCCTTGGCTCAGTATTTCACCTGTTTGAGTTCTATCTTGTCTTCTTTTATAGTCCATTTAAGTGTAAATGTAATTCTATCCAGTTTCGAAAGGGAAGAAAAAAACGGAACAAATGCATTAAAATCATCTGGACTTGCAAATCTGTAAAAAAAGAGAGAGGGGGGGGAGACATAAACGATAATATAGCGATCATGACTCCATTCATTTTTTGCTCTCTTTTATCTTCTTACCCAGCGTTGGTGGGAGAGCAAAATGTCGTAAATACAGCTTGAATAAAGCTGTATTTACGACATTTTGCTCGCCACCGACGATAAGTCTCATTTAGGATTTAAACTAAATGCACTTTACGAAGGATGTGGTTTATGCCTACCTCTTTTTCTTACTTTCTTGTGGATTGTAGTTAGGACACCGGACCGCTTAGGCTTAACGTAACATTTTGCTTTGGTGTCAAAACGACATGAAATTCTGCAAATAATACATCGTTGTATTAATGTTCAGTTATACGGTAATGGCTAGTTACTCCGACGTCCGTGTAAAAGTATTACAGAATCCATGTTGGAACCAACATTCTAAGGAAAACTGAGACGCCATAAATTTACATTAATTCAACTGTTAGATAACTGATGAGTTACAAAATTTAATTAATATCCAATTTAGGGTGACTCAGTGACACCTTGGCTTTTCAAATTTCGGAGATATAAATCAAATCACGAGACATTTTAGATATTTCATGTCTCGATTCTGGCAAACAGATTGGTCTCTATACCGTATTTGGACTATTGTGTAATCCGGGTACATCCCGCTGTATTTGTCCTACAAATAAGATTAACGAATTTTAACCATTCATAGTTGAATATTCATTCTAATCGAAAAATTGAGGCCTGTTGGGTTTTTAATGGTATTTGTCTGTTTATTTCTCCATCGCTTAACCTTCAAACTTCAAATCTTATTTATTTTTTCATCAAAAAACAGCTATCATTCATCTATTCTTATTTCCTAACTTTAACTTTAACTAAGGATAGTTTTAGACTGGTTAAGCAAAAATATAATATCTATGATATCTAAAATCGAATGCAGTTACTTAACCCATTCCCAGACTATGACACTGTTTTTACGCCCCTCGAAAATAACAATTTGGAAAACAAAGGATAAAGTGTAGAAATTGCTTGTAAAAGACGAAAATTCTTATATTCAGCATTTTTTTTTTTTTTTTTTTTTTTTAATTTATTTTTTGTTCTTTTTGTCTTTCCAAATATGTTCTATCGTACCTGGTACAAAATTGAAAGATTTGACCTAAGTCTAATTGTCGTCTGAAAATTTTTTGAATTTTGACCTAAATTTCGTCGTCTAGCAATGTGTTAAGAAGGCAATTCTTACAAATGTGTAGAGAGTTTGATAGAGTAACAAAAAGGAGTCATAAAAACATTGAGCATTGTTTCCTGCGGTCAAGTGCTCTAAGTTAGTGAGTTACCTACCTTGACCTTATTATTCGCCAACATGCCAAAGTTTCTGGTAAATTTCTGAAATATAGGAAATTTTAAGTTTTACAAACACTTCGATTCTATAGCTGTACCTAAAATCAACCGAGCTTTTATACCGCTATTTTACTGATTGATTGAATTGGGTTAAACGCAACTTTTAACAGTATTTCAGTCATATCGCGGCGGCGAGAGCACTTAACAATGGATTCCTGGTATTTCTTACACCAGTACTACTACTACTACATTCTTTCCTAGCCCCCAGATGCTATCCCACTGAGGCTTAAGATTATCCATCCAAAGGTGAGAGACATGTGTCGGTAAGGACATGCGCCGCCGCAGGGAATTCAACCCATGACATCCCATAATTGAAGATTTGAAGTCTGGTGCGCTACCGAACGCTAAAAGCTAAAAGTTCCTACACTGCTAAGATGTCAACTTACTAGGAAAATTCCACTTTTACCAATTAGATTTACTTACCCATCTCCTCACATCCGCCCCTCAAGAAAAAGCTGTTGAAAATATAATGGATAATGAAGAAATTGCTTGTCACAAGCAGTTTCTTCATTTTCCACAATATTTTCTACCCCAAAAGACAAAGAGTTTTTCATTTTATAAACTAAAATGTGTCGTCGGGTATTTTTCTTTTTTTTTTTTTTTAATTGGGACAGTCTATGATTGTGTCGTCTGGTAATGCGCGAATTCCTACATATGCATAACAACATTTTCTGTAAATTTCCAAATGGTCCGTCTGGTCTGATGAAAAATGATCTCACAATTTACAGCAGCACTTCATATCGACAGGAGAATAAATCTTTTCGGACGTAATTTAGTCCCTAATGTGGGCAACTCGACACTAGACCATTCCTCGAATAAATGAGAAATTAAGTCGAAGGGATACATGGAACAAGGAACACGTGGAAATGCTTGGTGTCTAACTCTAATTACAGAAGTTTGTTAACGAAATTTTAGAATAATAACAAACTTTTCTACTATCATCACCATTTTGTTTACTATTTTTTAGATAAAATCAAAGTACTGAAAAGTAATGTAAGCTAGCAAAGCATTGTTTCGTTCAGTTATCTTTTTTGTGAAACGTTATCACGATAAAGAATCGAGGTATAAATATCCACGGAGAGAGCCAATTCCATCAAAACCCTCCTTTTTACGCCCCTCAAGAAATAGATGTGGAAAACTATGTGGAAAATGAAGAAATTGCTTGTTACAAGCAATTTCTTCATTTTCAACATTGTTTTCTACCTAGAGAGATAAATATTTTAGAATATACAACTATTTGAAATTGTCATCTGCAACTTCTTTGAAGATCGATGTGCTCAAGTGAACTAAAACACCCAAGAGATGAACTTGCATGAAGTACACATGAACTACTTTTTATGGCGTAGGCATTTAGTGGTAAAGCCTCCAGTGGCGGTTTGCACCCGTTGAACTTTGAGACGACCTCAAAATTTTATCTGTTAACTTAAGCTATCAAAGCTGACGCTTTGCTAGCTAAAAAGCATGCAAATTATTCAATTTAGTTTCGTTTATCTAGATTCAAGCTTTGTGACAGGCCTTACTTATCATTCGTACTTCCATGAACAACAATTTGAGTACGCAACGATTAAGCATGCTCGCGAACAAAGTAGATCCAAAAATATGATGCAAAACTGGTAAAATATTTGCTTTGTTGTGATTGATGGTATTGGATTGTTAATAGATGAAGAGAATATTTTTTTGTTTTCATGGAGGTATGGACCGAAAAAAAAATAATCACACTGTATGAATACGCGAAGCGGATTCATACATAAGTTTGATTAGGTTTTTCGGTTCATACCTTCATGAAAACAAAAAGTATTCCCTTCATTTCTTATAATTTAGTAGCATCGAGCGAAAAAAGCAAACTTTTACAAATGTCGATACCTTTTTGTATAGACCTATTTTGTGCGGAAGCATACAAAATGGCTGCGTGCTCAAAATTGAGTTCATGGAGGTATGAATTAAATTTTTCGACCAATCAGAACGCTCGTTTTTGATAGACGAAACAAATAATTAAATTATTAAGAAATGAAAAGAATATCTTTTGTTTTCACCGAAGTATGAACCTAAAAACTTAATCACACTTATGTATGCTTCTGCTTCTCGTATTTATACAGTGTGATTAAGGTTTAAGGTCATACCTCAATGATAACAAAAGCTTTTTTAAAACTTAATCATTCCGCTTCGCGTATTCATACAGCGTGATTAAGTTTTTAGGTTCATACCTCAATGGAAACAAGAAGTATTCTCTTCATTTCATACAGTATTGTAGAACAAATAGATCACCGCAGGAACAATGAGTTTAATATTGGTTGCTAACAACGTCTTTTCGCCCTTTTCCTTTCTTAAGGAAAACTGAGATTTGGACAAAACTCAAAAATTACAAACGCCCATCTCAATTTACGTTTCATGCAGTTATACACAATCAAGTAAATTGATATTTGTTGATTCATTTACGCGATTTTTAAACGTTTTAGCTATCCCGGACGCTATCCCGGACGCTATCCCGGACGCTGGTGTACCCAATTATGGCTCCTGTCCTTCCACACACTAGAACAACCGCAAAAGTCCAACTTTGGTACACAGCTTATCATTCCCGATACAAATGGCACATGTCCCGACGACTTCTTGTCACATGTCGGAAAGGACGTTAGCCGGGATTCGAACTCATGACCAAATGATTTAAAACTCTGCTGAGTTAGCGAACTGAGCTCGGTAAGTTGATTTTTATAAGTTTTCTCTCCGATCGTTTCGCTTTATCTTTAATAATGTGTAGTTTACAATTTTGTCTGGCGAAATTGAATTTCTCCTTAAAGAAATGGATAATGACCGTCGTCACGGATACCGCCGGACAGTTATTAATCTGGACACTGATGGTATTTGTTATATAGATATTGGTCTTTGGAAGCTTTTTTAAAAATCGTTGTTTTCTTACGTTCGCACACAAAGTCGATGCACAAATCTCTTTAGTTTTTAGCCTTAGATTGCGTAGCAATGTGAGTCTAAAGTTACCACGGTAAAAGTTCAACCCAGGCAGAGTTTAATGTAATTATGTAAAAACATCTAACGAAATAGATACAATATTCTGCCACATGGAAAGTAGATCGGGGCGAATTAAATGACTGCGAGTATAAATTAATACGCCCGATTGAGGCGAGAAGAACGAAGGCGAGATATGACTCATTGAAAGTTGTCGGCTTAGTGTACAGTACTTTCGTATGAGCTTTCCGAATTTGGCAAAATTATCAAAAATAAATCGACAGAAAGAAAGGAGATGTATAATAAATTGGAAATTATTAATCATATATAATCATATCATGTTGTTTAGAAAAAATAAGGTATTTGTTTTATACCAATAAAATATTACTTTTTCTAGAGTAACAATGTTAAAAAGGTTCGGTTTCACGAAAATTCTGTATAAAATGGTAAGCGAAGCTGTCGGTTTACGCACGATTGTAAAGTTTTGTTTAACAAATTAATTGGTCATTCATAGGATCATATTAGCACTGTCTGAAAACAGTTTGGTCTTGCTCGGACTTTGTGATTATATATTTTGAACTCCGAATTCTACCAAAAGGATGCAACGTCTACATATCACTTTTGAGAGGTGTACATAATCACGTTAACCTGATAAACGACCGGCCTCCCTCTATCGCTCTCTTCATCTGGAGATTATAAAGCGCATATTAGCATAACGAAATTGGTCTGTGTGGTAGAATACTCACACCGCACGCGAACCTGGCTACACGCTCTATCCCCCACTCTCTCTCTCACTCTCTAGCTCTCACTCTCTAGCTCCATTGGCTGAAAGCCAACAGGCTTTTGTCATGATTTCGTGTCCGTCGTCCATCCGTCCGTCAACATTTACTTAAAAAATCTTTTCAAAAAAGTACTGCACATAAGTCAACCAAAATTCACAGGAAGGGTGGCCTTTATCAGATTCCTTCAAAGTATTTTGATCGGGTGAACGATATATACATGTAAATATACCGTTACAATACCTCAAAAGCGGGAAGAAAATTATTGAGGGCAGGATGTGTTCCCTAGCGCATAAATTGGCAGATCTGCGCATAATCGACAGTAGATTTGGTTAGAAAGTGACACCTCCGATAATCCAACCATCAAACTTATTAAGGTTATATATCTCATGTATACATATCTCAGACTTTCAGCGCTTTGATCTTTACTGTAAGATGATCTGGCCATCCGTACGTTTAGAGGCGAATCTCTGTAAGAAGGTCATCTAAGGGACTTGCCAAAATCAGCCCTTTTAGAAAGATGGGTGTCGTGTATCATTTTGTTTATCTATATACAGACGAATTGTTCCAACCGACATTAAATGCTGATGATATTAGTTATGCCATTACTGAAATACGTTTCATTTTAAAGTGATGATTGAGTGAGTGACATTTTAAAATGTGCGACGTCTATTGACTTTGGGGAAGTCGGAATAGAATCGGCGACTTATCGCCAAAGATCGTCCGTGCTCCGGCCTATCATACGACGGGCTTTTGGTGATTTTGTACTCATCGCATACGTATTTTTTACCCTTTTGTTTTTAATCTTTTCACTTCCGTTAGATATCAGTAATTAGTCTTCGACATCTCTCCGTCGTATCGACAGCATGTTACGCGATTAAATGTCGATTGTTTAAGCTTCAAAGCTAGCCGAAAATTAGCCCTTATCATTCTGAATTATAAATTCTCTACGCTATTGCATTAACATCAAAGGGCCAACAAGTACTAGACAAACCAAATGCAGGCAAACATTTATTTTGAAAATCTATCCTATAAACAGCTCTGGGTTAAAAAGGGACAAGAAGGTGGTGTAGACTAAGATCAGACTGCACATATGTGCTGGTTGATCTGCGTCTTTACCTCTAACCAAATAAGGAATATTCCGGGTTCAGTATGACAAGGGTTGAGGCATCGTTTAGTCGTCGGTTTAATGTTACTGCATATCGCCGACGTCGGTCCGACACTATTATATACTAATCGGCCAAATGTAACTTATTTTATTAATTGATCTGCATTCATCGTTCCCTATCGTATTGTATAAATAGGTCGTCCTTGTCTATGTTAAAGTGGTTTTGCTTTGACCTTGTCTAGTAGGGCTATTGATCACATTTGCCTGAGACATGCAAAATTGAGACTGGTCCAAGTAAGAGACTGGTCCAAATTGAAAAAAGTTGCAGACGACCATTTAAAGTTATGAAATTTTAGATTTTTTCAACTTTTTGGTAGAAAACATTTTGGAAAATGCTTGTGCAATTTCTTCATTTTACAGAATGTTTCCCAATCGTTTTTCTTGAGGGGCGCCCAAAAGCGTCATTGTGTGGGAATGGGTTCGGTTTAATCGCCAAATCAACTATCGAGTGGAGTTCAAAGGTTACTTCTGGTCGAAATTAATGATATGATTGGTATATCGTTGTTGTTTTTTATAATAACAGCCGCCAGTCCGTCAATTTTTGATTTGAGGGTGATCGAGGGGGGGGGGATCATAGACTCAGATTAGTATGAAAATATCGCACTTATAGCATATCTCAGTTTCTACTAATGCTATTGGTCTCAAACTTTGCACATGCTTTTGTGGCAATAATATCATCCTCTAGACACAGATTCAATTCTCTGACATTCATTTTAGTGGAGTTTAAACCCTTTCGAGACTTAGAAGTTCTTGGTTAACCCTTTCCTGTTTAAACACGGGATTTTACGTTACTGTGATTTTATACTTGAGAAACAATGTGGAAAAAGAAGAAATTGCTTGAAACAAGCAATTTCTTCTTTTCCCACAATATTTTTTACCACATTGGATGGTTTTATTTCGAATTGCATCCAGTTGTCATTGTCGTCTGCAACCTCTTTCAATTTGGACTAGTCTAAAATTTCCAATAACGGGAAAGGGTTAAACCTTACGCGCACCTGTCATAAATCTTTTATCACTCTCTTTCTACTAATGCTATAGCCTTGAAGCTTTGCATATGCTTTTGTGACCATCATACCATGTTCTCGGTAAAGACTGATTACAATTACATTTGTTATAGTGGAGTTATAACCCTTTTCGGACTTAGAAATTCTTGGTTAGACACAGATTCAATACTCTGACATTCATTTTAGTGGAATTCAACCCTTTTAAGACTAAGAAATTCTTGCTCGACTTAAAATTTTGATTGAAATAATTTTCATCTCTATAATGACTTAAGTATAATACGTAATGTCGACATTGAATTGCTCCTACTATCTAGCACTCTGAATAGTCGACTGTTGCTGTCCTCTGACAGCTCTTGTTTCAAGCTGTAGTAACGATGTTTTGGTCGCCAAACAAAGATTTTCCTTTTTTGCTGCATGTAACTGGCCATGAAATTTGCAAAATAACACCGTTCAAAGTTTAAGCGTAACTACCCATCGGATTCAGTGTGCTTGGCCAGCGGAGTCAGTGGGCGGGGCAAGTGACCTGTCATTTAGACCGATCGCGCCTGTCAACCAAATAACCAATCGACCAATGAAAACATTCATTTAGGCCAGAAATGAGTTTTACTCTCCAACATTTGCCGCCATTTTTGTTAACCTTTTAGTCAGTTTGAGGACTTTAAAAGTCGTAACTACAGCTTAATCAGGCTGTAGCTACGACGTTTAGGTTGCCAACCATCTATTCTGGAATTTATCGCCGTTTAAAATTGAAGCAGGATTTCATGTCGGAGTTGATGGGCATGGCAAATGAAGCAAGTAGGCGGATCCGGCGATTTGTCAATTAGGCTTGTATAATAAAAGAAAAAACCTGTCAAAAACATCAAACACGGCCAATTATCTACAACCCGTATAGCGCTTCTACAAAATTTCCTAGAGTATTAATTGCTCCCAATTGAACTATAAACATCCTAGGCTGTTGTCTATATCTATATATTGAATCTAGTAGCAATTGCCTTGACCCAAATAGACCGATGCTTCAAAAGGCGCGTTCGACATTTTAAAAGCAACGTTTAAACCATAGGGACCAATAAACAATGATTGAAGAAATTTGATGAATTAATGAACACCGAGCTTCTCTCTGATCTTTTTTTTTTTTTTTTTTTTGCCCTGATCTACTTTTAGATCACTATTCTTGTCAATTAGGAATTGAAATTAATGACTGAGTGCTTTCTCACATTATGTTGTTGTTGTTGTTTATACTGCTGATGTTGATGATGGTGGTAGTGTTGTTGCTGCTGCTGTTGTTGTTGTTGTTGTTTTATCATATTGTTTTTGCTAATAGTGTTAGGGTTTCTTTTTCTGTTTCGTGCCTGTTAAAGGCTTCAACAAAATCCATACACTGTTCGTCGGTGCGCGAGCAAAAGGTCGTAACTACAGCTTTAATAAGCTGTAGTTACGACATTTTGCTCCCTCACCGACGGGTTGTGTTTATGATAGAGCAATAAAAACGGGCGCACACATTTGATAAATTGTCAACAGAATTTGCTCATATAATGAATGATTATGATTATTTCTAATGCAAAAATTTAAGTATTTCCAAGGATTTTATTTATATACGATAAAAATAGATATAGCTTTATGACAAATGCACTTCATGCTTGAAGTAAAATAAGAAATTGGGAGAATGTTGTTGTTGTTGTTGTTGTTGTTGTGTTAGGGTATGAACCTAAACACTTAATCACGATTTTGTTTTAATTTCTTATAAATTAATGATATTAAGCAAAACAACGCAAATCTTTTACTGGTTTTGAGTACAATCTTATAGATCTAAAACATACGAAAATTTTGTTCATGGAATTATGTATAAAATCAGCCCATCTAAAATCTTTTTTCTTGATAGACGAAACTAAATTTAAGTTATTTCACGTTTATCTATAAAGTATTTCAATTATTTATGGAAATAGCTTGTAGAATTTATTTATATTAAGTCTTTCGAATTTCACAAGTCGTAAACGCGTCAAAATGTTCATTTCATTGCCAATCTGCAAAGTTTATCATTCTATAGATATTTCGCATCTAGTATTTAACTTTGATTTTGGAAGCATATTTTGTTTAAAATAGATTAATGTGCGTTTCTGAAAAGTGATACCCTCTCACGCTATTACCAGCCGATAAAATGTTAGACTGGTCCGAATTGCAATACATTGCAGACGACAAGCGCGTAAACATGGGGAATAAGATAGACATGGGTTAAGCATAGCACAAAAGAGGTTCAACTTTTTTCTACTATATCGTGGTTTGGCGTGCAAAATGTCGTAACTACAGCTTGAATAAAGCTGTAGTTACGACATTTTGCACGCCAAACGACTATTTCTTCCTTTTGACCTTTCAATTCGCCCAGGAAGCGAGATTCTAATATATGCACAAACACGCCGTGATCAAATTGCTGGTCCAACAAAAGATTTGTAACATTATTCACGTGTAAACAAGGGCACGGACAACTGACCACAGAATTTAATTAACTCCTATAAGAGGTTAACTACTCCATTTGGTGATTAATTGCGAAAACAGCATTACTGACTGAAAAATCAATTATATTTATAGTCGAGAAAATTGAACGAATGTCGGTTTCAAGCATTAGCTTATATGTTCAAACTTTTTTCGTTTTTTTTTTTTTTTTAAATGGATCAAGTTGAGCAATTGCGGCTGCCAATCATAGAAAAGAATGGCCAATCAAATCATTCACTTTTACCGGAAATAAATTTGAACTCAAACATTAGATGCCATTTTTGTGAAGTATTTGAGCTGGTTAAACGACTTGAAAAATTGTAACTACAGCTTATTCAAGCTATAGTTTCGACGTTTAGGTCACCAACCAACCATTTCACTTTTGGGGGGGGTGTTACATGCCGTAAATTTTGCAAAATAAAGCTGTGAAATAGCGAAACGGGACTTCCTGTCTGATTCGGTGGGTGTGGCTTGTGGAGTCAGTGGGCTGGGCCATGCAGCGATTGGTCTGAAAGTGTAACATATATTGACAACAACGTAGAAGGAAAGTCTCTCAGCGACTTTTAAAATTAGTTAGTCAACTTTTTGCGATGTTTGAGGTAGAAATAAATTGCTAATCGTTACTCTTGTCCCTTTTCAACAAAATGACAAAATTTTAGGCTGGTCGAAAAGGAAAAGAGTTGCAGAAGACATGTTAAAGTTGATGAATTTGTGTATTTTTCAATTTTCTGGCTAGAAAATGCTGTGGAAAATGAAGAAATTGCTTGTTACAAGTAATTTCTTAATTTCAAACAATATTTTCCCAATTGTTTTTCTTGAGAGGCATCCAAAGGCGTCATTGTGTGGGAATGGGTTATCCTTAAATCTAAATGCTCGTTATAAGTAATTTCATCAGTATCCATAAGGTTACCCCAAAGGACAAAGAATCTAAAAATTTCATCAGTTAAAGATTGTCCTCTGTAGCTTTTTTGATCTGGACCAGTCTAAAATTTTGTCCTCTGATAATGCCTTGACCCTTTCTCGCCCAAACCCGCATTTTAATACCCCTGTTGAATTATATTAACTAAGGAAAACATTTTGTGGAAAAAAGAATTGCTGGTAACAACCAATTTCTCATTTTCTTGCCTAGATTATCTTATATTACACTTATTTTTCAATTTTGATCCATCTTCAAGGGCCGTCGTAAACTTCTTTGAATTTGGAGCAGTTCAAAATTTTATCGACTTATGATTCTTCGAGGTCTTTTTTGGCCGATGTTCCTGTACTTCGATACTGGTGTTCACAAGGAATCAAGCATTGTTCAAATAATTGGACGACATATTGAAATCCAAGTGCAAAGCTAAAAGGTCGTTATTGCTTATACGCTATGTAAGAACATATGGCATTTATGCGATATTCCACAGTTTTGTTGCTAGCAACGGCAAAATCCCTGTGAATGTGTTTGTGCATGACGGCGCTTGACATTACTAGCAATCGACTGATCTCGATTGTCAGTCAAATTATCCATCGACCAATGAAATCACTCAATTAGAGCGGAAGTGAGCTTTGAACTCAGAAATTAGCCGACATTTATGTGAAGCGTTTCTGTTGGTTTTGCGACTTAAATATCGTAACTACAGCTTATTCAAGTTTTAGTTACGACATTTAAGGTCCCCAACCCACCGTTCTAATTTTTGTTTCAAACTACTGAATTAGGAATTTGCAAAGTCACGCTATTCAATTTTCTGTCAGAGGTCAGTGGGCGTGGCGAAGAATCCGTCAAGAAACGCGTATTGAGTAGTTATTTGTAGAGCGCTTAGTGAAACACTGATCAGATTATGCAGATGCACAGGCTGATCTAAGTCTTTACAAGGTACACGTGAGCTATTGTTAGAATGGCATTCACACTTTCAAATTCGAAGTACCTGTGAATACAGATAAAAGTAAGCCACATATCGCCATAAATTGAGCCATTTTTTACCCTGATTATGCAATAAAAAAATCTATGCCAAGTCTGGATCTCGTCATATAACTTTCTCTCGATTTAATTTCCTATTTATCGGCCGAAACGTACAAGTACCAGCTTTTCCCAATTATTGCCGTAATTACGTACGAGAAGATTTATGAATCTGTCGATCAGAGATATTTGGGAACGAAGAAGCAATAATTCAGCTCGGACCATTTACTGATATTGAAACGGCTACAGTCAGCGTATAAGAGACGGTGACGTCACACAAAAAAGAACAGACAACGGTGACGATTTGTACGAGTGTATATGGTCCGTTTAACCCATTACAAGACGGCAAAATTTTAGACTGGTCCAAATTGAACGAGGTTTTGCAGACGATAATTTAAAGTTTATGTATTTTAGATTTTTAGCTCGGATATTTTCGAAATAAATCCAAGGTATTGTGATAACCTTGGCCTCGTTCGCGTCGGCGTTGGCGTGACAAACTTTAACCTTGGTCATATCTCTGTCGAAACTGCTGAGAGTCCTGACTGGCTCTTTAACGTGTTCTATGGATAACATCGTCACATAGAGTTTCGGTCTAACGTCTCATAGGAAAGACAATTGACCAATTGCAAGCCCCACCCAATGACTCCCCAGGCCCCTCCCATTAACTCCAACAGGAAGCTCCGCTTCGATTTTTAACGGCGTTATTTTTCAAAATGTATGGCCAGTAGCATGTAACAAAAAAGTAAAATTGTTGATTGGTGACCTAAACGTCGTAACCACAGCTTGAATAAGCTGTAGCTACGACGTTTAAGTCGCCATACCAACGGTAAAGATTAACAAAAATTGCGGCCAAGGTCGGGATTGATAAGCCCAGGTCCGAGCTGAATGAATTATTTGATTGGTCGGTTTATTCCTTGATTGACAGTTGCGATTGGCCAATTAGTTTGTTGATATGGTGAGCCGGGGAATCGACTTGCGATCTCGAGATTTGCAGCCGACTGCTCTACAAAGTAATGGGACTGACGGTGTTTGGTTTCCAGTTCGTTTGGGCTTTTATTTGCCCCTGATGGATCAGATGAGTATACCTGCTGCAATTTCAGCTTGTTTATTTGTCCGCGTTGATGATTACATTTCATTGTTGCTCCTCGGGCCTTCATATTCCTCCCGCGTTTTCTTTTCAATGTCCATCTAGAGGTTATTTGCTAGATATCACTTTTCAAAGTCAAGTTCCTTTATCAAGGTCATGTTGAAGAAAAATTATATTTGATTGGGTAATCAAGTTTGAAAAAATATTATGATTGTACTTGGTTCGTTCTTTTTTTTAGATACGAAATACCTATTTTGGTTTGTTTTTCGGAAATTAGATCTGAACTACTTCTAAGAAAGCCGTCTTTCAAAAATGTACCAGACAGCATAAAAAGCTGGGTCAAAACTCTTTTCTGATGTAGATTCTTCGTCGACGTTCTTGAAAGAGTTGAAGTACATAAACTAATCAACACTAGCAATCGAAAAAATGTTTTATGCAAATTTAATCGAGTTCGATGTGTCTCGAACTTTATTCTTCATCACAGAAATGTCTTACAAACAACTTTATCCGATTAGGCGATGATTTAGATTGACACTATTTCAAGACATTGGGCTGAATTTACGTATCGCCGGCTAAGGCTACTGACTCCAACAGGAAATTCGATTTATTAAACAACGTTTGTTTGTTTGTTTGTTTGTTTGTTGTTGTTGTTTTGTTTTGTTTTTTGAAAGTTTTGTAGTCAGTCTCTTGTAAACGAAAGAAAAGATAAAATGGTTGATTTGCGACCTAAACGACGTGACTACAGCTTAAATAAGCTGCACTTACGTCGTCAAAGTCCTCAAACCAACAAAATACGTAATATCAATATCGTAGCTATTAGTTCACTTTCGATCCAAATGCATAAATTGCTTGATCAATCGAAGTTTTGATTGATATCGATTCATCAATTCGTTATATAATGCAATGCAAAAATTGAAAAAAAAGATGCACATTTCTTTGTCCACGAAAAAAGTCCAACTGTTTTCTTGTCGTTATGGTACTTATCCAAATTAAAGTGTATTAGTATTTTCTATGTCAATAAAATCGATCTCGCTTTTCCCCCTTCCCCCGAAAAAAAAATCTTTGAAAAATATTATGGAAAATGGATAAATTGCTTGTAACAATCAGTTCCTTGATTTTATTTTTTTTTAATTTTTCTCCCCCCAAAATACAGAGAATTTTAAGATATTATCAACAAAAAATCTGTCATATGCAACTTTTTGAATTTGGACCAATCTTCAGGTAATTAGTTAACCCATTCCCACACAGTGAACGCCCCTATAGATAAGCTATTGTAACAAGCAATTTCTTCATTTCACACAATGTTTTCTATCCAGAGAGTTGAAAAAAATTCATAAACTTACAATTGTCGCCTGCAATTCCTTTCAATTTTGATCAGTCTATAATTTTGTCGTCTGGTAATGACTAAACCCTTTTCTGTTTTTTCAAAATTTTAGACTGGCCCAATTTGAAAGAGGTTGAAGACAACAATAAAAAAATGGGTGGAATTTGAAAAGCTATCAACCTACAGGATAGAAATATTGTGGGAAAAGAAGAAATTTCTTGTTACAAGCAATGTCCTCTTGTCCCACAGTGTTTTCAAAAGTATAAAATCATAGGAACGTAAAAACAAGGGATTGCGCAGGAAAGGGTTAAGGCAATCTCGTAGTCCTTTTGACCCCCTTTTTCATTTGCCGCCGACTCATTACGCAAAAAAACACCAGGGGAAGAATGTCGCTTTGATCCATGGTTCCGAATTATTTACGCATTAGTGAACCCCGTCATTTGGCGTAATTTGATCAATTAGTCAACTTTGACGCCCAAATGCCCTGCAATATGCATGAAATGGAGGTTTTTTGGATTCCAATACATGCTTCACTCGTTGCTTTTTGCCTAAATTTGGAGCGTTTAAAGCTTCTGAAGAGGCTGCTTCTCCGACGATTTGCCGCCGCCACAGCGCAGTTGGTAGCGCGTCGGAATGTCAATATAGAGGTTCGATCCCCGACGGCGGCACTCATCCTTTCCGACTATTTGTCTCTCACCAATGGGTCGATAATCGTTGACCTATGTGAGATAGCAGCTTGAGGCTAGGAAGGGATGTAATGGTAGTACTGGTGTGAGAAATACCAGGATTCCATTGTTAGGTGCTCTAGCCGCCGCGATATAACTGAAAGATTGTTGAAAGCGGCGTAAAACCCCATTCAAACAAAAAACAAATCTCCGACGATTTTGCCAACCGTTCATATGGTTCTTGGCTACCCGAATGAAGTTCATCCGCCGTCATCAGTAATAAGTTAGGTAAATTTTAGAGAAGAAAATTAAAGCTCAATTATTTGAAACTAACAAATGGATTTATCGTCATTTTGAACAATATGACAGTTTAATGCTATAACTTGTGCGGTTATACCACGACTTCTCTCTTTCTCAATGCAGTAGGCCTATAACTGTCAATGGTAAATTGGCCTACCACACAGCAATTGGACTGAGAAAAAGATATCAGTATGAAAAGAAATATTGCCACAGGCATTAAACAAAAACTGAATCATTGATTCGACGTTTAAATCCGTTCCCACGCAGAAAAAAATTTAGACTGATCCAAATTGAAAGAAGCTGCAGACGAGAATTTAAAGTCAGTGGAATTTTATTTTTGATACAAACAATTTCTTCATTTTCCACAATGTTTCCCCTTTTTTGTTCTTGGTGAGCGTAAAAGGGAAGGACTGTGTGGTAACCAAACCAACAATACTACTTTACATACATGTCAGAGTCCGTGTGTCATTTTCGGTCAAAATGAATCATTTAATTGGCCAATCGAATTTTGGCTGACATTGAGGTTCCGTCATTTCAACACTTAACCCTTGTCATGCTGAACCCGGAATATTCCGGTTTTGGCAGGAGGTATAGACCAAGATCAGCCTGCACATAAGTGCAGTCTGATCTTAGTCTACACCTCCTGCTTGTATTTTTTCTGCCAGAGTTGTTAATGAAACTGATTTCCAAAAGAAATATTGATTTTTGAACAACGAGTTCTATCAGTGCTTTCAGCCCTTTGATTTGACAGCAATTCAGTAAGGTTATTTGTACAGCATGACAAGGGTTAAGTTGATAGCGCTAGTTATCTGCACTATTTATCATGCTACAGTTGTTGGGAGACAATGATCCTTGTCAAAATGGCTTTTAACTAATACCAAAACGAGTAGTTGCAGAGCCGGGGATCGAACCGAGAAAGGATACAGCACATTAACTTCGATGTTTTTTGAACGCGGCACTTCGATTTTATATATATTTATTGAACGCGACACAATAGACAAAATTAACAAAACTATCAGGCGGTGAAATTGACCCCAGTCGCCGGGTCTCCAGATAAAGAATTCAGACTAGTTATCCATTTCTGTCGACAGAGTCCAATTTTCTATTTAGCAGACATTTTTCTAGCCTCTCCCATGGCGTGTCCAAAATAATTTGGTGTCCAGCGAGGGTCCATTATTGACCACAGTAATGGTCATTATTGGTTTATTATGGACAGAATTAGATTTACGGACACGTTAGAAGGCTTTTAACCAATTTTACAGTCTGGTATGGGCTTTGTGACATTTACGTCATTGGACATTGCAAGGACACGGCTAACTCGCACGCATTATTTACCCATTCCCAGACGACAGAATTTTAAGACTGGTCAAAACTGAAAGAAGCTGCAGGCGACAATTTAAAGTTGATGGAATTTTACATTATTTGGTCGATTTGGATAGAAAACATTGTGGATAATGAAGAAATTGCTTGATACAAGCAATTTCTTCATTTTCCACAATGTTTTCCAAAGCATTTTTCTTGAGGGAAGGGGTTGTGTGGGAATGGGTTAATGGCTCCTTGCAACGGAGAGCCTTGAAATATCTTCATGTTAATCCTTTATGTCTAAACGTTATACCTAGAATAGTAATGTATTATTACTTACAAACTTACTTAATTTTCGATCACGAATGTCACGGGGTAAGTATTCTTTTTCATGATGCCGCCGTCATATCGCAGTTGGTAGTGCGTCGGACTGTCAATCTAGAGGTCCCAAGTTCGATCCCCGACGGCGGCACTCATCCTTTCCGACTATCTGTCTTCCATCAATGGGTCGATAATCGTAGACCTATGTGGGATACCAGCTTGAGGCTAGGAAGGGATGTGATGGCGGTGCTGGTGTGAGAAATACCAGGAATCCATTGTTAGGTGCTCCAGCCGCCTCGATATAACTGAAAGATTGTTGAAAGCGGCGTAAAACCCCATTCAAACAAACAAATCTTTTTTCATGATCTACACCAACCACCCTGCATCGATGGATTTTCAACAGGCCACCGGGCAAATATGCACTAAGGTATAAGATGACGTGTATGCAGCCAAGTAAAAGTGCTAATAAGAAATTGTTGGGGTTTTTTTGTTGTTGTTGTTTTTTTTGTCAGCATGTTTTCTTTTCTAAAGCGGTTCGATCCCCGGCAGAGGCACATACTCTTTCCGACATTTGTCTCTCACCATTGGGTGGATAATCGTAAACCTAAGTTGGATAGCAGCTGGAGGTTAGGAAAGGATGTAGTGGTAGTACTTGATTGAGAAATACCACGAATCCATTGTTAGGTGCTCCAGCCGCCGTGATACGACTGAAATAATATTAAAAGCTGCTTTAAACCCCATCCAACTAAATATCTATTCTAAAGCTTATTCGTTGTCTTATGTGCGTCAAAATTGGGGATCGTACTCAGGGACCTATTGACATTGAAATATTTTATTAACCGGTATTTAGGCTACATGATCATAGGTCTTTTTAACCCTTTTCTACACAATCTCGCTTTTTACGCTCCTCCAGAAAAACGTCTTAGAAATCATTGTGGAAAATGAAGAAATTGCTTGTCACAAGCAATTTCTTCAATATCCACTATGTTTTCCTCACCAAAAAGACAAATACTTTTAAAATTTCATCAACAGAAAATTGTTGACTGCAAACTTTTTGAATTGGACCAGTCTAAAATGTTTCTCGTCTGGTAATGGTTTATTTAAACAATAACGTTCTAAGCGACGACTTTAGTATCAAGGGCAATACCAAGAACATGGTCTTTCTCGCCTCGTATATCGTGTCTGAAATAATAACTTTCTAGTGGAGGTCCGTTATTGACCATTTTAATGGTCGTTTAATGGGTATTGATGGTTTATGGTCGACAAAATTAGATTTATGGACAAGTCCAAAGTCTGTTAGTAGCATTGCTGTGTGTTTCAGGAGGAGGTTAACCTTTGCCGTTGTGAATCTGACTTCGTAAAATGTGTTACCTTGATGTGGGCTACTTTTTTCGATAGTGATATGCATTGTAACGGTTTCACGATGTGTTTATGGACCTTTATTGATAACTTAGCCTATTACCACACAGCAAAAATTAAGACTGGTCCAAATTGAAAGAAATTGAAGTGAACAATTTCAAGTTGATGACTTTGAAAATAACTTTTGTCTTTCTTGGTTGAATCATTGAAGAAAATGAAGAAATTTCTTGATAAAGGCAATTTCTTCATTTTCCACAATGTTTTTCAAACCTTTTGTTTCTTTCGAGGCGTGAAAAAAGCGGGACAGTGTGGAAATGAATTGAATCCTATTTTAATGGGCATACAGAATTTTATCCGTGTATCCGTAAGATACACTTAGTTTTATAGCGGCACCAAGCCCTTTAATCCACACTCCCTCCTTTTTACGCCCCTCGGGAAAAGGGCTTTTGAAAACATTGTATAAAGCAATTTCTTCATTATTCACAATGTTTTCTTTCCAAAAATACGAAAAAATAAAAATTCCATCAAGTTGAAATTGTCGTCTGCCGCTTCTTTCAATTGGGACCAGTCTAAAAAATTGTGTGGGAATGGATTAAACTGGCCGGCTGTCTAAGTCTGATTTAATCCATTACCAGACGTTAAGGTATTAGACTGATCCAAACTCAAAGAAGTTGTGTTCGACAGTTTGTAGTTCATAGAAAATTAAAAATCTTTGTCTTTGGTAATAGAAAAAATGTAAATAGTGAAGAAATCGCTTGTAACAAACAACTTCTTTGTTGTCCACAATGTTTTGCAGAGATTCTTTTTTATTTTGGGCGACAGACAGAGTTGTTGTGTGGCAATGGGATAACAAGCAATTTCTTTTTTGTCCACAATGTTTTCCCACTTTTTTCTAGAAGGGCGTGAAAAGTTGAAATGTGTCGGAATGGAATAATCAAATGTGAACACAAACGCCCAAGCAATTCAGTCTGTTTAATTTTTTTATATATATATATATTTCAGCCCATTCCCACACATTGACGCTTTTGCATTCCCCTCGAGAAAAAATAATTAGGAAACATTGTGAAAAATGAAGAAATCACTTATAACAAGCAATTTCTTCATTTTACATAATGTTTTCTACCAAAAGTGTTGAAAAAAAATGTAATATTTCATAAATTTTCAATTGTTGTCTGCAACTCCTTTCAATTTGGATGAGTCCAAAATTTTGTCTGGACAGCCACGCAGTGTATGTTAGATATTTCCAGATCGTGTAAAGGAACTTTGAGTAGCTATTTACAGAGCGGGATGCCATTCTTCTTTCGTTTATCCCATTCCCACACAACAAAATTTAAGACTGGTCCAAATTGAAAAAAGCTGCAGACGACAATTTCAAGTTGATTGATTTTTTTCCCTGTCTTTTAGGATAGAAAACATGTTGGATAATAAAGAAATCGCTTGATACAAACAATTTCTTCATTTTCCGCTTGTTTCCAAAGCTTTTTTCTTGAGAGGCGTAAATAGGCGGAATTTTGTGAGCACGGGTTAAATATAGATTAACATGAATTGAGTTTTCTGTCAGTATATGATAACATATTCATCAAGCGGTTGTTTAGTTAACCGCAGAAGAAAACTGAGTAACACCAGATATTTTACAGTGGTACGAGTTCCTGACGACACGGTATAGTGAAAGCTCTGATCAGACTGAGTGGATATACGAACGGAGTCCGTAACTGGCGCTCTCCCGAAATAGTTGAATTTCTTTGAATGGGGTTTAACCCCACTTAACAATTTTTGAATCATATCGCGGCCGTTGGGCCCGTAACAATGAATTCCTGGTATTTCTCGCAAGAGTACCCCCATTACATCCTTTTCAAGCCGTCAGCTGCTATCCCACTTAGGTTTACAATTATTCACCCATTGGTGAGAGACAAATGTCGGAAAGGATATGTGCCGCGGTTTGGGATCGAACCTATGACACCCCATGGTTGAAAATGTCACGTTCAGACTAGGATAAAAATTTATGTAAATGTGTATGGCCAAACTTTATGTTACAAGTTTGTTGGGTTTTTGGGTTTTTTTGGTCAAAACGAAAAAAAAACAACAACGTCAGATGTTTACCTAATTCGACTGATTGAATAAATTCCCAGTCTGGGATCAAGTTGTTACAAAATTTTGCAAGTAATAGCCTTACTGAATATATGATGTGAGCTTTAATTGACAAGTCTTCCACATAGCTGTATAAACATGTATAAACAGATAACAACACTCGTTTAATCAAAGGAAATTAATGTCTAGGTCAGAATAACCACTTTTCCTTTTATAGATGAAATATCATCAGGAAGACGGATTAATTCAGTTGATATTTACGAAATAACACTGTTGTATAACCGTACAAAACAAGGTGGACGCTGGATATAGCTTGATATAAGATGTTTTATATACAAAAGGCATATTTAGGGAGTGTATGAATTTTATTGATTTTTCAGAACACGACTCTGAAATATACAGCTAGTTTGCGGGAAAGTAGTTTTAAATTTGATAAAGTGAGCTACTTTTTCCGACACAATGCTGAGATCCTACAGGATTAACAATGGTGGACATAGAGACGTCCACCAAAATTAACGCAAAAACCCCACTGGACAGTTCATTTTATTAACATGTACATTAAAATGGCAGATAGTCACTATCAATAGAATTCTTTAAGAGATGAAGAGAAGATTTTTTGTTTTCATGGAGGTATGAACCGACAAAACTAATCACACAGTATGAATACGCGAAGCAGATTCATACAGAAGTGTGATTAGGTTTTTCGGTTCATAACTCCGTGAAAACAAAAATATTCTTTTCATTTCTTATAATTTAAAAGTATCGAATAAAAAGAAGCAAAAAACTTTACAAATTTTGATACTAATGTGTATATAAATCTTTTATGCGGAAGCATACAAAATAGCTGCGTGCTCAAAACTTTGTTCGTGAGGTTATGAATATTTTTTTCGGCCAATCAGAAAGTTCGAAACTGAAAATTAAATTATAGATTGACCAATCAAATTATAGCTTTAGACCGAAAGTGAATGTTGAACCTCTGACTCTTAAGTTAAACTTCTTTGTTGGTTTGGTGAATTCAGCGCCATAACTACAGCTTATTCAAGCTATATTTATACGACGTGTAGGTCTTCAAACAAGTATGTTCTTTTCGTTTTATATTCCTAGTCGTGATGAATGCGAACTAGCGTCGTTTGATCCGTCAGTTATCAAATTTTTATGCTGGATCAGTACTATCGTATATCTAACGGATCTCGGGCGACCAGTGACGTCCGACAGGTTGGTTTGGCTGATGTATCAAACGATGATAGTTGCAAAAATAGGAGAAAAAATTTGTTGGCGAGCGGCTTATCGTAACGAATGAATCCATTCCCTTACAATACCGCTTTTGACGCCCCTCAAGATAAAAGTTTAGGGGGAAATTGTGGACAATGAAGAGATTACTTGTGGCAAGCAATTTCTTTAAAATCCACAATTTTAGAAAAATAGAAAAAAGTTAAATTGTTGGCGAGCGGCTTATCGTAACGAATTAATCCATTCCCTTACAATACCGCTTTTGACGCCCATCAGGATTAAAAACTTAGGGAAAAATTGTGGACAATGTCACAAGCAATTTCTTTAATGTCCACAATGTTTTCTTCCATAAAAGGTAAAGATTCTCTAAAAGCCACAAGCTTAAAATTATCGTCTTCTTTCAGTTTGAACCAGTCTACAATTCTGTCGTCTGGTAAAGGGTTAAAATATTTATTGATGATTATCAGGCAAATGATGATCACATCTGAGAAACAGGAGGAATGAAATTCCTTAATTGTGAAGGGTTTGAAAGAAAACTGTTGGCCCTTTTATTGGCCCTTTTTAATAGCAATGTTAGCGCGTAATAACTTTTTTTGCATCCTTTGAGCCCATAAAAGGCTTGCATGACTAATGTTTCATTTGTAGGGTTTTAGCTTTGGCCATTAGCCTTTGTTGAAGTGATGTTTCTGGTGGTTCCTTAAAACTATAAAACTGAATACCAATGTGAATAATCTGCATTTGAGGAGTATTCTGGATTGTTGTTTCGTCCCTTTAATGTTCGTACATGACATTTGTTTGTCTAAGTCAATCAAAGCACTGATCGTACAGCGGGAGACGTTATTTAATTCATTCGCCCATTACTACACGTTCTTGCTTTTTTAACTATCTCTTTAAAAGAAAATCTTCGGAAAACTTTGTGGAAAATGAAGAAATTTGCTTGTAACAAACATTTTTTTTTTTCATTTCCAAAATGTTTTCTACTTCGTTAAACAAAAGAATCTAAATGTAAGAAGAGGATAGGTAACATACAGAATTCTATGGTTTATGGTTATCACCCTGTCTGTTAGTATTTGGCTGAAATAGGATGAATATGTATTCTCTATTTTGAAAAGACAGAATTTTACTCGCGATTGGTAAGTCAAAAGCTTCCACCTTTACTACCTAATCATGGTGCGTCGTTAGGCTTTTGCATTGACGTTTCATCAATTGAGGAATTTTCAGAAAACTAAATGTATAATCCAATGTTTGTCTCGAAATTTAGATTAAGGTTACTGCCCCTCCCTCCCCGCCCCCTTCACAATAACTTCAGAGACTGGCTTCGACTTGTGCTCATCTTCGGATTGTTAAAAAAAATAAAGACAGTGCTTAAGTTCTTGTAAATCTGATTATGTAGCAGAGGATAAAAAGTAACCGAGGGTTTACCGCTTTCATGATGGATGGATGGATGGATGGATGGATGGATGGATGGATGGATGGATGGATGGATGGATGGATGGATGGATGGATGGATGGATGGGTGGGTGGGTGGATGGATGGATCGATGGATGAATGGATCGATGGATGAATGATTGGATGAATGATTGGATGGATGGATGGGCAGTTGAGTGAATGGGTGGGTGGATCGATGGATGAATGGATGGGTGAGTGGGTAGGTGGGAAATTGGGTTGATGGTTGGAAGGATGTGTGGGTAGGTTGACGGGTGGGTGGATGGATGGATGGATGGATTGGTAAGTGGGTGTTTTTGGTGGATTGATGGATGGATTGATGGATGGATGGATGGGTTGAAAGACGGACAGACGGATGGACGGATAGATAGACGCATGCATGGAGGGAGGGATTTTTGTTTGGTTTGTTAGTCGGTAGTTTGTTGGAGCAATGGATTGATTGATTGACCAATAAATATATGAATGGAACTGCTGGTTGTCTTGAACATGAACTATATGCGTTAAAGACATATTCAAGGCCACTGGAGAAAAAAAAGATTTGGAAACAAATTCAAAGAAATTGAGAAATCGCTTGTTAGAAGCACTTTTTTTCATTATCTACAATGTTTTCCACCCCAAAGTAATACTAGTGTTCACACTCAATAAACTAAAAATTGTCGTCTGCAACTTCTTTGAATTTGAATTGAACCAGTCTAAGAAATATTCGTCTTGTACTGGGTGAATACACCGTTCTTTCTAGTCTAATGTCATTAATAAATCATAAATTGATAATTATGGTATAGTTTAAGAATATACAAAATCGTTATATCTCTTGTACATTTTATTACCCTATTAAGGCATATACCATTTAAATGACACTCTTCTGTCAGAAATGTGTAGCATGGAAGGATTTCGTGTAAAAAGGGGGCGTGGTCCCTAAAATCCCCTAATTTTCTCCTGGTATGACTCACGCAAACGAGGCTTTCGGTCCGGAAAATAGGGATATCGCCTTCCGTGTGAGATTAAACAAGTCGCTGTCTTTTATCTAATTGCTTTGCCCTGGACATGAAATAAAAATTCTTTCAAGTTTATAGGAAAACTCTTTCTGCAGCTACATTCATTTTGAATTTGAACAGTTGAATAGACCAAAGTTTTGACCTGCTTACATTTTCTGAATACGTTTACATAGTGCAATCGTACTTGACATGTGTTCTTACCGAAGGATTGACTTTCCATTACAACTATTAAACGTAACCTTGTGACCTTGATCCTTATCCTACTTTTCAAAAACTTCAACAAATATATTTTCTAAATGACTTAATATAGGGCAGTTATATTTGATACATGTACTTATCAAATGAAGAGCTTTCATTTCACACTAATTACCATGACCTTGAGATCTTGACCTTGACCCTAGACATTCTTTTTTAGAAATTAATAACCTTGCGTATAATTTCTTTTTCCTTACAACTAGGACCAACAAATTCCATATAAATCCTCAGACAAAGAAAAGCTTCCTTTTACATCAAGTACTACCTAGAAAAAGTATGTACCTCTATAATTTTCTAAAATGACAATTTCAATCTTTCTTAAAATAGATTCACAAGAGGCATTCTGGACCTCTTTTAGCATTTCACCTGAAATCCTTCCGAAATACGCATTGTTTGCATTTAGTGTTGTGACAAGCATTCAATAGGGCGAGCTGTCTTGTCAGCTGATAACCATTTAGACTGGTCGGAATTGAAAGTAGTTGCAGACGACAATTTAAAGCCTATGATTTTCTTTGGGGTATGTTTCGAAAACATTGTGGACAATGAAGAAATTGCTTGTAACAGGCAATTTCTTCATTTTCCACAATGTTTTCCAAAGCTTTTTTTTCTTGGGAGCTTCTAAAAATCGTCACTAAGTGGGAACAGGTTAAAACTTAATCCCACTTTACAGTGTAATCAAAATTTTAGGTTCATACCTCATTGAAAACAAAAAATATTCTCTTCATATTTTATCAAGTAATGGTTTAAGCAAAACAAAGCAAATAATTTACTTGTTTTGAGTCATATTTTATGGATCAACTTTATGCACAAGTTCAAAATAGCTGCAAGATCAAGATTTCGTCCTTGGAAGTGTGTAAAAAAACTTAGCCGATAAAAACGCTTGAATCTTAATAAACAAAATTAAAATCAAATAATTCAATGTTTTAAATAAGTTTTTGTTGGTGTTTTCTGTTGTTGTTGTTGTTGTTGTTGTTTTCCCCCCATTTCTTTCTGTGCACGTTTAAACCCAATATCTTTCGGTCCCTGATTCTAACGTCCACTGAAAAGTAATTTTTCTAAACGATCTCATATTGTCGATAAAATCTTATTATAAATCCGAGAAGCGCTTGTACGTCGAATTCCATAAAGGATTTTCATTTTGTCATTTGTCGCGAAAAATTCCGACAGACGACTTTTCAAAATGTCAATCTTCTCGCGGGAGTTGAACGTTTTCGCGCGGGATTAACACAAATTGAAAATTCCTCCGCGTCATTATAGATTCCGATACAATGCCGCCCCTTGACCTTCTAAATTTTTTATTGTTGACGTTCCCATTTTCCAATTTAATGGAGTCAATCTCCTTGTCTTAACCCTTTAACAAATTATGCCACCATCAAATTTTAGACTGTTCAAGACAGAATAAATTTGCAGACAACTTGTTCGCTTACAATGACTCTTTTTCATGCTTCCAAAAAAAAAAAAATTGAGAAAGAGTGTAAAATGAAGAATCCATCATCGCATGAAAATATTTCAGACTGGTCCGAATTGAATGATGTTGCAGACAACAGCATTTAATTGGTGAAATTTTGGAGTTCTTTATCTTTACGGGTAGAAAACATTGTAGATAACGAAGACATTGCTTGATGCAAGCAATTTCTTCATTTTCTACAACGCTTTCCTATGCCTTCCCCCTTAGGTGCGTGAAATAGCACCATTGTGTTGGAATGGATTAGGGCGCGGAGAGGCTGAATGTTGATCGATTGCATGTTGTTTAATATTCCTCTTTAAACAGTATTTGATCCATATGTCGACGTCTGATGTACCTAACCATGCTTCCAAGCTGTTTCTCAAACTAGTTTAACCACAATATTCGGGTCAATTACCAGCTGTCTATCAAACTTCGATGCACTGCTGGTCATTCGCTCAATTTGGAGAGATAAATAACGCATGTTCCGTTGATTTTATTTTTCTACTTTTGTCAAATGTCTAAAAGAATGTTGGCCGGGTCGGCGTTCGAACCCACGACCCGAGTCTTGAGAGGACGGCGCGTTACAGATCGCCTTGGTCGATAAAAAAGGTTATAATGTGTTTTAGTTGTAATACAAAACCTCATATTTGATTCGAGCCGAGTGGGAAAATATCAAATTTTCCTACACGGCGAGACTCCAATACAAGATTTCGAATCACTACTGCATCATAGTATTCCATTCATTATGTTTTGCTATAAAGGTAAAAGAAGCTCACAAAATTGGTCTAAAATCAACCTGTTTATAATCAACTTAGCAGTATAAATTTGTTGTCGTTGTTTCAACACGACGTCAGTTTGCCGGTGTGAGGCCGCCGTCATAGCGCAGTTGGTAGCGCGTCGGACTGTCAATCTAGAGGTCCCGGGTTCGATTCCCGACGGCAGCACGCATCCTTTCCGACTATTTCTCTCCGACCAATGAGTCGATAATCGTAGACCTATGTTGGATAGCAGCTGGAGGCTAGAAAGGGATGTGATGGCGGTACTGGAGTGAGAAATACCAGGAATCCATTGTTAGTTGCTTCAGCCGCCGCGATATAACTGAAAGATTGTTGAAAGCGGCGTAAAACCCCATTCAAACAAACAAAATTGCCGGTATGATGACATCAATTTATCAATATCCATATCAGTTCAGTGTGTGTGCATTTCCGTTTATTTATCGTCGCTACCGTAGTACATGCCCATATGAGCGACACCCCTGGAAGACGGTTAGTTGTTAGTGCAAGAATACAGGACGAAACTACTGAGAGCTTTGACTCGTGAGCCTGTTCTAATCTGACGATACAATATCGGAGAGCAGCGTAGATGGGACAGCTTCACCAGTCTACTGAGAGCTCCGCCTGGTTCTTAAATGAGCTCGGTGGAAAGCACCGTCACAAGGGGTCTCGGTTTGACGTCTAATGCGAAAGACATTTAGTTTGTTAACTGATATGGTCAGCCCATGAATCGAACCCGTGATATGGAGGTTATTTGTTTACGGATTTATTGTTTTGATTTATGTCAAGTCCGATTTTGAAGCCGCCGTCATAGCGTAGTCGGTAGCGCGTCAGACTTCTAATCTTCAATCAATGGGTGTCATGTGTTCGATCCCCAGCGGCGGCACATATCCTTTCCGACATATGTCTCTCGCCAATGGGTGGATAATCGTTAACCTTAGTGGGATAGCAGCTGGAGGCTAGGAAAGGATGTAGTGGTAGAACTGATGTGAGAAATACCAGGAAACCATTGTTAGGTGCTCCAGCCGCCGCGATATGACTGAAATTCTGTTGAAAGTGGCGTTTAACCCATTCAATCAATCAATCGAGTCCGATTTTTTCGCGTGCAATGCATGTATCTTAGTAGGTAAATAGTGAAAAGGGGGAAAGGCTGTTTATTTAAGCTGTAATTAGGAGGTTTGGTCGGACACAGACGGTATGAAGTAAGGGTTGAAATTCCAACGTTTTCTAATTTGATTGATGTGTGGTCAAAGCATTTGAATATTCAATGTAATTTGAGCTAATGATTTTTCTGAGCTTTTAGAGCTCGACTTAAAAATGACATCTGTTGGCTTCTTGGAAATTTAGAAATCCATTTATTCTCCATGCCGTTTCCTAGACGACAGAGTGAGCGGGCCCAAAATGGAAAAACGTTTGGAAATGATACAGGCCCATTGTACTCGTGAAACGTTGTACGAAGACAAATCAAAGTACTGAAAAGTACTGTAAGCTATCAAAGCATTGTTTTGAACAGTAGTCATCAATGTCAAAGGATATCATGATAAAGAAACGAGGTTAAAGTAACCAAGGAGTTAATCCATTCCCACACAACTCCACCTTTTAACGCCACACACGAAAATAGTTAGAGATAAATATTTTAGAATTTTCATTTATTTGAAATTGTCTTCTGCAACTTCTTTGAATACTCTGATCAGAGTCATTTTGAACACGATGTGCTCAAGTGAGCTAAGAATACCAAGGACATGAACTTGCAAGCAGAGTTTGTGATATTCCTGATATACATAAGAGGTGTAGACATTCAGCGGATTTAGTGGTTAAGCCTTCAGCGGCAGTTTGCACTCGTTGAACACTGAGAAAGCCAAAATTTGGTCTGTTAATTTAAGCTATCAAAGCTGACGCTATGCTAGCTAAAAATACCAAAAATAAAAGACAAAAAACACCAAATAGAAGACAAAAAATACCAAATAGGCTATACCTTACGTATGCGAAACCTTTTTATCTATAAAAGATATGGATTCAAATCTGGCTATCTAATACAACTCGACAGAAAAAATAATTCGTATTCGGCATGTACCAAAAAACCTACGTATATAATAAAAAGATATTACAACAGTGTGTTTTTCTATTTGTTGTTATTGTGTTCTCGATTCGTGTGTAGGTATCTTTTATTGGATTCGACCTTCGGTCTCATCCAATAAAAAAAACTACTCACGATTTTCGAACACGATCTCAATAAATAGAAAAAGACACTGTTGTAATTTTCCCTATGTAACCCGAATCATAAATAAAAGTCGTGGCTTTTTTTAAATCATAAAGAAAGGGAGGATATACGACCAACAACGCAAAAAGAGATCATCTGGAATTGAGAAAAGTATAAACCATTGCTGGACTGCGCGGATTGCGCATGCTGACCAGAGTCGAAACTTTTCGAATTTGTATGATTGTCGGTTATATCACAGGTATTATATGTATATTCACGACTGAAACAAAATAGAATCTCGAAGGGACTCCATCAAACAAATATTTTAACGCACTTCCATTTTCACACAATGGAGCTTTTCGACGCCCCTCAAGATAAACTGTAGGACATAGGGCTTGTAGCTTTATCTACCAAATTCTGATAAAATTGGTCCTCTAGGGTCAAAACCTTCTCTCCCCTGGGTAGCTTGAGTTTGGAAAAACGGTAAATAGGGCAATATTAAAAAATCCCGTCAATGTATAATGTAAAAGGCATTCAAATTTGGTATATAGCATAACATAACCAGATGGTTCGCTTATAGTATGCTTCTTTAGTCAAATGAAGCCCCGCCGTATGGTCCAAATTTGGAAAAACGCTGAATTAGAGCTAATTAAAAAAAAAACTTCTCCTCCTAAACAAGAAACATAGGGCATTCATATCTGTATGTAGCACAACTGGATAGTTTTGTACTATTTTCCCCAAAATCATGTCCCTGAGGTAAAAAAGGTCTGTCCAAGGGGTACGAAATGCGAAAAGGGCTCAATTAAAGCGAGTTAAGATCTAAGGCATTTATATTTGTATAGCATAACCAGATAATCTAGAATTAAATCTTTCAAATCTTACTGTTATTATTATTTGGCCTCTAGTTACGTCTTCTTAATAACCAAGAAAAAAGATTTGGAAAACATTGTGGAAAATGAAGATAAAGATTAAAAAATATAGTTTCCATCTACTTCAAATTGTCTTCTGCAGCTTCTTTCCATTTGGACCATTCTAAAACATTGTTGGTTGGGAATGGGTTAACTATCATTTATGATTAAGGTGAACGATTAAGGGCCATCGTAGTCCTCTTGGTTTTGGTTGTTTGTTTGTTTGTTTGTTTGTTTGTTTAGGGTATATATATATTTAGTGGGGAGGGGGGGGTCCACCTAAGGTGAAGTTACAATGCCTTTATCAAATTTCATCGAATACACAAAGGTTCCACTATCCTACCGTGTACGAATTCGCGTCATAAATAGGCATACTAATTTTAGCACAAATGTTAGTAGTCTAAGTTCCTGTTTTAGCGACGTAAAACTTGATGTTTTTAAATTTACATTGTGAACTTGCACACACCAGTGGAGAAGCAATATGAATAGAAGTACTGAGGCGGATGCGGGGACCTATGCCGGGAGAGGGGGCTTCTTGTTCCGAGTTGTCAAGGGCCGATTTTTTGCCCACAAAAGATAAGCAAAGGGAAGCAACTAAGCTATCACTTCGTGATTCTCACCCCTACGCTTGTGAACTTATACAAAAAAAGACTTTTTTCAAACACATCCCCGCCCCCATGGAATTTCGACAAAAATTGCTAGGGCCTATAAGATTCGACAAATCTGGAAAACAAAATAGATTGTGCGGTGGCTGGAAACCAATATATCATAACTACAGCTTGGCAGGGCTGTAGTTACGCAATCTTGTCAACCAAACAGACGAATAACTATTAAACGACTACATTTTCGGATATAAACCACCCCCACCCCCGTCAAATTGACCAACAGCTGGCCCCACCCGCTGACTTTGCAGGCACCGCCCACTAACTCCGTCAGGAATTTCCACTTTGAGTTTTAAAGGCATTGTTTTTCAAAATTTATGGCCATTGGCATGTAACAAAAAAGTAAAATGGTTTGTCGGCGACCTAAACGTCGTAACTACAGCTTGAATAAGCTGTAGGTACGACGTTTAAGTCGCCAAACCAACAAAAGAGGTTAACAAAAATGGCGGCCAATGTTGTAGTTGAAAGCTCTGGTCCGGACTGATTAAATGATTTGATGAGTCGGTTGATTCCTTGGTTGACAGGGCTCCGCGATTGCAGTCAATTCTCGTCCACCCACCATGTGAAAAAATTCTGGACCTCCGCATGATGTCTAGCCTCCCGGTCTGAGCCTGATTTTTTTTCTGTTGATTTCGGGCTTTCTATGTCGGAAATGACAGAGCAGTAGATTAGCCTACTTTGTTGTAGTCTGCAATTTTTTTTTAAAAAAAAAGTCCTGAAAGATAGACAGGAGACTTTGTTTTACTATAGGTAGGGTATTCTTGTTACTTCCCTTTATTGAAAGTTATTTGTTGACCAATATTTTGCTCTAAATTTTGGTATCGTGGTCTTAAAATTTCGTGATCTAAAAATTGATAGCACGAAAATAATTCTTAAGATCTTAGAATAAATTCTTTTTTTTTTTTTTTTTTTTTTCAAAAACTAGGAAGTTCACTGACTGCAAACATGGTGATGAAATTCTAAAATAATAATACTTGTTTCAACAATTTCCTTGATATGGTTACCTACGTGACCAAAAAGGTAGCCCAACGGCACCTTTTACTCTGAAATGCCTAAGGACATAACTCTTTGAAGGTCGATATCACAACGCTTCGACTTCAGCGTTAGAGTCCCTAATGCAAAGTGCCGATTTCACAGAAACCCTTTCTAACTAAATTTAAATGGTTTGGAGAAACATCCTTGATCATGTGACAAGCAATTTTCTCATTGTCGACACTAATTTCTACCTTATAAGACAGATATTTCATCAAATTTCCATCATTTTATTGAACTGTATACAACTTCCTTGAATTTGCACCAGTCTAAATTGTGTTGTTCGGTCATGGGTTTAACTAGCTATGGGGTAGGCCTAGCTCAAACATGAAGATCAAGGCGAGTCTTAGTGTATTTGACATAAAACATAGAGAGGAAGAAAAATACTTTTTTTTTTCAAATGAAATTTGCCAGATAAATATTTGTGCATAGTGTAGGTGTTTTTCATTATATTGTCTATAGGTCAGGTGGAGGCCGGACTAACTCGTCCTACAGTTCTTTACTGGTCTGCGCACTAACCAAGCCGACTGTGTGCTTTTGCAATTTCGTTGACCAATTTTCAATCTCCATTTTCAGAGACGTAGCGAACGAGATCAGATCGTTTGGTCTAAGTACGTGTTGATTTACGGACCAGGGTAATTTACTGACCTAAGTGATTTACTGAGGGGCCTTAGTGATTGTGGGGTCCAAGTGTTATCGTTGTGGTTCCTTTAAAGACTGCCATTCAGGAAACTTTTTGGTGCAGGATACAGACATTAAAGTCTAATTACAGAACTTTTAATCGATTACCAGACGACAAAATTTTAAGCTGGTCAAAATTGATATAAGTTGCAGACTATAATTTTAAGTTGACGAAATTTTATAAATCTTTTTCTGTTTAAATTGAAAGCATCATGGAAAATTAAGAAATTGATTGTTACATGTAATTTCTTCATTTCCTACAATGTTTTCGAACTCTTTATTCTTGTGGGGCGTACAAAACTGTCATTATGTGGAAATGTGTTAATCCTTCGTCAAAACTCATGATCTACCAGATTGTATACCACCGGAGATCGAACCCTGTACCTCATGGTTGAGGGTCCGAAGCGCTACCAATTGCGCTTGGTCGCAGTCTCTCAATCCCACTGAATATGCATGTGACGTGCGTGGTGAGTACAAAATTACGTCAAGTTTGGAACTACCTGCATACGTTGTCGGAATTTGGTGTCATATTTACCCTTTACCAGACGGCATTTGTAGACACGTCTAAATTCAAAGAAGTTGTGACCTCTCGGGTGTTCCGTAAAACAAGTGTAGAAAAAAGATTGAATTCTGTATGACAACCTTCAAAGAAAATGTGCGGCGAGACTACATTTTGGTCAAGTAGGAAATATATGTTATATCAATATTAACAACAAAAGTAATCATCAAATTTAGCCCCTCCTTCCCGACAGCAAACAACCCTATGCCTTTGGACCCCCACCCTTCAGAAAATGCAAGAGGACCATTTTAGTTTAAAAGTGGTGTCGTTTATCTACCCACGAAGTTTCCCAATTATAGCTATTATATTTTCTCTGACATGCTCGGGAAAAACTCAAATATACAAAAGCTCAACAGTTAAACAATATAGGGTTATGGTTCTTCTTAACTTCTTCGTATTCATCTAATAAATATATCTACAAAGTTTCAAGTCAATCTCACACAAGATGTCAAAGTTTTGCTCTGGGCAAAGAACCGGGTGCCCAGACGCCACGGGTGATTCCATTATAAGTCCCTTCTTCTACGAACAAATAAAAAGGCATACTAACATTACCAGTGGACAAACTTTCAGACTGGTCATAATTAAATTGAGTCGAATACAATAATTTAACCTATTTCCACTTGACAAAATTTTAGACTGGTCCAAATTGAAAGAAGGTGCAGACGACGATTTCAAGTTAAGGGATTTTTTTCTTTTTAGAAAGAAAACGCTGTGGATAATGAAGAAATTGCTTGATACAAGCAATTTCTTCATTTTCCACACTGTTTTCCAAAGCTTTCTTTTCTTTAGGGGCTTAAAGAGGGGGATTGCGTGGGAATGATGAAGTTTTAGATGTTTTCAACTTTCTTGGTAGAAATCAAGCCACAAGCAATTTCTTCATTTAGCACAATGTTTTCCCAAATATTTTTCGGGGGGGTGCCAAAAAGCGTCATTTTGTGGGAATGGGTAAAATCACTATCAAAAGAAGGGTATCGTTACAATTGTAAACAATTACCAGCTGCTTACAAAGTGAACATTCCTCAAGGCGAGATGAAAAGGTTAAAAAATAATACTAATAAATTCGAGCAAAGCATTTCATGTCAAACCAAATTAAATATCAATAATTATTTCCCGCATTCTGAAACTAAAAAATATTTCCAAGGCAATTTCTTAGAATTGTAATTATTTAACAATATCAGTTAGATTATCTGAGCGTCAGAAAACAGTACGAAAAAGTAGAATACCAAATTGTTAGTTCAGCGCAAGACCGTTGTAACTAGCTTTAAATGTATAGGCAGTTACAACAGTTTTACGCTGACACATCGAAATATTAGCCAAAGCTGTTGAATGGTATAACTTTTATATTTGATATGTGTACTTATGACAAAAGTCTTCTGTTTGGTATCAGGTGCAGGACGATCATTCAAGCCTTCAATACCATATGCCATTCATATTAGAGTTACAATTTTTCTTTCGACGACCGCTATTGGTGACTAACTTTTCACTATTTCACCAATACGGTAGTAGGTTATATACACGGTTGAAGTGCGTGCAACCCACTTTTACCTAACAAAGCGTCAGCTTTGATCTATAAAGTTAACAAACCAAGTTTTGACGTCTTCTCAGAGTTCAACGAGTGCAAACTGCCACTGGAGGCTTAACGACTAAATCCATTGAATGCCTACGTCATAAAAAAGTAGTTCTGTTTTCATGGCCTCGTGAATGTACATTATTCAAATTGTGGACGACTCCTTCAAAAGAGTGCTATTTAACCCAATCCCACTCAATCAAGAAAATAGCTTTTGAAAACATTATGGACAAAGAAAGAATTGCTTGTAACAAGCAATTTCTTCGTTGTCCACAGTGTTTTCTACCCTACAACGCAAATATTTTCTAAGTTCCAATAATTATGATAACCTTTGGCTAAGAAGATTACTCAATAAAACCATGCGCTGCTAGCTTACAGTACTTTCTGTACTTTGATTCTTAACCCCATTTATTGAAAGCAAGTTGAAAGTAGGAGTCTTTTGATTTGCAAGTCCATCAGCATTGTAGAATGTCCCGGATCTAGTTTCTGCTTGTTTTTCCCGTGTAACATACATGTCTAGCGAACTTCCTCAGTACTTTTGTCTTCGAACATGCTTCGGGCATTCTACTCGCCGCATCGAAAAATAGGCCGGTTTGTGTTCGGATTGCGTATTTTGCGTCGTTTAGAAGTCTGGCCGCCAAAGAAAGTTCTTTCTTTCCCGTGCACCGTGCATCTCACTACCTGGGCATTACTTGCACGCAAGCACCAACGATTGGTTTTGATGTTCTTTACTGTTGGTTATCCAATCAAATCGTTTGGTATATTCAGCTTATACCGGTTTTCTCCAAATAGATATCCCGTTTTGGTGACTTCCCAATTCCCCCACATTTCAAATGTTACATTGCTACATTTAAACCATTCCCACAAATCCCTCCTTTTAACGCTCCTCAAGAAAAAAGCTTCGGAAAACATTGTGGAAAATGAAGAAATTGCTTGTTACAATTTCTTCATTGTCCAAAATGTTTTCTACCCTAAAAGACAAAGTATTTTGAAATTTCATCAACTTTAAATTGTCGTCTGCAGCTTCTTTCATTTCAGACCAGTCTAAAATTTTGTTGTGTCGGAATGGGATAAAACTGTTTTAGGTGCAAGTATAAATGTAGTTCCACCTTCATTGGTTCTTTCACTAGCACCGCGATAAGTTCAGGCCGTTTCAAGTTTGAGTAATGTATTCTACATATTGCAGAACAACGGGAACTGTGGAATTCTGGGAGATAAAATAGTACAGGCATATTTATCGCAACTTTTTACTCCCTAAAAAAGTAGTCCTACTGATATTCACGCAGTGAACATATTTCACTTGATTCGTAAAGCAGACAGGCTAACAGCGAGAACAAATGTTATGTAATTTCAAAATTTTCTCGAAGGGTAATGTTTAGTACCACCCGGTTCTTTTTCTCCGCCCACTTAGCTGTTGAATTTCCCTATTCATTACATGAACAGCAAAAAAACAGTAATCAAAGTACTGAAAGTACTGTTAGCTAGCAAAGTATTGTTTTGTTATGTAATCTTCTTCACCCTTTGAAGGGTATAAAACATTGTTGACACTGAAGAATTTGCTTGTTACAAGCAATTTCTTCATTGTCCACAATGTTTTCCAAAGCCCTTAACGGGGATTCTTAAAAAGCGGGATAGACTGGGAATGGGTTGTATAGCAAGGTGTTCTCTATAATTTGAATAAAGTTAATTCATGTGGCCAGTCATTTTGAACACATTATGCTCAAGTATACACAAGAACTACTTTTTTGGCGGAGACATTCAATGGATTTAGCGGTTAAGACTCCAGTGGCAGTTTGCACTCGTTTGAACTCTGAGAAGACCTAAAAATTTGTCTGTTAACTTAAGCTATCAAAGCTCGCGCTTTACTAGCTATAAAGTGTTTTTGGAACCGCTTCAATTTAATAAATTACTACAAGATCGCGACATGTCAGCAGAAAAAAAGGGCAGAAATTTGCTGAGCTATAGATTTCCAGTAATTAGTATGATTTTTTCGAAGTATAGTCCCCAGGTTGTCCTTTTCGTTTAATACAACCTTCCGTATATTGGTCAAAAATATTGTCCGTATGTTTTTTGTAAGAAAAAGCGATTAAAGAGATTGAGATATCTGCAAGAAATGATGCTTTTATTTTCTCGTGCTTTTGAGAATTTCGGGTGACAAGCCGTCCAGATCGCTATACCTTTTAAGAAAATACCTTTTCTGTTGTTGTTTGGTTATTTTGGTTTTTTAGCCCTTTCCTGTACAAACCCGTGTTTTTACGTTCCTGTGATTTTATGTTTGGGAAAATATTGTGGAAAAAGGAGAAATTGCTTGTTACAAGCAACTTCTCCTTTTTCCACAATATTTTCTACTACTTAGGATTGTTTCATTTCAAATTTCATCGATTTTTCATTGTAGTCTGCAACGTCTTTCACTTTGGACTAGTCTAAAATTTCAAAAACCAGGAAAGGGTTAATCATATACTTGGTCAGTTTGTCGAAAGCCTGGTCACCCGGTGAACTCTTTAAAAGAGGATTTTAATCCATCGTATACCTCAATGAAAACTAAAATATTATCTTCATTTCTTAATATCCTAGAACTAATTACTAATTAATGTCCAAACGTCGACCATTTATAAATAATTTAATTTATAGTTTTGTCTATCAAAATCGAGCGTTCTGATCGGTCGATAAAAATTATTCATTTTGAGCACGCGGCGATTTTGTATACTTCCACACAAAATAGTCCCATACAAAAGGTATCAAAATTTATAAAGCTTTTTTTTGTGTTTTGTTTTTTTTTTTTTTTTTTTTGTGTGTGTTTTGTTTTTTTTTTTGTTTGTTTTTGTTTTTGTTTTGTTTTGTTTGTTTGTTGTTTTTTTGTTTGTTTTGTGTTTTTTTTTTGTTTTTTTTTTTTTTTGTTTTTTGTTTTTTTCTCTCGATGCTATTAAATTTCAAGAAATGAAGAGAATATTTTTTTGTTTTCATGGAGGTATGTTCGCGTATTCATACAGTGTGATTAGGTTTTTCGGTTCATACCTCCATGAAACAAAAACATTCTCTTCATCTCTTAAGTGAATATGACCATTTAATTTTGTTTGACAATCGATGGATCGCTGGCCTCGCCACGCCTACTGACTCCAACAGGAAGTTCCACCTGATATTTAGCAAAATGAACGACCAGTAACACGTAACAAGTGAGTTAAATGGTTGGCTGTCGACCTAAACACCACAAAGCTTGAATAAACTCTAGTTTCGACGTTAAAGTCGCCAAACCAACAAAGATGTTTCATATGAATGTCGACTAATGTCAGAGTTCATGGTGCACATCCGGTCCCAATGTATTATTTGATTAGTCTATCGATGTTTTTATTTTATCATAATTATTGTTATTTAAAGCCGCGATCCGTTCTTTGACTTGTCTTTTCATATTATAACAGTCATTTAAAGTCTATCGTAGAGTATACGACCCCTTTTTGACCTATGTTCTTTGTGAGCGATTTTTATCAAAGGGAAATAACCGCTTTGTCTTTCAAAAGAATTATCACAAGATTTAGCGCTCTTCTACGACGTTACGCCAATGCCGCTAATATTCTTGTAGCCGCCGTCATAGCGCAGTCGGTAGCGCATCGGACTCCAAATCTTCAATAAAGGGTGTCATGGGTTCTATCCGCGGTGGTGGCGCTTATTGTTTCCGACATTTGTCTCTCACCAATGGGTGGATAATCGTAAACCAAAGTGGGATAGCAGCTGGAGGCTAGGAAAAGATGCAGTGGTAGTACTGGTGTGAGAAATACCAGGGAATCAATTGTTAGGTGCTCCAAGCGCCGCGATATGACTGAAATACTGTAAAAAGTGGCATTAAACCCCATACAATCAATCAATATTCATGTACATTTGAACGCGTATGCACGAACAATTTTAAGCAATTGCCAATTGTTAACAGACTCATTTTGAGGTCTTCTCAGGGCTCAACGAGTGCAAAATGCCACAGGAGGCTTAAGGACTAAATCCATTGAATGCATACGCCATAAAAGTAGTTCTTATATGTTTAAAGAATATTGCTTACTCCATTCAAATTGCAGAGAACTCTTTTAAAAGGATGCTGGTTTACCCATTCCAACTCAATTCCACTTTTGAAGCATCCCAATAAAAAAGCTTTGGAAAAAATTGTGAACAATAAAGAAATTGCTTGTGACAATCAATTTCTTCATTGTCCTCAATGCTTTCTATCAAACAAGAGATTTTTTTTATCGTGATAACCTTTAACAAAGAAGATTACTTAACAAAACTATGCTTTGCTAGCTTACAGTACTTTCAGTACTTTGATTTATAGATTATACACCGTGTGCTATCCAGATTAGTTCCAGATCAGCGAACTCAACCGAAAGGAGTCACTTCGTTGTCTTATTCGCACATGGGGAATCATAATAACTATGTGAGCACTTTTAACCTGTTATTTCGAAAAAAAAGATCTTCTGGGGAAAGACCAGAGAAACAACCCTAACAAGAGCGCGGTCTGTGCAGATTCACCAGGTACGAAATTTTTCGATTTTGTTATCCTCTTGAGACAGATAACACTATTACAAGCCATTTCTCCTTTTCACACAATGCTTTTTCAAGTATTATTTTCTACTAAGCGTATTTGGAGAGGGCGACTTTTATAGTCTACAATTTACGGATCGTGATGTCAATCAAAATATCGTTCAGGCATTCAAATAATTTATTACGAACGAGAGTGAACTTTGAACACCAACATTCATGTTGAACATTTTTATTAATTCAGTTATCTAACCCTTTCCTGTACAATCCCTGTTTGTTTGTGTTTTTTTTACACAATTGTGACGCTTTTTGAGGCCCCTCAAGAAAACAAATGGGAAAACAAGCAATTTCTTCATTTTCCTCAATGTTTTTTACCCAGATGCAACTATGCAACTTCTGTTAGTTTGGACCAGTCTAAAATTTTCTTGTATGCTAATATGTTGAATACAATTTCATTTCGTTCTGTCGAGTTTATCCCGACCAAATCAGCAACGGGACTTGAAAAGACCATTACAATCAGGGTATCGGATTAGTGACGAGCACTAACTTGAAAAAAACAACAAAAAAAGCTTGGAACTAAATTACCAAACATGGTAATTTGCCAAGTCCGAAAGCACTTTGGTAACCGGCGTTTACATAAATGATATGACATTCGCATGTAAAAATCAAAGTACTGAAAGTTCTGTAAGCTAGCAACATTAGGTAACATTCTTTGTCAAAGGTTATCATGATTAATGGATTTAGGAAACCTTTGTCTCATAGGGTACAACGAAGAAATTGCTCGTTACAAGCAATTTCTTCGTTGACAACAATGTTTGCCAAAGCTATTTTCTTGAGATGTTCAAAAGCGCGACTGCATCGGATTGGTTTAAATAGCATGCTTTTATGGGAGTTGTCTACAATGTAAATAAAGTTAATTCATGTAGCCCTAAAAAGCAGTTGAAGAGTTAACAATGTTCCTGAAATAAGAGCTACTTTTTATCGCGTAGGCATTCGATGGATTTAGTGGTTGGGCCTCCAGTGGCAGCTCGCACTCATTGAACTTTGAGATCACCTCAAAATTTAGTCTGTTAACTTAAGCTATCGAAGCTGTCGCTTTGCTAGCTAAAAAGCTGCAGAGCCCAAGGAATAATGGAATAATAGAATTGAAGTACTCCAGCAATACGTTAGAACCTCGTATATTCGAACGTAATTTTCCCAAAGCTGAATAAACACTTCAATACATCTCTACGTACTCATAAATATACCCGTGTAGCTCGTGCAACTTACTACATTGCACGGAGGAAATAATTATCAACTAATTCATAGAAAATATATTTCGATACGATCAGTTGTGACAGGTTGCAATAGAGTCAAAGATGTAGGGGTACGATCATATAAGAATATATCACGATTTGTGCTACGATTGGGTCGTGAGGGACATATATTAAGCCAGACAGATTGTGGACGTTCATATTTATTGGTGAGTTTTAGTCATATTTTTTTGTGAGTTTTAGTCAATAACAAATGACAATAAATTGATCTTAAGTTATAATTTTATTATCAAATTTACAATACTCGCAGTATAGCGTTTCTACATGCTTATGCCATTTCAAAAGAACAAGAAGACAAACATTATCCCATTCCCACACAATAACGCATTTTGACGCCCCCGATAAAAATATTTTTGAAAACATTGTGGAAAATGAAGAAAGAACATGAAACAAACAATTTCTTCTTTTTATACGCCCGTCGAAGACGGGACGTATTATGGGATCACCCGTGATGTCCGGGCGTCCGGTCGTCCGGGCGTCCGGTCGTCCGGGCGTCCGGGCGTCCGGTCGTCCGGGTGTCCGGGCGTCCGGTTGTCCGGGCGGTGTCCACTTCTTTGTCCGGGGCATAACTCTGTCACCGTAAGTCCGATTGACTTTAAACTTGGCAGTTATATTCTTCTCATCAATACGGAGTGCAGTGCGCAATAACCATAACTCTACCTGGCTTATTTTTTGAGTTTTTCCCCATTGTTGTTTTTCATACTTGAATCTTTTCCGGAGTATATCTCTGAAAGTATTATAGCTAGGATCATGAAACTTCATGGGTGTATAGATCTCACCAAGGGGGAGTGCAGTGCACAAGAACCATAACTCTACCTGGTCTATTTTTTTAGTTATTGCCCTTTGTTGTTTTTCATACTTGAATCTTGTCCGGAGTATATCTCTAAAAGTATAATAGCTAGAATCATGAAATTTCATGGATGGATAGAGCTCACCAAGGGGGAGTGCAGTGTACAAGAACCACAACTCTACCTGGCATATTTTTTGAGTTATTGCCCTTTGTTGTTTTTCATACTTGAATCTTGTCCAAAGTATATCTCTAAAAGTATTATAGATAGGATCATGAAACACCATGGGTGTATAGATCTCACCAAGGGGGGGTGCAGTGCACAAGAACCATAACTCTACCTGGCCTATTTTTTGAGTTATTGCCCTTTGTTGTTTTTCATTCTTGAATCTTGTCCGGAGTATATCTCTAAAAGTATAATAGCTAGAATCATGAAATTTCATGGATGGATAGAGCTCACCAAGTGGGAGTGCAGTGTACAAGAACCATAACTCTACCTGGCCTATTTTTTTAGTTATTGCCCTTTGTTGTTTTTCATACTTGAATCTTGTCCGGAGTATATCTCTAAAAGTATAATAGCTAGAATCATGAAATTTTATGGATGGATAGAGCTCACCAAGTGAAAGTGCAGTGTACAAAAACCATAACTCTACCTGGCCTATTTTTTGAGTTATTGCCCTTTGTTGTTTTTCATACTTGAATCTTGTCTGGAGTTTATCTCTAAAAGTATTATAGCTAGGATCATGAAACTTCATGGGTTTATAGATCTCACCAAGGGGGGTTGCAGTGCACAAGAACCATAACTCTACCTAGCCTTTTTTTTGAGTTATTGCCCTTTGTTGTTTTTCAGACTTGAATCTTGTCCAGAGTATATCTCTAAAAGTATAATAGCTAGAATCATGAAATTTCATGGATGGATATAGCTTACCAAGTATGAATGCAGGGCACAAGAACCATAACTCTACCTGGCCTATTTTTTGAGTTATTGCCCTTTGTTGTTTTTCATACTTGAATCTTGTCCGGAGTATATCTCTAAAAGTATAATAGCTAGAATCATGAAACTTCATGGGTGTATAGAGCTCACCAAGTGGGAGTGCAGTGTGAAGAACCTTAACTCTACCTAGCCTATTTTTTGAGTTATTGCCTTTTGTTGTTTTTCATACTTTGTTTGACAAAAAATATTTATTCAAAATAACCTGTTCTATTCAAATCCCCAGTTCATATTAAACAGTGTGACGGGCGTATCTTGTGACAGTTTGGCACCTTGTTCCACAATGTTTTTTATTCAGAAAGTAGAAAAAATCTAAAATTTCATTTACTTAGAATTGTCGTCTGCAACTCCTTTCAATTCGGACGAGTCAAAAAAGTGCCATCTAGTCTTAGATTAAAGCCCATCACCTATACTGAGGAAATCTGCAGTAATACATCTTTAGTTGTTTCTATGGCTCTCAGAGCAGGAAGATTCATGATTAGTCAGTGTCACAAACTGGAGCCGCCGGCATAGCGCAGTCGGCAGACTTCTAATCTTCAATAATGGGATGTCATGGGTTCGATTCCCGGCTACGGCACTTTTCCTTTCCGACATTTTTCTCTCACCAATGGGTGGATAATTGTAAACCTAAGTGAGATAGCAGCTGGAGGCTATGAAAGGATGTAGTGGTAGTACTGGTGTGAGAAATACCAGGAATCCATTGTTAGGTGCTCCAGCCTCCGCGATATGAATGAAATACTGTTAAAGGTGGCGTTAAACCCCTTTCAATCAATCAATCAGTCACAAGCTGGACGATCAAGATCCGTTACACAATCGTTTTGTTTTGACTTTTGTTGTGTAATATTTTTTCTTCGTGAATGTTTCTTTAATCCTCGCTAGTGCTTTTTGAGGTAATTAAGGGAGTTAATTGACGTCCTTGTCTAACCTGAGAAAGATTCAATTCCCTTTTAGAAGAATATTGTAGCCAGACTATTCCACAAGGTAAACGTCAGATATCCGATTAAATTAAATTTGGTAGTAAGTTATTCTCATATTCGACAGAAGAGGGGGTTTCTTTCATACACCGATCTTTAACGTATATCTTAAGACGTGAAATATCCCGTATGTCGAAGATGTTTCCAAAGTTAGTGATATAAAAAGATGAAGCATAGGACACCGCAGCCATTCAGTTCAGGCACAAACGAAAACTTACCCTACACTATGATACTTAAACCCTTCTGTTCAATCACTGGTTTTTACGTCCCTATGATTTTATAATTGAGAAAACATTGTAGGAAAAGAAGAAATTGCTTGTAACAAGCAATTTCTTCTTTTTTCCACAATAGTTTCTTTTCTACTGAATGGTTATTTTTCAAAACAAATCCACGTTTAATTTTCGTCTGCAAAACCTTTGAATTTGGACAGGTCTTAAATTTTGCAAAACAGGAAAGGGTTGACTCTTATACTTGGCAGAATTTTAGACTGGTCCAAATTCAAAGAAGTTGCAGGTGAAGGTGTCAAGTTAATGAAATTCCAAAAGCCCTTGTCTCTTTGGGTAGAAAACACTGGGAAATGAAGAAATTACTTGTCACAAGCATTTGGTGAAACGAGCCACTTTTAGAGCTCCGCCAGCCGAACCATACCTACATACAATTTTGGACCGAAATTGATCCAGAACCTCTGTATTGGAGAAATTAAGAGACAATTTTCTTATGTGCCCTTCTGTGAAATCTTGGGATTTCTCTGGGTAATAAATTTTGATATCTTCACTGGAGTGACGATAACACTTTTCAGTTTCAATCTCTGCCGTAATTTAGGAACTACTTTTTTACCGACCCGGTCACATTATAAAGAGTCTATCAAAAAGATTGGTTTCGATATTTTAACAAAGAAACGAACTGGTTATTCCAGGTATGAAAAAATATTTCACGAGGATGCGTTGTTAGGCGTTAAAAAAACTCGTGCAGTGCACTCGTTTTTTTCAACGCCTAACAACGCATCGTCGTGAAATATTTTTTCATATCTGGAATAACCAGTTGATTACCCTCTATATATTCGACTGCCAATCTTCAAATATCATTGCCCCAATAGAATGTGGTCAATTGACGGATTGCAGGCCCCGCCCCCAGACCCCCAACATGAGGTACGAATTAGATATTAAATTAATTAATAATCAGTAAGAAAAAGTAACAAAAGAAGGAATGAGCTGTACTTATGACGTTTAAGTCGCCAAACCAAAAAAATGATTCACACATTTTGGAGTTCAAAGTTCACTATCGGTCTTGATGTGTAGTTTGATTTTTCTATCGACTTAGTAATTGTTGATATCAATACTTCAAGTTCATTTTTGTTCATTTAAGAGACCTTTCTGCTGGTACCAATTGCAGTGCTGTATAGAAAGGTCAAGGGCAAACATTTGTATTATTTGCTGCTGAACTCAACGGATTTCATTTCTGCTGTGAAATAGCATAAATCTATATCTCTCTCTTTGTAAGGGACATAATCCGTGTGATAATTTATTTGAAATCCATTGAGAGTTAACTCTCTTAGAATACAGAGACCAAATTTTGTCTGCGGTCATACTTCGCGACGGAGGGAATTTTGGTCTTGTGGTAACACGCCAGACTTAAGTGTCAGGGGTTATTGGTTCGTCCCCTCACTTCTCCGTTTATTCGAACTAAACTTCAAATCGAGCCCTCGTGTCCGCATGACATTGGACCTATAAACAGCTTTCCTTCGCCAGTAACAAGGAAAATGCACGAGATAATGTTTCGTAAATCTACCCTGTGACAACATAAAAGACTTTTTTAACTATTTCCCGTACAAACCCCCAAACATCCTAGATATTATACACGAGAAAACATGGGGGGGGTAAAAAATGCTTGTAAAAAGCAACTTCTTCTTTTAACACATTTTTATCTATAAAAGAGGGTTATTGTCTGGTGATTGAATGGGGACAAGACTACAATATTAAAGAACTGTAAAGGGTTAGATCAGCTTGTGTAAAAGAAAACCTAGTAACAGATTCTTTTTCTTGTATAAACATTTTGAGATCCAAATTACTGTCAGCACTGTAATCGTTTTCCACTGAGGAATTACAGCAATTTTGTTTTTGTGGTTGCTGATGAAATTTTACGCTGTATGAATTTAAAAAAAAATACACGAAAATTGTTCGCTCTGAGTACCGCTTATTTTAGGTCGGCCGCCGTCATAGCGCAGTCGGTAGCGCGTCAGACTCCTAATCTTCAATAAAGGGATGTCATGGGTTCGATCCGCGGCGGCGGCACATATTCTTTCCGACATTTGTCTCTCACTAATGGGTGGATAATCGTAAACCCAAGTGGGATAGCAGCTGAAGGCTAGGAAAGAATGTAGTGGTATTACTGGTGTGAGAAATACCAGGAATCCATTGTGTGGTGCTCCAGTCTCCGCGATATGACAGAAATACTGTTAAAAATGGCGTTAAACCCCTTTCAATCAATCAATCAACATTTTAGGTCATCTTGAGTTTATGAGAATGCCAATCGGCCTCAATTCCTTAAAGAAATATGCAATTGGTATTTAAGAAGTTGTAGGATTAACCTCTCACTAACCTCATACTATACAAATTTTAATGCATTATTCTCAGCTCTTAAAGTAGCATTTCTAGGAAAGAAAAGCGTTGTTGAACAAAGATGTTCATAAAACGCTATGATCTCATAAGGGTCAATATTTTACGTAATGCTCACGATTTTAAGCACTGAATTTATCATTAGTAAGTGGGTGTATTTTTAACCCAATACCATTCGGCAACATTTTAGACTGGTCAAAATTGAAAGGAGTTGCAGACGACAATTTTGGATGTATAAAATTTTAGATTTTTTTGAATTTCTAGATATAGAAAACAATGTGTAAAATGAAGAATTTGCTTGTTACAAGCATTTTCTTCATTTCATACCATGTTTTCTCAATTATTTTTCTCAAAAGCGTCACTGTGTGGAAATGGGTTAAGGATCTACATACCAAATATATTACTTCTTTTTGCACGATATTTTCTATCATTTAGTTGGCTAATTTTTAAGTTGTACTTACTTTATACTGTCGCCTATTACCCTTTTGCAAAAGAGCGCTTGTAAATGAACAGCCCACAGAATGATTTATTTATTGTGCAGGCTAAACAGGGTAAGCTCTTGTATTGTTTGCGAATGGAAAGTGCTCCCCTCTCGAGAACTACGTCACAACGAGGAGCGCTTGTAAGTGATACCCTTTTTTCTTCTATAATCCATTACCACTGCAAGACCCCTTTTGACGCACCTGTAGAAATAATACTAAGATAAACATTGTGAGAACAGGAAAGAATGGCTTGTAACAAGCCATTTCTCCTTTCCTCACAATGTTTAAACCATACTCGGTAATTATTTTTAGAATTGTATACACTTTGAAATGCCGTCTGCAACTTCTTTCAATTTCGGACAAGTCTAAATTTTTGTTGTTTTGGAATTTTCATGCAGAAGTTATAACCGGATTGCCCTCTGACAGACACTTTTTTATTGCTGTACAAGGTATCGCGCAGATACACTTTATTGATAAAACATGACAAAGGTTGTAACGAAGTTTTCGTTGGAGATGTTACCTCATCCCACACAGTAACGTTTATTTATACCTGTGGGTCGATAATAGTAGACCTAAGTGGGATAGCAGCTGGAGGCTAGGAAAGGATGTAATGGTAGTACTGGTGTGAGAAATACCAGGATTCCATTGTTAGATGCTCCAGCCGCCGCGATATAACTGAAAGATTGTTGAAAGCGGCGTAAAACCCCATTCAAACAAACAAATTATTTATACCTATCAAGAAAAAAGGTTCAGAAAACATTGTAGAAAACGAAGAAATAGCATTTTTTCTGAAAAAAAAATCAAACTTCCTGTTTTGCTCTCTCTTTCTTTTCTCTCTCTCTCTCTCTCTCTCTCTCTCTCTCTCTCTCTCTCTCTTTTCTCTCTCTCTCTCTCTCTCTCTCTCTCTCTCTCTCTCTCTCTCTCTCTCTCTCTCTCTCTCTCTCTCTCTCTCTCTCTCTCTCTCTCTCTCTCTCTCTCTCTCTCTCCCTCCCTCCCTCCCTCCCTCCCTCAATATTCCCGTTTGGTCATTTTGTTTGGTCATATTTATCTAGTCAACATATTTTACTGCATAATATTTCCATCAGACAATCTTGCCCGGTGTGTACGAATATACCAAGTCTGTAAATCACTTATGGGACGTAATAAACTACTATCTTTACACTTCAAAGGTGCGAAAAACCATTAGTAGATGTGAAAATGTCCACTAAAGTCAATAATTGATTTATTACGGTCGGGATGTAATCTTGCGTTACTCTTACGTCATTCACGTCGTCACGTGACATTTTGAATAATGGCCGTCGAATGCCGTGGGCAATTTTAAATGTCCACCGCTTTGTAAAGTTATCATTTACCCATAAATTCGAAATACTGACAGGGTGGTATTTCCTTTAGGGGCTGGTTTTGTCCCCTTTCCTTTAAAGTCGGTTAAGTAAGCAACGGGAATCTTTGCCGTTATTAATGATTTGAATAAATCATCTTATGCGACATATGTAGCGTGGAAATTGATTGCACTCTTAATTAGCTAGCTGCATGGTACCTTTGATATTGTGTCTTATATCGAAACCTAGCAGCCGCGGCTGACAGACCAATGAAAGGACAAAGGCTTGAATCCTGACTTTGATGGGATGACAGAGCATTCTTAGCTCACTACCGAACATCGAACTATTGCACTAGTCTTATTTAGATTGCAGAAGAGAACATTCTTAATCAGTGTGCAATTTTTAGACACAAAACGATGGGCGCTTTTAAAAAGCAGTTTCTTCATTTCGAACAATCTTTCTACTCCTTACGACGACGATGTTTAAAATGACATCAACTACAAATGTATGTCTGCAACTTCTTTAACTCACTACCAGATGGCACGATTGTAGACCGGTTCAGATTCAAAGAAGTTGCAGACGACAATTTTTAGTTGGCGCTTTTTTTTTTCTTTTTTTTTTTGCCTTTTAGGTCAGAAAACATTGTGTTTAATGAAGAAATTGCTTGTAACCAGCAATTTCTTCATTTTCAACACGGTTTTTTTCCTCTCTCTCGTCTTCGAGGGCACCCGAAAACTAGGTTGTGAGGGAATTGGTTTAAAAGGTCGAAGATTATTTATCTGTTCATCTGACAGTGGAAATCTGAGTTAGTCTACTCCTATAACAATTATAATTTCAAATTAATGAAATTAAATTTTATTACACTTTAATGGTGCCCCTATCAGTGTATATCATAAATACTTAAATAGCCGTAACGGACCGCTACAGAACGAACAAAAACCCCTTCGGAGTCTTTAATTACAACGTTGTCTTACTTGAGGGCTGCGATTTTCGTATCTTCAAAATATGGCAAAACAGTGCAGTAAGATGTGTGTGTATTTCCGTTTATTTATCGTTGCTACCGTAGCACATGCCCATATGAGCGACGCCCCCAGAGGACGGTTGGTCGTTACGGGGGATAGTGCAAGGATACAGGACGAAACTGCTGAGAGCTCCGCCTGGTTCTTTAACGTGCTCGGTCGCTAGCACCGTCATACGGGGCCTCGGTTTAATGTCTCATCCGAAAGACAATTAGTTTGTTAGTAGATATGGTCAGCCCAGGGCTCGGACCCGTGATCTTGAGGTTTGATGTCAAGTGCTCTACCAACTAAGCTAATCGGGCTGACTGCAGTAAGATTATGAAAGCAAATCAGTTTATTACACTTAAATTGCGCCTCTATCATTATACACGCATATCGTTAGTAAATAACGATTCGCATCGCGCGGAAATAAGATAGCAATCCTCCCTACACGTGGTTCGATTCTCGCCCATGTAAAACTATGGCAAAATCAGAACAAAGCAACATTGTGAATGAAATTTAACTGTAATGCCCTTTAACCCATTCCAACTCAATCCCTCCTTTTTACGCCTCTCAAGAAAAAAGCTTTGGAAAACATTGTGGAAAATGAAGAAATTGCTTGTATCAAGCAATTTCTTCATTATCCACAATGTTTTCTATCCAAAAGGATGAAAAAAATTATAATTCCATCATCTTCAAATTGTTGTCTGCATCTTCTTTCAATTTGGACCAGTCTAAAATTTTGTCAAGTGGGAATGGGTTAAAGGGACCACCATCATTGTTGCTAAAGTAGTCGTCCTGACATGCCGGACAGTTGCCATTGTTCGGGGAAAAAGTCGAAGACGCAGGTTCATAATCCTGTTTTCCGTTTTCTCCCCCTCCTTGTTGGATCTAATTTATTTATTTAAACATCTCTGGAGAATAATACTGGGAGGAAACACTGAGAGAAAATGTGAAATTTATTTCCAATATGACTCTCGTTTTTTTTTTTTTTTTTGTTTTGTTTTGTTTTTAATTCCTTACTTTGAAATTTCTTGTGCAACACCTTTCAACTTGGATCAGTCTAAAGCATGTGGTTAATCGCAGATTTGAATCATCTTGCAGTTACATCAGGGCCCGAGATTATAAAACCTTTTAGGTACTCAATTGAGAATTTACTCAAACTTCAAATTTGAATTAATGCTAAGTTTCTACATTAACTTCAGATTTTGTGTTATAAATTATACTTTACCAATATAATGATTTATTTTCACGCAGTTACTGTAGTATTTAACACAAGAAACATCTTTAAATTCGAACCGACTTTTGGGTAAATTCTCAATTGAGTAATAATCTTGGGCCCAGGTCGAAATCACCTGTAAAAGGATGGAAACGAAATTATGATTTGAGCCTGTATCATTGCATTGTGGTTGAAATCTGTATAGGGGCGATTCCAGAATACATTTATTCAAGGGGGTGAGAGGGGTCCCATTTTGACCGGAGACCAAGAATGTTTCTATTTTGCATCTGTTTAGTTTTATATCTGAAACTGCCGTGAATCAAAACGAGTCTCGATCCCCTGAAGTGCAGTGTGAGAAAATTGTGGGAAAAGAAGAAAATGCCTCTACATGGCAAACAATTTCTTCCTTATTTTTCAGGATGGAAGCGAAATTATTATTTGAGCTAGTATCGTTGCATTATTCGGGTCCCATTTTCACCGGAGAACCAGAATGTTTGTTTAGTGTTATATCTGAAACTGCCGCTTTAACATTTAAGCCGTGAATCAAAACGAGCCTCAATCCCCTGAAGTGTAGTGTGAGGAAATTGTGGGAAAAGAAGAAAATGCCTCCACGTGGCAAAAAATTTCTTCTCTTTTTTCAGCATTTTTTCGGTTGTAGTTAAAGGTTTTACGTTCTAAACAATTTTCTATAATTACTTGGATTTGGGACTCAAAACCATTTAACCCATTCCAACACAATGACGCTTTTAAACGTCCCCAAATATAAAAAGCTTTCAAAACATTGTGGATAATGAAGAAATTGCTTGTTACATTATCTGCAATGTTTTAATAACCAAAAGACAGACAATCAACAATCTCATCCTCTTAAAATTGTCGTCTGCAACTTCTTTGATTTTGGACTGGTCTAAACTTTTGTCGTGTGGTATCTGAATCTGTCCATGATGTGACAGGCTGCGCATGTGCAGAGGCATTTGCTTTAACGTGTTCCTACACGATAAAATTTTAGACCAGCCCAAATTAAAGAAGTTACAGAACATAATTTTAAGTTGATGACATCTTTAAAAATCTCTCGTCATAGCGCAGTCGGTAGCGCGTCAAACTCCTAATCTTCAGTCATGGGATGTCATGGGTTCGATCCCCGGCGGCGGCACATATTATTCCCGACATTTGTCTCTCACCAATGGGTGGATAATCGTAAACCTAAGTGGGATAGCAGCTTGAGGCTTGGAAAGGATGTAGTGGTAGTACTGGTATGAGAAATACCAGACGTTAAACCGAGGCCTCATACATCGAGCACGTTAAAGAGCCGGGTGGGGCTCTCAGCAGTTTTGTCCTTTATCCTTGCACTATCCCTTGTTACAACTAACCGTCTTCTTTGGGCGTCGCTCATAAGAGCATGTGCTACGGTTGTGACGATAAATTAACGTAAATACACACATACACATCTGCCAGTATCATCTGACAAGGTCAACTTGAAGACTTGACACCAAAGAAAAAAGTTGATGGTCAATAGATGTATACTCTTCAATCACGTTAATTTTTAGCTAGCAAAGCGTCAGCTTTAATAGCTTAACAGACAAAATTGTGAGGTCGTCTGAAAGGTCAACGAGTGCAAACTGCCATTGGAGGCTTAACGACTAAATCCATTGAATGCCTACGCCAGAAAAAGTAGTTCGTGTTTCAGGAATATTGCGAACTCTGACACTGCTTTTTGTGGTCACATGAATTAACCCATTCCAACACAGTGGAATTTTAGACCGGTCCAAATTGAAAGGAGCTGCAGACGACAATTTCAAGTTGATGGAATTTTAAATTTTTTCGTCTTTTTGGATAGAAAACATTGTGGATAATGAAGAAATTGCTTGATCCAAGCAATTTCTTCATTTTCCTCAATGTTTTCCAAAGCTTTTTCATTGAGGGGCGTAAAAAGGAGGGATTGAGTGGGAATGGGTTAACTTTATTCAAACTGTAGACAACTCCTATAAAAGAAGGCTAATTAACCCAATCCCACTCAATTCAAACATCTTAAAAAATAGCTTAAGAAAACATTGTGGACAATGAAGAAATTGCTTGTAACAAGCAATTTCTTCATTGTCCACACTGTTTTCTACCCTACAAGACAAAGGTTTTCTACTTCCACTAATCATGCCTTTGACAAATATTCAGCTTTCAGTATTTTGATTTTTTAACTTGGCTGAGTCGAAACGAGGTATTGTTTCTGTAATCCCTTTTCAGACAAGCATACAGGTGTTAATTCTAAACGACGAATTTTAGACTTGTTCAAATTCAAGGAATATGAAGACGACAATTCTAGATTGACGAAATTCTGAAAATCTTTGCTTTTTGGGATATAAAACATTTGGACATTGGAGTAATTGCTTGAAACAAGTAATTTCTTCAAAGTCCACGATATTTTCCAAATTTTTTTTTTCTTCTTTTTTTTTCTTGGTGGGCGTAAAAGGGATGGATTGTGAGGGAATGGGTTAAGAAAATATTTAAAGATTCTGAGGAATTGACTGTAACGATTGTAAGCCCGTCTATTCAAATAAGATGACCCCGCATTTCAGTTGTTTAACCCTTTACCGTTCAAATACGGGATTTTACGTTCCTGTGATTTTATACTTGAGAAAACATTGTGGAAAAAGAAGAAATTGCTTGTAACAAGCAATTTCTCCTTTTTCCACAATATTTTCTACCACATAGGATTGGTTCATTTCAAATAGCATCCAATTGTCATTGTTGTCTGCAACCTCTTTGAATTTGGACTAGTCTAAAATTTCCAAAAACGGGAAAGGGTTAACAAAAGGGTTGAGTTATGTCACATTTTTTAACTATTGAGGTTTGTGGTCAGTTTGTGCTTTTGTATTTGTACTAGTGTGATTCCGATTTTGTCCCTTTGAAATAGTACCACTTGATACATCTTTTTGAAACATTTACAATGGGTAATTATCTTTGGGTGGTCTACTTTTACTCTAGAGCGTCAGGATAGGTCAAGACTAAAATGAGCTTCATCCCCCAGCCCCCTTGATAATCCAGAAATTGTTCCCTAATATGGGTGTTGCCTCCCGCATGCATATTTTAAACAATGAACGTTTTCTTAAGGTATATTCTGTGCTGGCTGCGTGTATTGTATTACCTAAGATTTTTTGGGGAGAGGGGGTGCTAATTAGTTCCCGGGTAACAGCTAGATCGGTGAAGTTTGGGAAACCATTTTTTTATTCATTCTACTTTTTAAAGAAAAAGATACGTTGAAAGAAGAAAAGGTGTTTGACGTTTTTTTCTAAACCCTACTTCTAACGCAAATCGTTTGTATACGAACATGAACCAGAGCAAACACTTTTTTATATCACACATTCACACTATCGTATTTTTATGCCTATGTCAGGATAGTTCCTACAGTTGTCCACGTCGAAATCTGTAAGAGTTATAAAAGCTAGGACAAGAAGTTTTGGACATGCTATCTCCCAAACTGATAAGTTTTAATGACCTGACAATCACCACAATCTGGAAATGGCCGCCTCATAAATACACAGAAAGCAACAAGAAGCCTCGTGAAAAGAGTGTGTGGACTCTCTCGTCCATATTCTACACATGATTGTTTTCATTGACAGCAATTGCTGTCACATTTGCACTTAATGAATCGAAGTACTATAAGTACTGTAAACTAGTAAAGCATCGTTTTGTTAAGTAATCATCTTTGTCAAAGGTTATCATAATAAATAAACGAGTTTAAGTAGCACAGCAGTTAACTCATTACATCAAGACAAAATCTTGGACTGGTTCAAACTCAAAGAAGTTACAGACGACAGTTCCAAGTTGGTAGAATTTAGAAAATCTTTGGCTTGTAGAGAAGAAAACATTGTGGACATTAAAGAAATTTTTGCTTGTCACAAGCAATTTCTTCACTGTCCACAATGTTTTCAAAGTTTTTTCTTGAGATGCGTAAAAATCGGGATTGGAAGGACATTAGTTAAATACCATGCTTTTGAAGGAGTTCCCTACAATTTGAATAAAGTTAATTCATGTGGTAATACAAAGCAGGGCGCATAGTGAAGACCTAGTCTCACATTTTTGCTGTCCCTTCAATTTTGTCTGCAATATCTTTGAATTCGGGCAAGCCAAATTTCGTTAACCATTACACATACAGTCCCCAAGAACAACGAAAGCACTACAATACAGCTGCTCTGCGGTGTAATACAGCGAAATATGCCACGTTTTTGTCCATCAAAATATCGTAACTACAGTCAGTACGTCATTCTAAAGTCACATGAAATTATTTTATTTTGATAATATTGGGGTCTACAAAGGAAGTTGTAGTCGCAAAAAAAACCTTTATTGATCGAAATCAAAGGAATGAAAGAACTGTAAGCTAACAAAGCACTATTTTATTAAGTAATCTTCTCTGTCAAACATTAACATGATAAGGAAACGAGGTTGAAGTTACCAAGAAATTAACCATTCCACACTAACCCCCCCCCCCCTTTTTTTACGCCCCTCAAGAAAAAAGTTGTGGACAACAATGTGGAAAATGAAGAAATTGCTTGTTACAAGCAATTTCTTCATTTTTCAACATTGTTTTCTACCTAGAGTGATAAATATATTAGATTTTTCAACAATTTGAAATTGTCGTCTGCAACTTCTTTGAAGACTGATCAGAGTCATTTTGAACACAATGTGCTCAAGTGAGCTAAAATACCTAGGAGATGAACTTGCGTGCAGGGTTTGCAATATTCCTGAAAAACATCGGAACTACCTTTTATGGCGAAGTCATTTAAGTGGTTAAGCCTCCAGTGGCAGTTTGCACTCGTTAAACTTTGAGACCTCAAAGTGTGTCTGTTCACTTAAGTTATCAAAGCTTACCTCAAAAGTGTGTCTGTTAACTTAAATTATCAAAGCTTACTCTTTGCTACCTAAAAGGTTCTATGGTAGTAGACAGGTGCCTATTTAGCGTGAAAAATTCGACCGGCGATTCTGTAAAGGAATTCTTAGTTCCAAATCAAATCTGGTAATAACTTTGGAAAAAGCTTCATGCGTCCCTCCCGAAACCCACCACAAATTGCCGATGAACTTGCATGCAGGGTTTGAATTATTCTTGAAATACATAACTACTTTTTAGTGCGAAGTCATTTAACGGATTAAGTGGTTAAGCCTCCAGTGGCAGTTTGCACTCGTTAAACTTAGAGACCTCAAAAGTTTGTCTGTTAACTTAAGTTATCAAAGCTTAAGCTTTGCTAGCTAAAAAGGTTCTATGCTAGTAGACAGGTGCCTATTTAGCGCGAAAAATTCGACCAGCGACTCTGCAAAGAAACACTTAGTTCCACAATCAACTTTGGTAATAACTTTGAAAAGCTTCATGCGTCCCTCCCCAAACTCACCACAAATTGCCCAGCTCTGGTGGGCGTGCAATGAAAGCATTGCGAATGTTTTGGTGAACTTCTTAACCGAGGAAGATCGAGATGGACCAACGTTTTATAAGTCTGATTTTGAGGTCAAACGCTAGAAAAGCAATGACATAGTACGGGAAGGTTTTAATCTTGTTTTATAGACGGATTAGCTTAATCTTGATAAACATCAAAGTAAATTAATTTGAACAATGTCTGACATATCATATATGCTTTTTTATTGTTCAAAAATCAATCAACAACGAAGATGAGAGAGAGAGAGAGAGAAAGAGAGAGAGAGAGAGGAGAGAGAGAGAGAGAGAGAGAGAGAGAGAGAGAGAGAGAGAGAGAGAGAGAGTGAGAAAGAGAGAAAGACAGAGTAAAATCTGACATATCATATATACTTTATCATTGTTCGAAAATTATTCATCTTAACCCCTTGAGGGGGAATTTTCAAGACTCAAAATCATTGTCTGACGTATCATATATGCTTTATTATTGTTCAAAAATTAATCAACAACGAAGATGAGAGAGATAGAGAGAGAGAGAGTGATAGAGAGAGAAAGTCAGAGACAAATCTGACATATCATATATACTTTATTACTGTTCGAAAATTAGTCATCTTGAATTTACAATAGTGAGAAAACATTGAATTTTATCCCAAGATTTCTTAACCCATTCCTTCACAACCTCCCCTTTTGGCGTGCTGAAGCAATGCCTTAAAAAACATTGCAAGTAAAGGAGAAATTGCTTGTAACAAGCAATTTCTCCTTTTCATACTATGTTTTTAACCTCATATAATCCTTTATTTTCAATTGAGACCAACTTTGTTTTGTTTTATGCAATCTCCTTCAGTTTTGACCAGTCTAAAATATTGTCATTTGGGAATGGGTTAATTAAACGCTTCAAATCTTTTACAAGACAGTTTTGTTCCGATTATCGTTCTGACTCCCTTCAAAATCAGTTTTGACCCAAGAAATTTTCGGTTAGGGAGTCAATGTCCTGTTTAACATCCCCATCCCCACCCCCTAAAAAATCCACGCACTTAACCCATTCCCAAACAATTCAATATAAGACTGGTCCAAATTGAAAGAAATTTCAGACAGCAATTTCAATTTTTTGAAATTCCAAAATCTTTCTCTCCTTTGTAAGAAGCATTACTTCATTTCCCACATTGTTTTCCAGAACTATTTTCTTAATAGGATAAAAGGGAGGGACTGTGCGGGAATGGGTTAAATGAAAGTCAAACAAAAAAAGTCTCAATAATCGTGATCAAGTCTATTGTTGGAAATTTCTAAGATCTTTCTCTCTTTTGGTATAAAGAAATGTGGAAAGTACAGAAATTGCTTGTAACAAGCAATTTCTTCATTTTCCTCATTGTTTTCCAGAACTATTTCCTTGGGGGCGTAAAAGGGAGAGATTGTTCGGGGAATGGGTTAAATTATAATAACAAAAAACTCGCGATAATCGTGAACCAGTCCGTAGTTTATAACATGGCAGACGAGACCGTTAACTTCACGCTCCGCTCACTCTGTTGTAATATCGTATTGGTTAGTACACAGTCAGTTATCCATCGGCCAGCGTGTTACACACACTGCAGTAGTGAAATGTTGTCAATTTCTGTTTTACTGGATTTAATTTGAGACATTTGAAACTTTTTGGATGTAAATAATCAACAATTACATACATGTTTGGATTTACATGGTGAAAAATGATTTCTTATCGGAGGAATTTCGGATTTTCCATAATTTTGTCCTGGAACTTATACATTTTGGTTCTTTTTTGTTTACGTCCAAACCTAACTGATGGACTCGATCTCTGTAAGTATATTTTATACAGTGTTTCAGTATTTTATATTTATTATTTTAAATGGTATGCAATCTCTGACTTGATAGTGTATTTGATGTTCCATTGTCTAAACGAGTCGGCTTTATCTTCGCTAATTGGCGGCGCTTTTGATCTTCGGTATCGATTTTTCCTCGCGTGCATTTTTGAACTCTGACCTCTATTGAAATATACATGACAATGCATTGATCCTTGATTAACTTTCTCTCTCCATAGATAATAAAAACAAAACCAATGCTACCTCTGATAAAGCTTTGACGTTCGAATAGCAAGTGTGTGTGTGTGTGTGGGGGGGGGAATAAAGGCATAAGACACTGTCCATGTTCTTCGTCATAAAGGTGACTAAGGTTGAACAAGAAGCTTTTAAGAAACAAGAAGTTATTAAAAAAAGAGTATTTAAATAATCTTTCTCTTTTGCAACAACGTTTTCACCGACCTTAATTTATGTCTTTGACCAACCTTAATTTATGTCTTATGGTATTGAAAGCGAAAGAAAAGTGATTTTTTTAGACTAGTCTTAATGTAAAGATGTTGCAGACAACAATTTATGATTGGTAAAATGCCAAAAACCTTTGCCTTTTGGATAGAAAATATTAGTGACAATGAAGAAGCAATTTCTTCTTTGTCCAAAATGTTTTCTACAGCTTTTTTGTTGAGGGGCATAAAAAAGTAGGGCTGTTGGAATGGGTGGTTTTGGGCATCAGGTCAACCAACACTGTTAGTCACAAAGAATTGATTTGTTTCGTTAGTTTCATAATGATATAGCAATTTTGTCTTTTTCATATAAATTGGGCAATTAAAGAATGATAAATTATCATTGCTATTCACGTCTATTGAAGAAACCTTAAATTTCAGGGTCAGAATACATCCTCAACGCTTAACCCATTTTAACACAGCAAAATTTTAGACTGGTCCAAATTGAAAGATGCTGCAGACAACAATTTCAAGTTGATGGAATTTTGAATTTTTCCTCTTTTTGGATAGTAAACATTGTGGATAATGAAGAAATTGCTTGATACAAGCAATTTCTTCATTATCCACAATGTTTTCCAAAGTTTTTTACTTGAGGGGTGTAAAAAGGAGGGATTGAGTTGGAATGGGTTAAAGGACCAGGCTATTTATTAACAACATCGCAATCTTGAGGCTACACATACTCTTTTTCAATTTTTTTGCTTTTTTTCTGGGTAAACTTTTCTACTGTCTCAAACTGAAATTATTTCTAATATCTTTTGTCTGATTTGTTTTTAAACTCAGCAATAACTTGGGTTTAAAATTATTTTCAACTGAATGTTTGAAGCAAGAAAATAGGGCTAGCATTTTCTCCCTTTTTAACCCATTCCAACACAACTAAATTTTAGACTGCTCCAAATTTTAAAGATGTTGCAGACAACAAAACAAAGATGGTTTAAAATGAAATGAAGGCCATATGAGGTAAAAAATATTGTGAGAAAAGAAGAAATTGCTTGTAACAAGCAATTTCTTCTATACTCACAATGTTTTCCACAGCTATATTTCTTTTAGGCGTTCAAACTTAAGTGGGAAAGGAAATGGAGGCTAGGAAAGGATGTAGTGTTTGTACTTGGGTGAAAAATACCAGGAATCCATTCCTATAAGTGCTCCAGCAGCCAAGAATGACTGAAGTACTGTTAAAAGTGGTGTTAACCCTTTCCTGCATAAACCGGGGATTTTACGTCACTGTGAATTTATACTTGAGAAAACATTGTGGAAAAAGGAGAAATTGCTTATTATAATAAGCAATTTCTCCTTTTCCCACAATGTTTTCTACCACATAGGATGGTTTCATTTGGAATTGCATCCAATTTTCATTATCGTCTGCAACCTCTTTCAAGTTGGACGGGTCTAAAATTTCGAGAAACAGGAAAGGTTTAAGGAAAAAGAATGGTAATAACAGAAAACATAAATTTGGTTAAATAGTGTTTTATTAGTGATATCTTTGAATTGTGACAGTTTGACAGTTTCTTTTGAAAAATGATTTATTTCATTTTGCCCCCTGTAAAGATTATGTTTTATCTGTTTTTCAACCTTTACATAGATAATGTGCTGAAATTGTTTTCTTGTTGTGTGTGTGTGTTTTAACCAATTACGATACAAGCAAATTTTAGACTGGTCCAAATTGAAAAAAGTTGCAGACAACAATTCAAAGTATTTGAAACTTTGGATTTTTTCAACTTTCTGGGTAGAATTATTGTGGAAAATGAAGAAATTGCTTGTAACTAGCAATTTATTCATTTTCCACAATGTTTTCCAAAGCGTTTTGTGTCATTTGTGGATCTGATACTGAGAAAATTGCTTGTGACAAGCAATTTTTTCTTTTATTTTCCACTATGTTTTCTTCAACGGTTTCTCTTGAAAAGGGGCATCAAAAAGCATTATTGTCGACCAAAGTAAAATTCAGCTGTCTGGATATGGGTTAACCCTTGTCATGCTGTGTAAATTACCTTACTGAACTGCTGTCAAATCAAAGGGCTGAAAGTACTGATAGAACTTGTTGTTCAAAAAGTTATATTTCTTTAAGAAATCAACTTCATAAACAACTCTGATAGGAAAAACACAAGCAGGAGGTGTAGACTAAGATCAGCCTGCACATAAGAGCAGTCTGATCTTAGTCTACACCTCCTGCCAAAACCGGAATGTTCCGGGATCAGCATGACAAGGGTTAATCTACTGTCATGAAATATTCATTCATATAACAAGTTTTATCTATCCATATTGACAAAACCTCTGTCTGGGTAATGCTGTTACCTTATCTGATTTGGCTGTAACAATGGTATCAGAGATTATCAGAAAATTGTGGAAAGAAAAATTATCTCAGCATGAGCTTGCAATCAAAGTACCCTTTACTTTGTCTCATTAAATTATTTGGTGCTTATTTACCTATTGTATTGTATTTACCTATTGTATTGTATTTACCTATTCCAGCACAATGACACTTTTTGACACACACACACACACACACATAATCTTGGAATTGCAACTTCCTTCAATTTGGACTGCTCTAAATTTTGTCATTTGGTAATTGGTTAAAAGTAAACTTGTTTCAAATTTATGGTTCTTGACCCATAATTTATGGACTGCTTGCCATGCTCACTGAGCTGTAACAAGAAATTTCTCTTTTCCAACAACATTTTCTAAAAGTCATCCATGTATTGAACTTTGACATAGAAGGCAAAACTATTTTGATGGCATAATCTTGCAACAGCACAATACGTCCAATGTTACTTAATAAACACAGGCAGTAGTCAAACTTGAAAGGGTTTGTCACGTTTTGAAATATTTGTGTTAAATAACAGAACTTGTTGCAAAAACTTTATTGATTATTGACTACACTGTTAAATAGTTTTCTACCCCCCAAAAATTTAAAAATCCATCAACAAAAAATTGTTGTCTGCAGCTCCTTTGAATTTGAACCAGACTACAAATTTTCGTTTGGTAATGGGTTAACCCATTCCCACACAAGCCCTCCTTTTTTATGCCCATTCAGACAAAGCTTTGGAAAACATTGTGGAAAATGAAAAAATTGCTTGTTACAAGCAATTTCTTTATTGTCCACAATGTTTTCTATCCAAAACGATGAAAAAAATTAAAATATCATCAAGTTGAAATTGTCCTCTGTAGCTTTTTTCAATTTGGACCAGTCCAAAATGTGATTGTGCACGAATGGGTTAAGTGAATTTTTCAGGGTTTGGATCTTAAATCATCTTACTAATGAAGGATAAACATTTGATTTCATTTGGGACATGAGCAACAAATAATTTCTGTTGCTGCAATATGGGAGTGTGGCTTAATGTCATGGCAGTGAAATGTTATTTCTGGAACTTTTCCTAAATCTGAATAAACATTTGTGACCACATGTTGAGTTAGGTATTGCTGATGATGTCATAGATTATGTGATATAACGGTCTCCTGAGATGTGACATTGTCCCCTTGGTGGAACCCCACTGGGTGTCATGGACATCAGCTGCTAATCTTTTACTTTTGTCATCATTGACAAACAGATGCTTTTTGTATTCTCAGCATTTTGACCCAGTGGGGACATTTCCAGATTAACACCCTTGAAAGTTTTCCCATGGCAGGAAATTACCTACTTGAAAATTGTCATCTTCTTTCAGTGTTGACCAGCCTAAACTTTTGTCATCTGGTAATGGGTTAAACTCCATTATTTATGCCATCAGTTAGGTGATATTGACCCATTCCCACACAGTGATGCTTTTCGACTCCTGTCAAGAAAAACAATCAGGAAAACATTGTGTCAAATGAAGAATTTGCTTGTAACAAGCAATTTCTTCATTTGACACAATGTTTTCTACTCAAAAAGTTGAAAAAATAAAAGAAATCATAAACTTTAAATTGTCGTCAGGAAGTCCTTTGAATTTGGACCGTTCTAAAATTGTGTCGTCTGGTAATGGGTTAACCAGACAATTGAATGTAGAATTGGTCAAGGCTTTTCCAGTCAGTGTGCTGCTGAACCCCTTTAACCCATTCCCACTCAATGACACTTTTAGACCTCCCCCCTCCAAGAAAAAAAGCTATGGAAAACATAGTGGAAAATGAAGGAATTACTTGTAACAATCAATTTCTTTATGCACATTTTTTTCTCACCATATGGCAAAAACATCTAAAATTTCATTACCTAAAATTTGTTATCTGCAACATCTTTGTATTTGGACCAGTCTAAAATTTTGTCAACAGGGATAGGGATAATGGTGCTTGTATTCACAATAGTGGCATCTACAATAGTTCTTTATTCCCACTTTTCCTTAAAAAAAGAGAGAAAAGATTATGATGCATAAACAATAAAAGATAAGAATTTCTAATCATAACATCCTAATGGTGCACCAACTGTTCTAATTACAGTCCATTCTGTTAAATAACTGGTTCATTACCTGCCAGAAGTTATCTGTGCATGATCTCCAATATTATCTCCCTTTATCTCTATGAACACATCATTAGTAATTAGCCACCCTCTAGGCTCAAAATTTGATATCAAAACATGAATTCTGTTGTGAGTTTACATGTGGATTGTATTATAATACAAAAGTGATCAACACTCTGTGAAGGCTGGGTTTTTGTTACATTGTCCAGCAAAACATAAAATGTCCCTATTTCTTTTTAGACTATGGGGGACACTGTCCCTTGGTTTAAAAACCTTGGCAGTTTACTGATTGTGGTATTGTGACTAGTAATAACTGCCACAAATACCAACCAAAAATGCAAAAGAACAACCTGATGTGAGTTATAGTCAGTCGGTAGGTATTTACAAAAATACCAAAAAAAATTACAAGTAAAGAAGTGGCATAATTCTTCAAAAATGCAATCAAATCATACTTTGCTTTTAGGCAACAGACATATAACTGTGCACAATATTCAGTGTTTCAAATTTTTAGTAACAATAAGAAAAATAGTAAAATGTTGTTTATTGGACAACAACGTCTCAAAGTACCATACCATGGCTAATATCTCAGGTTTTCATGTAAGTTCTCTAAAATTACCCAATTTTGTTTGAAATGCTTGGCCAACTTTTGAAATGGGTTCAATTCCCAGCGGCGGCACATATCCTTTCCAACATTTGTCTCTCACCAATTGGTGGATAATTGTAAACCTAAGTGGGATAGCAGCTGGTTGCTGGGAAGGGATGTGGTAGTACTGGTGTGAGAAATACCAGGAACCCATTGTTAGGTGCTCCAGCGGCTGCAATATGACTGAAAGACTGTTAAAAGTGGCGTTAAACCCCATTCAATCAATAAAACCAACTTTTGAAAGAAAATAGTAATAAGATTAACTTAAGGTCAATATACCATTGATAACAAGTTAATAATTATATTTCATAGCATTTCTGAAATATACTATAATATTCTGGGCAACGTTTTTTTAAGTACCCTAAAAAAGCGTGTCAAAATATTTTAAATTTGTTTGCACAATGATTAAATACAGTCTATCACCTAAAGATTACTGTACAAACAAGCGACCATTCTTTTTGATTGAGATCCAATAAATATCTTAACCCATTTCCACACAATAAAATTTTAGACCAGTCCGAATTCAAAGACGTTGCAGACGACAAGTTGAGTAAATCTTCGAAATCTTTGTCTTTTAGGATAGAAACCATTGTGGATAATGAAGAAATTGCTTGTTACAAGCAATTTCTTCATTTTCCACAATGTTTTCTAAATCTTTTATTTTTGGTGGTGTCTAAAAGCGTCACTGAGTGGGAATGGGTTAGTAAAGAAGTAGATATTGGTATCGGAGCTAAGTCTGTGTGGCCAGAATTGTCAGTGGGTGGGGCCAGTGATCTGTCAAAATGACCCTTAACCCATTCCCACATAACCCCTCCTTTTTACGCCCCTCAAGAAAAAAGCTTTGGAAAAAATTGTGGAAAATGAAGAAATTGCTTGTATCAAGCAATTTCTTCATTATCTACAATATTTTCTATCAAAAAAGACAAAGAAAATTTAAATTCCACCAACTTGAAAATATCGTCTGCAGCTTCTTTCCATTTGGACCAGTCTAAAATTTTGTTGAGTTGGAATGGGTTAACTTTTCGCAAATAGGCTAATGGACTAGTATTGACGATTCTGCAATCAGGCGATAAAAGTTGACAAAATATTTGATGACTTTCTATTGTAAATTGATAGTTATCAATTGTTATGTTAGTCTTTCAGGATTATGAGTGAAAGGAAAACATGTTTTGGTTGAAGATTAGGGACATAGTGAATAGAATAAAACAATTTTATTCAGTAATTGTCTGATAAAGATGATTTCGATGAATTTGTTCCGTATCAAAACAGTAAGCAATAATTTGCTTAGGATTCAAGTTTGAAATCAAGTTGTAAGAAATGGTTATAAAGGTACCAGCAATGGTTTTGTGTTTCAAACCCGTTCCCACTCATTGACGCTTTTAAACGCCCCCCTCAATGGAACTTTGGAAATCATTGTGAAAAATGAAGAAATTGCTTGTTACAAGCAATTTCTTCATTATCCACAATGTTTTCCATCCAAAACGACATCAAATTGTCGTCTGCAACTTCTTTGAACTTAGACAGGTCTAAAAATTCTATAGTGTTGGAATTGGTAAATTGACAACAAAATGTCATGTAAACTTCGCTATTATTATTATGAAATTGTATAACACATTTCCGCATAATGATAAATGATTAATCCTTCTTTTACAAAACCCTCAAGAGAAGAGCATGGAAAATCATTGATAAAAACAAAGAAATTGCTTTAAACCCTTTCCCACTCAATGATGCCTTTTGAGGCCGCTCAAGTAAACTTCTTTTAGTTAACTGTATTTCAGTCATATCACAGCAGCTGGAGCACCTAACCATGGATTCCTGGTATTTTCTCACACCAGTACTACCACTACATCCTTTCCAAGCCACCTGAAAAGTCCAGCTGATCATCCCACTTAGGTTTATGGTTGCCCACCCATTTGCGGGTGACAAATATTTGAGAGGATATTTGCCATGACATGGCATCAAACCCGGACCCCATGATTAGGAGTCCTATGAGCTACCACTGCAACATGGCTGTGGCCGTCCAGTTCAGAGGATAATTTTTTCCCCATTTCTAGTCGACAAAGATTTACCTATTCCAAACTCAAAGAAATTGCAGTCACCAATTTTATGTCCAAAAAATAACAATCTTTTCTGGCCTTTCATTGGAAGAAGGCTATTACCAGCAATTCCTCCATTTTACACTTTGTTTCCTAGGATTTTCTCTTGGTAAGAAAATGGAATTGTGTTGGCAGAATTCCAACAAAAGATGATAATTGAAGAGAGGTCATTGAGGTCCCCAACTTGCTGTATTGTCATACCCTTGTCATGCTGAACAAAACCTATGTCTGCATTAGCCTGAAAGTACTAGAAGCGAAATTCTAGGGTCAAAATTTATCTTTAATTAATTTTATAAACAACTAAAGGTTATAGGAGTCAAGCAGGAGGTGTAGACTAAGATCAGACTGCACTTATGTGCAGGCTGATCTTTGTCTATACCTCCTACCAAAACGGGAATATTCGGAATTTAGCATGACAAGGGTTACCGGTAATTCAATATTTGATATCGAGGAATAAGAGAAGGGTTTTATATATAAAAAGGTCTGAGGTTAGATCTTTGAAAAGATTGTTCAATTAAAATCAGTCTGTGTGTTAATTAGCGATCACTTGATTGCCATTCACAGACAATCAAAACAGATTTATTGGGTATTTAGTACCTTTGTTATACATGCTTACTCAGTGGATATAAAGGATGACATAAGGTTTTGAAATAGTTCAACTTCTTGGTATGCAGTTCCACTTTTAGCTTGATTTGTTGCCAGCTTAACCCATTCCCATACAATGATGCTTTTTGACACCCTCTAGAAAGCCTTAGAAAAAATGTTGTTATCTGCAACTTCTTTCAATTTTGACTTTTTAAAATTACACCACTGAAATGTTTTATCCAGAAAGAAAAGATTTTTAGAATTATGTTAATTTAAAAATTGTTGCCTGCTTCTTTTTTGACCTGTCAAAATTTAGTTGTTTTATTAACCTTTATCTTGCAGATTTCAATCCTTGATCAGAATTGCAAAAAAGTCAAAGGACTGAAAGCACTGGAAGAACTAGTTGTGGATCAGTACACACTTTTAAAGATTGATTTCATAAACAACTTTGGCTTGAATTAGACAAATAGGTGGTGTAGACTCACATCAGACTGCATATATAAGCAGGCGAATCTTTGTCTATACCACCCGCGAAAACAGGAATATTGTGTTGGTCTTAACCCTTGTCATTCTGAATAAATTAATTGCTGTCATGCTGAATAAATGATTTGCTGTAAAATCAAAGGTCTGAAAGCTCTGATAGAACTATGGTGTTCAAAAATCAATATTTCTTTTAGTAGTCAATTCCATAAATAGCTCTGGCAGGAAAAGTATAGGCAGGAGGTGTAGACCAAGATCAGACTGCACTTATGTGCATTGTGCAGGCTGATCTTGGTCTACACCTCCTGTCAAAACCGGAATATTCCGGGCTCAGGATGACAAGTGTTAAAAAAAATGATTGTATGTGAAAAGGTTAAAAAGAGTTGAAAGGGTACATAAGGCCACACTTCCAATAATTGTCATTTGATCTTCAATTTGTGATAATTAATTACGCAAATTTTTTGCATGTATGAATATGTAATCACATCATCTTTTAGGTTTTACCAATCAATACATACATTATTATTCACAAACAAAACACATAAATTCACACAAACGGCGACACGCTGGCGGTGATTTTACTATGAGTTTTGTTCTTTGAAGTTTTAAATTCATGGTTTTACCTTTCACTGCATGACAAACAAAATTCAGCAAAGTAGGTAATAGAGGGTATAAGACAATTTCAAAAATTAAATACACAGTACTGTTTATTATATTGAAAATGTGCATACACACGAGCAAGTCTCTATCCTCACACTGTGTCCTGCTATTTTTAATATGACTTTTTATGTGTAAATATCTTCAAGCATTGTGTGACAAAAAAGGAGTTCCAACTCCAGCTTTGCCTATAAAAGGCAGCATTCCATAGCTCTTGCTAGTGTTTGAAATTACAGAGTCATCCACTCATTGAAATTCAAGGGCTCAGCCTCAAACTGATTTTGCAGGGGTAATAAAACAACAAAAAGGAGAAATAGTATGTTGAAATTTGAAAAGTTAAAGTGCTAAATGACCTTTTCTTGTAAATCTGTAAAGTTAGCAATTAATCAGTTCACTTTTCTCAGGCATATAAGATATATAATTGAGGAATGAGTGTGTAGTTTTAAGATATAAGTCCCTCTGTGCTCAAGGCATTATGGTATGGACCATGATACAAGGATATCCGGGTTCAAAGACCCCTAGCTCTTCTATGAATAGACCTATTTGTTGCTTTAACATGCCCATTGTAAAGCACCGATGCAAGCGAAGCTTATCTTGGTTTCTTACCAGTTCACTTCTAGTTTGGCGGGAGACAACAAGTGTCTCTGAAAAATCCTACCACATTCCGGATTCGAACCACGGACCTTAGAATTGGTAGTCCTGCGTTTTACTACTGGACCACTGGGCAGCCCTTATTGGGTGATGAAACCCTGTTTTGACCCTTTTACCATAAATTTCTCTCAAGGGCAAAATGACTCCCTAGAGAGAAATTTCTAAGGGTCAAATAGGGTGGCTGTTATTTTCCGGTTTTTAAGGGCAACTTCTTTGAACTTGGACTAGTGTAAAAGTCAGCTGAGTGGTAATGGGATAAACATAGTAAGATGTCTGTAACCTTTTTTTGAATTGGGAACAGTCTAAAAATATCTTGTCAAATTATGAGTTAACTGAACACAATTATTGATTGAGAAAAGATGTGTCATTCTGTATGCACAGTTTTCAATTTTTACGATGAGATACTGGTACAGTTGAAGTGCAAGTTATGAATAATTTAACGTTAATCGAGACGTGTAACCTTGAGTTTATGATCAATGATTACTCGCAGAAAATATTCTATATTAGGCATCTCTGGCTAATAATGTACTCGGCATGTTTTAGGTTTTCCTTCTGTAATATCTTTCATAGTCAAAATAGTTTATGCTGTTCTCTCAATTAATCAAAAATCTGTTCAAAATGAAGCCATAAAATAAAAATTTGGACTTCTGTTTTGTCTTCAAGAAAAAGATGCATGGTTGTAATATTCATTGATAAGCTTAACCCATTCCCACTCAACAAATTTTTAGACTGGTCAAAATTGAAAGAAGTTGCAGACGACAATTTCAAGTTGATGAAATTTTATTTTTTCTGCCTTTTTAGGTAGAAAATATTGTGGATAATGAAGAAATTGCTTGATACAAGCAATTTCTTCATTTTCCACAATGTTTTCCAAAGCTCTATAATTGAGGCGCGTAAAAATGGGGCTTGAGTGGGAATGGGTTAAGAATGCGGAACTATTTTTTATCACTTCCGAGACCCCTGGGCTTCTGCTCTTATTTGCTGAAAAGATAACCCACAACAAATTTTAGACTGATCATGACCAAATGTCACAGGTGTCATTTAACCCATTCCCACTCAATGACACTTTTAGAAGCCTCCAAGGAAAAAAGCCTGGAAAACATTGTGGAAAATGAAGAAATTGCTTGTCAAAAGCAATTTCTTCATTTTCCACTATGTTTTCTACCCAGAAAGTTGAAAAAATCCAAAATTCCATAAACTTTTAATTGACGTCTGCAACTTCTTTCAATTTTGACCAGTCTAAAATTTAGCTATCTGGTAATGGGTTAAAAATGAGTGAATATTTGTAGTTTTACAAGGTGGCTTTGTGCTAGAGGCATTCTGGTATAGACCCTTGTGTTGACCCTTTCCTGTTTTTCGAAATTTTAGACTGGTCTAAATTGAAAGGATTTGCAGAAAATTTAAAGTGGATTTAATTTGAAAAATAACCATTCAGTTGGATAGAAAATATTGTTGAAAAAGAAGAAATTGCTTGTTACAAGCAATTTCTTCTTCTTCTACAATGTTTTCTCGAATATAAAATCACAGGGACGTAAAAACCGGGATTAAACAGGAAAGGGTTAAAAAGCACACTCTTTTGAATATATTTACCAATAAGCTGTATGGTGAGAATATGTTCGTGCATTTACTATAACAACAATGAAATTCCAATTTTATCAAACTAGAGTCCAACTTTTCTGTGTTGAATCCAATTTTTTTAGTTATGGATTCCTGGAATCCTACTTTTGAAATCCTAGTGAGAGCCCCGCAGTATGATATCATTTTGTTACAAAAGAAAAGATAAAAAAATGAATAGTTGTTCATACTCAAATCACAAAAATAAGAGATTTAAAGTTAATATTTATAGCTATGATAGTTTTGTAAGATGAAAAGTAAAATTGAAACAAGTTCTTAATCTGAATTATAAAGATAAAAAAATGAGAATTTCTTCCGAAGTAAATGTATTATCAGTACCTGAGACCTTTTATATTATTATAACATGTTCAATGACAAAGTAAGATAAAAGTTTTTCTTTTCTTTGTGGTTGATTTCTGTATCTTCAAAGTTTGTCGAGGTTTTATCGAGGATTTTCGCTTTGTCTGATTCAAGTACCAATGGCCAAGTGTGACTGTGTCTCTGTTTGTTTTCTGCTTTCCTCACTGCACTGTAGACTGGTAACTGGTCAAAAACAGATTAACGCTTTTCTCTACCCCAGAAGAATGGTTTGAATTATTATTTAACCTATTCCCACACAATCTACTTATTTAACCCTTTCCTTATTTAACCCTTTCCTGTACAAACCCGGGGTTTTACAATGCTGTGATTTAATAATTGAGACAATGTGGAAAAAGGAGAAATTGCTTGTATCGAGCAATTTTTTCTTTTGCCACAATATTTTTTACCACATAGGATGGCTTCATTTCAAACTGCATCCAATTATCAGTGTCGTCTGCAACCTCCTTCAATTAGGACTAGTCTAAGATTTCAAAAAACGGAAAAGGTTTAAGCCCCTTATAAAAACAAACATAAAACTTGCAAAAATATTGTTGAAAATGAAGAAATTGCTTGTTACTAGCATTTTGATTTCTTCATTCTCCGCAATGTTTTCCAAAGCTTGAAAAAAAGCTTGGGGTTATAAAAAAGCAGAATTGTGTGGAAATGGGATAAAATGTATGCCTAATGATTTTGATTGAGAAAATCACATCATTTTAGATTCGTAGGTCTTTATTTGATGCCTTTATTTTTACGGAAATATCAATTATGAAGGAAAGAGAAAGGATTAAAGGCAGATTAAGTGATCTTTGCCAGCGTGTGTTTAGGGATTCCACTGTCTCCGTAACACCATGGCGACTTATCACATGACTATTTATTCAGTCGGTTTACTGAAGATGAATGTTATTTCGTAAACATTATAAAGATAGAGACAATGTTATTAAACTTTCCTATTCAAAATGCCCTCTGTGATTATCATCTTTTAAGTTTGATTTTCATTTGGAGGTCAATCGAGATTAACTCGCGGTTTAGAAATAGAATATAATCGTTTCATTAAGTGTAAGATCAATTGATTTATTTTTCACAAGTGAGGAGCCATAAACATTTGTTAAATACATAGTTTGCTGTTTCTCAATGAAAGAAAAATCAATCTTACACTGAAACAGAGAATTATTCTATTTCTTTAATGCGTAGAAAATAGAGAAATTATATAAAGATTTCTGTCCAAAATCTCTAAAAGCATGTCATTATGCATGTGAATTACATTGCATCATGATAGCATCATTGGTATGGAAAGGACTTGCTAGATGACATTCAGTAGCTCTAAGGAACCTAATCTTCAAAATGTTGATAAATTCACAGGTTTTTCAGTGAATTATCAAGTGATAATCCATGGAGAAATCTCAGTAATCCACCTGAAAGCGTTAACGAAATTGCCTTCATTCATCTTGATCGTACATGTATTAATATTTCTCAGAAATAGTCAAGAGAAGAAAAATTTACATTTAGGTTTTTAAAGCAAAATATTTTATTATAATTCACTTACTCTAGCTTTGGATTAAATCACAAAAATAAATTGCAGCATTCCAAGTTTTTGAGATATAATGTACTGGAAGTTTAAAGGCTGTAGAAGCAGCTCTCTACGAGAGCTATAGAACCTTTAAATTTGGAGACAGAAAAAAAAAAAATATTGATTAAAGAGGGAAGAATCAAATGCTGGTAATTAGGAAAATTCGTTTCCATGTAATTCTTTCAGAGTCATTAATAACAATTCCTAATTGATTTAATTCCCATTTAGACTAGGAGATTCTTTATATTGCTTTGTAGTACAGACATTAAGCAATTTACTTAATTTCTACAGACTTCTTTCAGAGCTATGAATAGAAGGGATAATTCGGGTTTTAAGTTAGTTTATAAAGGTTTTAGTGCAACTTCAACAGTATGTCTGTTATTTTGAGGTGGCTGGTGCACCTAATCATGGCTTCCAGTTTTTTGTTACACCAGTCCTTTAAAACCACAATATTAGATCTAAGGCCAGACTTTAGAATGAGATTTTTCTACAGTTTTGCCCGAAATCTGATATTCAGGGCACTAACATACAGTATATGCCTCATTGAAACATATCTTATGAATACTAAAATCTGTTTGAATTGAAATCAAGGATTTTAGAATGGCATTTACCTCTTACCCCACCCTTTATAATCTAGATCTCTGCTTAAATTCTCCTGTGGATTGATGAATGCACATGGTTTCTACTTGAAAAGGCATTGATGTACAATACATAACATTATGAAAAGAAGTTACCTATTTTGGGACAGAAATGCATCTTGTGGTAATTGGCTGTACGCATGAAGCTTGTACTCTTAAATGCTCCTCAATATGAAAGCTTTAGAAAACATGGTGGAGAATGAAGAAATTGCTTGTTACAACAGCTTCATTGTCCACATTGTTTTCTACCCTAATAGACAAAGATCTTAAAGATTTCATCAACTTTAAATTGTTGTCTGCAACTTCTTTGAATTTGGACTGGTCTAAAATATTATTGTGTGGGAATGGGTTAAATGCTCCTCAATATGAAAGCTTTAGAAAACATGGTGGAGAATAAAGAAATTGCTTGTTACATTGTCCACATTGTTTTCTACCCTATGAGACAAAGATTTTGAAGATATCGTCATCTGCAACTTCTTTTATTTTGGACTAGTCTAAAATCTTATCAAGAGGGGACAGGTTAACTGCTTTAGGAAAAGCAGTTCAGTGTCCAATTGCAGTCTGATTCAATTGCTTTTTGCAAAAAACAAATGCTTTGTAGACCCAACATTTCCTTTTAATTGCAACCTCTTGTTCTTTGCTGCACAAATAAGTGAAATGTTAACGATAAATATCATATATTCCACTGTGCCGCTGTTGACCTTGAAAGGTGATGAGGGAGTTCTTGGAAAGTGTTAGGATTTCTTTCTAAAAGATGCATTAATTGCAATACAGCTCCAAAGAGACAAACAGATGTAACCTTTGTTTTTAAAGGCAAACAAAAATAGCAGTATGCTCCCCAGATAATTGATACATATTGAGTGTGAAAGCCAGATCCAAAATATTCCACCATCTATGACAGCTTAAAAGGTTTTACTGATCTTCAGACTTCTATGTGTTAATGAAAGAGGGTGATAAAACTACTAGTTTTCTTATAATCTGCAAGAGAAATATCAAAATGCCTCTCCTTTAAGATTACCTCCAGGTCAGGATTATAGTGTAGTTGGTAGCCCGTTTGATTCTCAATCATGAGGTCAAGGGTTTGATCCCTGAGTGTGGCGAATATCCTTTCTGACATTTGTCTCCCACCAATGGGTGGATAATCATAAACCTAAATAGGTGAGAGAAATACCAGGAATCTATTGTTAGGTGCTCTGATAATGACTGAAATACTGTTAAAAATAAACAAAGAATACTTTCAAATATGTTTTTGATCTTTCTTAAAGGCTGTTTGGGTATTGAACGGACAAAATTTCTCACCTTAATGCCTGCCCACTATGGAAAGCTTTGCTGAACAGAAAAACAAAAATGAATTTCAAAATTATTTCTTGGCAACATAAACAAAATTATTTTATGTTGTTCTTTCATTCTTTCATATTTGTACCTAAATTTGACAATCAACAGTCTGCCCTTGGCATCCTGTCAAATTATTTCTAAATGAGTCTCCAGCAAATATTGTTGGCATTTTATTGCTAATGAAGTTCTGCCTCTAAGGAAATTGACATGATCCCTAAGTCCATGCTGTTTCCTGTGGGTGTATCATTATTAGGGCTCATAGCATGACATTTACTCATCAACTTTTTCGTACATTAAAGTGTACCAGGTTCAGACTTTAAGTGTATTGTACTGAATAACTGTCTTGTGTTTCAAATTTGTCTGAAAAATCTGTAGAAGCCATCTTCTTCTTAAGTCTGGAAATGTATATGCCCTGGACATGATCAGGTTCATAGCTATCTTAAACCATAAAAGTTATATGACCACTATAATTGAATATATTCCTGTAAGTTGGTTTGAGAGGAAATTGGCTGAATTCGCAAGTTTTAATTTAGGATTAGATGTAATGAAATATAAGTGGCTTCTTAAATAGGTAGAGTGCCTATACCTGATGGGTAATAGTCCTATTTTATGTCTTTTGGGGATGAATGAAATAGGGAATATTGCCCTAGATTAGGGTAGTTCTCTTATACCTTGGTATGAATTGGACTATTATTGTATTTCATTTTTTTCTAAATATTCCTTTGACTGTAAACTTACATTTTGTTCAAATGATGTTGTCAGTCATGTACTTCTCATGATACCAATAGTAAACAGTTTGTCATCTAAACAGCAAATAAAATCTTTCATTTGTCCTTTTTTCTCTTCAACAGATATGTTTGGAAAAAAAAGTATGAGAAAGTGTTAAGCTTCCAAGAGAATTATTTCATATTTTTTACATCCTCAAGGGATAAGCAAAATGGATAAGTTAATCTGAAAAAAATCCTCAAGAAAGATTTTCTCTGTGGTTCAGCAGAATTACTCATTCGGAGTTCCGCGGTGTAAAACTTTCCCAGGGTTACAAGTGAAAAACCACAAAAATGATGTAACATGATTTTTACAGCATGTATCATTTTTTTTCTGTTTAGGTGTGGAGGGATACATGTACTGTAGTGGGGAAGAAAGTCACCCGGGAATAACGAGAATGCTTGTTTTATTCATTCTTGAAAGGTTTAACCTGTGCCATGTCAATGACGCTTTTTGACCCCCCCTTCAGAAAAACATTTTGAAAAATGAAGAAATTGCTTGCTACAAGCAAATCTTTCATTTTCCACAATATGTAACTTTTTATTGTTCTACCAAGAAAGTCGAAAAAATCTAAACTATCATAAATTGTAGCCTGTAACTCCTAACAATTTGGACCAGTTTAAAATCTATCATCTGGTAATGGGTTAAATAAAACCTGATTAGAGAAGACAGATATCAGAAACTCTGAAGCTTATTTCTTAACCCATTCCCACACAAGCCCTCATTTTTATGCACCTCAAGTATAAAGATTTAAAAAACAGAGTGGAAAATGAAGAAATTGCTTGTAACAAGCAATTTCTTCATTATCCACAATGTTTTCTATTCAAAAAGGTGAAACAATTTACAATTCCATCAATTTGAAATTGTCGTCTACAGCTTCTTTGAATCTGGACCAGTTTAAAATTCAATTATGTTGGAATGGGTTAAACTATTACCAGACAAAGATGTTGCAGACATTATTTTCAAGTTGATTGAATTGTAAAATATTTGTCTTTTTGAAAACATTGTGAATAATGAAAAAATTTGCTTGTAAATGTGTAATGATGCTTTTCTTGAAACATTCTTCAAAGCAATTTCTTTTCTGACTTTGATTTCCAAGGCTGTATTTCTTTGCGTAAATGCAAGATTGTGTGGTAATGGGTTAATATTTAGTTTGATATTTGTAATAATACACGGTATGAATTTATAACAGAAAGACAAACTCATTCAACTCTCCCTTTTAAAGCTCTGACACTGAACCAAGCATAACGACTTATGTTTGTTTGATTCATAATTATATAGGAAGGTTTTTGTTTATATGATTTAGGTTTGGGGTTAAACACCTCTTTTAACAGTATTTCAGTCATATTGCAGCGTCTGGAGCATCTAACTATGAATTCCTGGTATTTCTCACACCAGTACTATCACTACATCTTTTCCAAGCCTCCAGCTGGGTTTAAGATTGTTTGCTCGTTAGTGGGAGACAATGTCAGAAAGGATATTTTCCACAACCGGGGATCAAACCTGGGACCCCATGATTAAGGAGTTATACAAAAGTAGGAAATTATGTATTCTGATTATGAATATATTACTAAACCCGATACATGACATATTTTACATGTACTTGTTTTGAATGCTGTCAGTCACTGCAGGCCTTTGATTGACAAAAGTAAATAAAACTAAACAAACAATGTCAAGCTTCTAGGATTTGTCCTGTCAGTCAGAGATTCAAAAGTGTGGCCGTTTAGTCTGGTGTTGTCTCTATATCCAAGTGAAAAATTTGTTAAGTTGACATTATTCAGTCTCAAATATAGGTTAAAGATTTGGATAAAATGATTTGTCATAATTCAAAGAGCAATAGGAAAGTTGTAGCAAACAGTGCTTTCTCTCGCTAATTTGTAATTAATCATGGGTAGGAAAAATTCCTATCAGTATCTTATAGAAAAACATCAAGTATATAACAATATGGCGGGTGATCAAGTGAAGAATTCTGATATAGATTGTTATGAAAGTTATCCCATTTATCTACATTTTTTTTTTATTACACGGTTCAGAACGTAGCCAAGTACTTTTGCACTGGCAATTTCCTATAATGGCTCCGTAGAGACTACGTTGTTGGGAAAATTGGGAATATCTTGGATCTTATCGAGGCAAACAGCTTGACAAGTCGAAATGATAAAGCACTTGCGGTGTAATAAAGCCTTCTGAAGCTGTGGTTTCTCATTGTAATAACGTTCTTGTAGACGGAATAAAAAACATTGTAATGATTGCATGCATTTTATGAACAACACTTGAACATTTCTACAATTTTTGCTTGTGGCATTTTTTGTGCATTGAGGTAACTCAGTACTGAGTCATGATTTTGAAATAATTTCGCTATTTCAGTAAGAAAGAAGTGAAGTGAAAGAGGTGAAATCGTTATGATTTTATACATGCACTTGACGAAATCTTTTCCTGACACGCAGAGTCCTGCATGGCTCAGTGGTTAGGTGACTCTTATTTGAGAGAAGCTAAGGGTTATACCAGGGTTCGAACCCCTATCTTGTCACTAGTCATGTTTGTATGTTCTAAGGCTAGGCATAGAGAGCCCCAGCCAACCCATTCCAACACAGCAAAATTTTAGACTGGTCCAAATTGAAAGAAGCTGCAGACGACAATTTCATAATGATGGAATTTTGAATTTTTTCGTCTTTTTAGATAGAAAACATTGTGGATAATGAAGAAATTGCTTGATACAAGCAATTTCTTCATTTTCCACAATGTTTTCCAATGCTTTTTTCTCGAGGGGCGTAAAAAGGAGGGATTGAGTTGGAATGGGTTAAGTACTGGTGATACCTTGTGGAAGCACATGATTAACCCATTACTAGACAGAATTTTTTTAGACTGGTCCGAATTGAAAGGAGTTGCAGACGACAATTAAAAGTTTAAGAAATTTTAAATTAATTCAACTTTCTTGGAAGAAAACATTGTGTAAAATGAAGAAATTGCTTGTAACAAGCAATTTCTTCATTATACACAATGTTTTCCGAATTGTTTTTCTCGAGGGGCGTCCTAAAGCGTCAATGAGTGGAAACGGGTTAAGTGATCCTAAGTGACTTGACATACCTGGAAAATTGTTCTTAAAGCAAATTAAACCCCATAAAATTTTTTTAAAAAATCCTCACTCTGTTGTGAGTTTTTTACCCTTGTCATGCTAATCGGAATATTCCTGTTTTAGCAGTAGGTATAGACAAAGACCAGCCTTTATAAGTGTAGTCTGATCTTAGTCTACTCCTCCTGTTTGTCCTTTTCACCCCAGAGGTATATACAAGAAATATTGGTCTGTAACTAGTGCCTCCAGTGCCTTCAGCTCTTTGATTGTAAATTGCAACTTTGTTTAGGACTTATAATTTATGTGTTAGAAAAGAATCATAATTATGTGAATCTATTGATGAACCCTTTATAGGACAACAAAATTTCGGAGGAATTCAACCCATTCCCACTCAATCCCTCCTTATTACGCCCCTCAACAAAAAAGTTTGGAAAACATTGTGGAAAATGAAGAAATTGCTTGGATCAAGCAATTTCTTCGTTATCCACAACATCTTCTATCCAAAAAGACGAAAAAATTAAAAATTCCATCAACTTGAAATTGTCGTCTGCAGCTTCTTTCAATTTGGACAGGTCCAAAATCCTACTGTGTTGGAATGGCCGGGTTAAATAAATTTCATAGTGGTCTGAGACAGGATATTAATTTTTGAAGAGACTGATAACAGTTCACTGCATTGATCTGATCCTGACAGTTTCCATGGTAACCAAAATTGTAAATAAACACTGAAAAACTGTTGTGGGGAATCTGTAGGCTGACAAGGCTTGTCAGAACATATTGTTGTCTGATGAGAGAAAAAACAATCTGTGCTAATCTTGTATGTAGGTCACTCTACATGAGAGTGGATTCAGAGGTCAAAACAAGATTCAATTTATGACTGTTTTGAAAGTAAGGGTTAACCCACTACCGTAAGGCAAAATTTTGGACTGGTCCACTTAAAGAAGTTGCAGACAACAATTTGAAAATACTCAGCAGGACAAGGGTTAAAGCTAAATAAAGATCAGACCCAACAAATTTTGTGGTCTTTCAAGTCATAATAATTGAAGCATAAAATTCATTACCTTGGTTCAACATGTCATCTTTAGGTGATAAAAGACAATAACAATGAAATGTGAATTAACCCTTTCCTGTGCAATCCCTGGTTTTTACGTCTCTGTGATTCTATTAAGAAAACATTGTAGAAAAAGAAGAAATTGCTTGTAACAGTTTCTTCTTTTTCCACAATATTTCCTACCCTACTGAATGGTTATTTTTCTAATTAAATCCACTTTAAATTTTCGTCTGCAAAACCTTTGAATTTGGACAAGTTTGAAATTTTGAAAAACAGGCAAGGTTTAACCCTTGTCATGCTGAATATTTATCCTCTTTCCAATATATTCTAAAACTGTTACATCATTAGATTGATGTTGAGTTCCAAGATTTTTCTCAATATAACAAGCACAAGCATTTGTGCTGGCTGATCTTAGTCTATATACCTGATAAAGCCATTGCCAAAGCAGGAATATTCTGGGATCAGCATGACAAGGGTAAATACTTTTATGCTCTCAGGGTGCTTTGATGAATTGTCTGACAAAGAAATCAGTTTTTTATGCTAAAAACGTAAATATATTATTGTGCTTTTTTGTAATTATGAATTACTGGTACATCTGTCAACATTTTTGTTCTGACCTAAATAAACCAGTCCCATCCGATCTCGCTATTTCGAGCCCCACAAGACTAAAACTTTGGAAAACATAGTAAAAAATGAAGAAATTGCTTGTTGAAGAAATTGTTTGTTGCAAGAAATTTCTTCATTATCAACATTTTTTCAGACAAAGATTAATGTAATTCCATCAACTTAAAACTGTGTTTGGCAACTTGTTTCAATTTGAAATAGTCTAAATTTTGTCATCTGATAGTGGGTTAGAGCTGTTAGTATTGTATATCAAAACTATACATCTAGTTTAACCCTTTCCAACACAAGAAAATTTTAGACTGGTTCAAATTGAAAGAAGCTGCAGACGACAATTTCAAGTTGATGGAATTTTATTTTTTTTCGTCTTTTGGGATAGAAAACATTGTGGATAATGAAGAAATTGCTTGTCACAAGCAATTTCTTCATTGTCCACAATGTTTTCCAAAGCTTTTTTCTTGTGGGGCATAAAAAGGAGGGCTTGAGTTGGATTGGGTTAACCCTATCCTGTTTTTCATAATTTTAGACCCGCCCAAATTCAAAGGATTTGCAGACGAAAAATTTAAGTTTATTCTATTTGAAAAATAACCGTTCATTAGAGTAGAAATATTGTGCAAAAAGAAGAAATTGCTTGTCACAAGCAATTTCTTCTTTTTCCACAATGTTTTCTACAATTATAAAATCACAGAGACATAAAAACCAGGGATTAACCAGGACAGGGTTAAGGCAAAATACAGCTCTGTAAGCCAAAAGTTTTAGTTTGCATTAAAATTTTGCTACCTTAATAATTTGATTCGGCCCTGAAGCACAAGATCTTGACAGGTAAAAAAGCATGGAAGGGTAAAATATGCTGCATCAGAGTTCAGGATGCAGTTATCTATAAATAGAAATCTAAATTCATTAGATGCAATTGACACTCCAGGCATTGATTATTTAGGAGATTTTTCTCTTTTATTTAGGTTTTAATTAAAATTTTGAACAGTTTAATCTTTGAAGATGTGCAAAGAAGGAATCTCTGATTTGATAAACCTTTTTTAGTCTTTGTTTGACTTGTTTTTCTGAGGAAAAATTAAATTGAATCCCTCTCAGACACTTCATTGTTTCTTCTTGTTTACCAGACAATAAAAATTAAAACTGGTCCAAATGGGAAGAAACTGCAGATGACATGTCGAATTGCACTGAAATTGGAAAAGAAGTGCCAAATAGGGTATAAAACATTGTGAGAAGGAGAAATAGCTTGTTACAAGCACAAAGTTTTCCATGATTATATTTCATAACGGCCATTACCTGAGAAGGCAAAATTTTAGACTGGTCCAAATTGAAAGTAGTTGCAAACAAAAATATAAAGCTTATGAAATTTTGGATTTTCTGTACTTTTAGGACAGAAAAAATTGTGAATAATGAAGAAATTGCTTTTAAGCAATAATTCTTCATTCCACAATGTTGTTGAAAGCCTGAGTTCTTTGGGGTAACCAAGAGCATCATTGTGTGAAAATGGGTTTCGGAAAGAGTCATTATGTCACACTTGGACCCCTTCTATGTTTTCCAAGCTATTTTCCAGCAGGGAGTCAAAAAATGGCATTATATGGAATAGGTTAACTGGAATCAAGCCATTCCCACACAATGACGCTCTTTGAAGCCCCACAAGAAAAACAATTGGGAAACATTTGGAAAATGGAGAAATTGCTTGTCACAAGCAATTTCATCATTTTATACAATGTTTTCTAGCTAGAAAGCTGAAAATATCTAAAATTTCATAAACTTTAAATTATTGTCTGCAACTTCTTTCAATTTGGCCGAGTCTAAATTTTGCCATCTTGTAGTGTAATCTTGTAATGTAATCTTTTCAAAAACTGTTTGACCCTTAGAATTTCATGCCCAAGGAATCGGTGTTTCCTCAATTTCAAGAGCTATTACAAGCCCTGTATACAAAGACTTAACCCATTCCCTATCTTTGATTAGAAATGAAATGTAGGGAATAAATTGGAAATTCAAAACAAAAACCTGATGTCCTCAAATCTGATATCATGGTAAGCTTGCCAGATGGTTGTCTAAGGTTTGGATTGCCTTTGTTGTTTAGGTTGTTCAGCTTTGTATAGGTGTCAGAGGACAGATTTTGTCCTAGGTGATTTGCTGTTTTCATTTCCTTTTAATATCGGTGTGATTTAGGCCCTTCAATGCTGTATAATTGACATGAACTGGGCCTGGCAGATGATTATCCTTTCATAAGGAGGATCATTTGTGAGCATTTATGAGTCTTTCATTCCCCTCCATAGACAGTTTGTAGCATCTTTGTATGAAATTTGTCCAACCAGCCTTCTGTTAGCATTCTAGGTTGACTCTTTGAACTTTTTGGCCATCATGAGTTCTACAGAGTCAGAATTTAATTACATAACTCGGTAAGTAGATTGTAAATAACATCTTAATCTAGATCAATAGCAGCATGTTAGCCCATTCCGACACAATTACACTTTTTGATGCTCCTAAAGACAGTTATACAGTTTTGCTTGATACAAGCAATTTCTTCATTTCTAGACTTATTTCTTCCAGACTAAAAATTCTCTCAACATGTAATTGTCTTCATCAACTTCTATGTGTTTGGACCAGTCTGAAATTTTATTGCCTGGTTATGGGTTAACTGAGCTATAATTGTTCCTCTGAGGTGAAAAACCTGAACAAGGAATTTCTTCAATTTCCACTTTTTCTACCAAGAATGTGGACAATTTCTAAAATATCATAAACTTTAAATTGTTGACTGCAACTCAATTAAATTTTGACCAGTTTATAATTTTGTCATCTGGTAATTGGTTAATAAAGAGATCAGGCAACAATAGAATAAGGGTTGGGATAGACTGTTCTGTTCAGACATAAGCAGAACTTTATTTCATTCTTGTGGAAAAACATGTACATGTGGTTCTTTATAATTAATTTTCTAGGAACTAATTAATGTGAGGATAAAATTCTTTATGGCATGTTTAACCCTTGGTCTATTTCTCAATAGCATATGTTTTTCATGAAAATTATTTGGTTGACACTGAAAACTGACTATATTCTATAATATGCAATTATATGCATTTATATATCGAATTTTCTGAAAATATAAAGTAGGCAATTAATACTATACATACATGTATTGTAAGAAAGTTAACCCTTGTCATGCTGAACCCAGAATATTCCTGTTTTGGCAGGAGGTGAAGACGAAGATCAGTCTGCATATATGTGCAGACTGATCTTAGTCACAACCATCTGTGTGACTATTTCTTCAGAGCTATTCCCCAGACATATATTCAAAATGAATATCCACCATGGTTGGTACTTCCAGTGCTTTCAGCCCTTTTATTTAAATGCAATTTTAATGAGAATTTTATTCAGCATGACAAGGGTTAATGCACCATCTATCATTGCAGTTATTTTCTTTATAGGTGTAAAAGGCATTTCATTTAAAAATTTTCCCCTTTTCCAGTTTTGTATAGCACCCCAAACCATTTGTTGACCAGAATTGACAAGTACACATATAATGACCATATTACCAGATGACAAATTTTAGACTGGTCTGTAATGTCTAAAAGCTCTATTGTGAGGGAATGGGCTAATGGAATAAAGCAGATTTACATTCTTCTAAGTTTATGTTAATTGCAAGATTTATGAAAGAAATCCCTGTTTCACATGCTCTGAAAGTTAACACATCAAAGATTTATTCAAGTTGTAGATTTTATTTCTCATAAACTACTAGAAAGCAGGTGTTGTTATAGAGGGGAGAGGAGGAATAAGAAAATATGTTTTTACTAGGAAACTAGAGTTATGACCCTCAAAAATTCATTTTTTCCCTATCTTGACCCTATGAATTTCTCCCAATTGACCCCCTTGAGAGAAAATCTTAGGGTCAAAATAGAGTGTTTTTTTATGCCTGAATATTCAATGATCTACCATATACAAACGTATACAACTAAAGATTATGCAAACTAATTACATACTTCTGGTCTGTTGGCACTTAAACCATCGAATATACACATGGTTGTTTTGACCTCTTCAAAATCTGTTTTGACCCCTAGAATTTCATGATTAAGGGGTCAATGAGTTTTCCTGTACATCATTATTACAAGAAAAATAGCAATCAATATACAGCAATGTATTATGTACAAGTATATATCTGAAGTATTTACAGATTTCCAATCATGGTCAGAACGCCCCAAGTGAGAAAATCCATAATTGGCATTAAGGATTGATATCAAAAACGGCTACAAGATGGTCAGTTTGTTAAGTGGTCAATGATATTGGCAATGATGACTGACCACTTTGACATTCCAGTATGGAGAAATCAATATCCCCTGATACCACTGGAATTGGCAAAGGTCTAAATGTAGCTTTCCTTTTCACAAAAATTGCTTTTGATGTTAATATAATCACAGAGGTCTAGATAAGAGGGGGTAACAACATTTTATAATCCATATTTCTTTACATAACCTGTTGTTGTAAGTACTCCTTTGAATTGTCTTGTCATATTGGTGAAAATATTTACATCTAAATTACGAATTGTGTCTCTATCTGTAGCCATGAGATTATATCACACAACATGTTTGTTGGGCTTGCATAAGATTAAGATGCTATTTTTTGCAAATAACATGGGGCCCTATGGATACAAGGGTTTGGCCCACAAGCATCCTTGCTAAAATTTGGATGTCAGTTATTTAAACATTAACTGTCTGTTCACTATTATCATGTTTGCCATAAATATTAAACTGAAACAATGAATTATCATAAAAGAAAAGTTAAGAAAAATTAACACATTTCCAATGAATTATCTAAAAAGAAAAGTTAAGAAAAATTAACACATTTCCACACAGTGACTCTTTTTGACATCAAGATAACAATTATTTTTTACCAAGAAAAATGAAAAAATCAAATATTTTGCAAGCTTTAAGTTATTGTCAGAACTCCTTTCAACTTTCATGAATTTGATAGATTAAATTATTGTGCTTCACTTAGACTGATAACTAGATAGATTCATTAACCCATTCCAACTCAATCCCTCCTTTTTACGCCCCTCGAGGAAAAAAGCTTTGGAAAACATTGTGGAAAATGAAGAAATTGCTTGTATCAAGCAATTTCTTCATTATCCACAATGTTTTCTATCCAAAAAGACGAAAAAATTCAAAATTCTTTCAACTTGAAATTGTCGTCTGCAGCTTCTTTCAATTTGGACCAGTCTAAAATTTTGCTGTGTTGGAATGGGTTAATATAATTTTCAAAGTGATTTTAAGAATAACAATAATTAATGTTCAAAAGATTACTTGATTGCAAATTATTACCAGTTTTTATTTCAATGATAAGCCTAAATTGAGACATCTATGAGATGACTGTCCCATAGCTTTGATGACAAGGTTTCCTTTGGTAGTTGGCTACATCTCCCACTCAGCGAAAACAATCCACTTTTGATCAATTATTGGGGCTTGCAGGAGAGGCATTAAACCAAGTACAGAAGCAATAATGGGCCCCTACCGATATACGAAGTTGTCCTGAAAATTGCCCTTTAATTAACTCCCTTGACTTGACTGGGTAGTTCCGGTTTAAATTTACTATATAGAGTATATAAGGGCTGAGACTAAATGCTCCTATTTTGCGTAGAATCAGATATTTTTTTCAGAATTTCATATAGAGGAATGTTGAGTACTCTTAAAATACTCTTGGAATATGTAATTGTTGTGGTAGTTTATATTAACGTTGACACGCTTTAATCGTTTTTCTCTCCCGACCTAGGAACCAATTTCATTCTCGTCCAGGTTTCACATTTTACTTCTCATTTTCTTTCTGTAAAGGGTTAAATGGTAAATCAAATTTAAAAGTTAACGATGTCCTCTCATGAACTGCTGTTTTAATCCAAGTAACTTACACGCTTCTGATCGGTATCTCTGATTGCGTAATAGACCACGGGTGGTATTTGGGATATACACTGGATATATCTCATAGTGATCGGCTATTTGCTTTTGATTTTCAACCTATATCGCCTTATTACAAGTTAGAAAGGAAGTCGTTTTCTATTCCATCTAATTCTAAAAAAATTACGATTTTGTACATTTTAAATAGGATTTTAAATACAAGAGGCAAACGAAATTTATTTTAAAACGTTTCTCATTAAGACAAATTTGGAAAAAAATGTTTAAGTAAGAAAAATCTGAAAAAACATGTTTAAGATCCCTTTTTTACAACAAAAGATTTGAATTTTTAGTAAATATACATTGTATCATATATGTCATTGCATGATATATCTCTATATAGTAATAAGAATTTTGTAAATGGGCTAACACGTTCAAAAAGATTGTCATAGTTTGATCTTTGTAACACTTCTTACGGTCAGCTCTTTTATATTCCACTTTTTGTATTTCTCACTTTTTCTCAAATACTTAAATACATGAAATGATATATAAAACAATAAATTAAAAAAACAAAACATTCAGTGGGGTAGAAATACTGTGGAAAAGGAAAAAATTGCTTGCAACAAGCATATTCTTTTTCTACAATGTATTCTCAATTTGCATATTCTTTTTCTACAATGCATTCTCATTTTGAAAGCCACAGGAATGTATAAACCAGGGTTAACCAGAATAAATTTTATATAAAAAATATAAATTTGTGCACTCATCTAATATCAGATGCTAAAGCTCGTGCAGGTTGATTGATTTAAATTGGTTTACCCATTCACACACAATGACGCTTTTAGGTGCCCCTTAAGACAAATAATTGGGAAAACATTGTGTAAAATGACACAATTGCTTGTAACAAGCAATTTCTTCATTTTGCCGAATGTTTTCTGCCCAGAAAGATGAAAATAGCTACAAATTCATGAGCTTAAAGTTGTCATGTGCAACTCGTTTAAATTTGGCACAGTCTAATATTTTGCCCTTCAGTTATCGGTTAAACACCTCTTTCAACGTTAAATCAGTTACTAAGCATAACGGACATTTCATATGAGCAACCAGCTGCTCACCCTACTTAGACCTTATCATTTGCCGATTGGTAAGAAATTAATGATATATCTTACTTGCCATTGGTAAGAAACGAATGTTATATCTTGGGAGGACCTAAAGAGGCAACAATCATTTCCTCAAGCCTTCAGGCACTTTGCAAAGATAGTTGAGGATAATGTAGTTAAATTTTGGTCAAATTTATTTCATATTCACCAATGAAAAGGGTATTTGGTAAATTTCCATGGTCATGAAATGAAGACGTATGGAGAGCTTCTTTGTAACAGTTTCCGTTTGTTAAATGACAGATATTTTATAAATTCAAAGCCCCGCTTGACACGTGAAACCATTTTTTTAAAAGGAAATCAAGGAATGTATTTCCGTGAGTATCATTGTATTTATTTCGATCAAAAAAGCTCTTTTTATGGTAATTCATACGTATATCCGGAATTAGGGTATATCCGAAAAATACACTTTCATATCGGCTCATTTACGATTGTAAGCACGCAAAACGTCATTTAGCTTTAAAAATTAAGCTTAGCTGTTAAAATAAAGTAGTCTCTAGATCATCTAGGGTTTCAACATTGATGACACGTAGTAAGAGCTGGCAACAACCTGTTTATGTTTTCGATACCGATATTATCGATTTTTTCACCGGAACTACCCAAAGATTTAAGGGAGGTCACTCTAATACCAAAGCTAAGCGGAGTAACTCTGGATATCGGTAGGGGCCCATTCAGTCACTTGTAAAGAAGGGAAATCCATCTTGAAAGAACATTTGTAGTTGAAGTATTCTGAAGCTTGCAGTCTAATTGACAGGCAAAAGGCAATTTACAAATATACATGGCTGATAAGCATCTCTCTTATGTCTATTTGTGTCTGCATTACAGAAATCTTGTTACAAAACACATTTATATAGATCAATCTTTTGTTCTTACAATCAATATTTTTAATCAAATCACCATTTTTAAAAGTCCAGCGAAAGTTTAGAATTTACAAACTTTTTTAAATAGAATTTATTTTTTTGAATATTAAGTAGAGAACAAAAACTTGAAATGTTATTTTTTATCTCTAAAACAGTTGTCTAGAACACCAAGGCACTATCAGCTGTATAATCTGGCAGATGTGGTTTGATCAAATAACCAGAATTTCAATTCCATGTAGATTTCTGTGCCCCCATATTTCACACCCATAAGTTTAATGACTTTAGTGAATAATAAAGTCACTATTTTAGGAAACCTATTTGTATTTTTGTACCATTTGGAAATAACATTAGCCTAAATTTCAAAGATTTGGCCATTGATTTCATACTAGAAGATTTGTTTGTATTTTAAATGTGATTCAACAGCTTCTTGATATTGCTAATGACTTGTGCAAAGGTTTTGAGCATCGAATTAAACTGATGATTTAATATTACCCATTGACATGCTAAAAAATATTTTTGTATTGGCAGGAGGTGTAGACAAATATCAGCCTGCATATACATGCTGCTATAGACCTTTGTCTACACCATCTGTTTTCTCCATTTAAACCAACAGTTGTTTATGAAATTAATTTTCAAGCAAAATATTGGCCTATAAGGCCCTTTCACTGCTTACAGTTCTTTGATTTAAGAAGGGTTTTACTCAGCATGAAAATGGTTAATGGTTTACTTGCTTTAAACCTATGCAAGCTCCTCTGTTCTGATCTTAGGCCATTAGAAATGATATTATTTGAATGGACAGGGTTAGGATCAGTAGAAAAAATCTGTTATAAGTAAAGGATTTGAGTTTTTGGTAAATGTATTGGCAATAAAAAACAACATTGTAGGTGTTGTTTTGGAATGTCCAGTATTAAATGACCCTTGAAACAAGCTCATAACTGAGATGTTTACAGTTGCAGAAAATTGACCACTGGCTTTGATCTGTCTAGACCCTAATTGATATATCACTCAAGCACACAGTTGATCTACAGAATTCCCAGACTTGGCTTATGACTATAACTGTATAAAGCAATATATTGGCTGAGAACTACTTGTTTCAACAGTTTAAGTTTGAACAGGACAAAAATGATAACCAGAATTAAGTGTCACAGATCTTAACCCATCACCACATAGTGAAGCTTTTTGATCCAATGAAGAAATATTGTCAATGAAACTTTGTGAGAATAGCAGGGCACTTATTTTCCAAATTCTAGAGCAATTAAAAATTGTCTGCAACTTCTTTCAAATTGGACCAGTCTAAAAATTTGCAGTAAGGTAATATATAGTTAAAGATAAATATTGCATTCTTTTGACATGTCAGAAATTGACTTGTTTCTTCGGAATGCATGAACATTTGGCTAGTAGACTAATGACAGGTAATCTAGATCTTTACAAAACAACCATAGATCTTTCTTTTTTCCCTAATTATAGGAAAAAATTAAGGAAATCAACCCAATTCCAGAAGACAAAATTTAAGACTCAGGTCCAAATTGAAACATTTGTATCAGATAACATTTGATTTATATTGGGGGTAGAAAATATTGTGGGAAAAAAGAAATGCTAGTTATCAGAATTAACCTTGCATGTTTGGTAGTTACCAGTAGTACATTTAACCCATTACCTTTAGGCTAAATTTTAGATTGGTCCAAATTCAAAGGAGTGCATACGACAATTTAAAGTTTATGAAATTTTATATTTTTTCAACTTTCTAGGTAGAAAACATTGTGGAAAATAATGAAATTGCTTTTAACAAGCAATTTCTTCATTTTCCACAATGTTTTTCCAATTGTTTCTCTAGAGAGGCATCCAAATGTTTCACTGTATGGGAACGGGTTGACCTACCAATGAAATTTTGGACTATTCCCAGACAATGATGCTTTTTGAACGCCGCTCAATGAAATAAAATTTGAAAAGCATGGTATAAAATGAAGAAATTTCTTAACCTAAATTTCATAAACTTAAAATTGTCATCTGCAATTCCTTCGAATATGGACCAGTCTAATATCTTATCATGTGGTATTGTGTTAAGAGAGAGAAAAATGTAATAGAGGTCTACTATCAAGTATCATCCAATATATTTCACTCCACTAGAACTTTGTTACAGTCTTATGCCATGTTACAAGGATGTAATTAACCCATTTCCACAAGATATTTTAGACTGGTCCAAACTAAAAGATGATGTAGACAACAATTTCAAGCTTGTGGAATGAAATAAGTCTTTGCCTTTTTAGGGTAGAAAACACGGCGGACATGAAAGAAATTGCTTCTTACAAACAATTTCTAAATTTCCCATAATTTTTTCAAAAGCTTCTTTCCTGAGGTTAGAAATTGTTGTGTGGGAATGGGTTAAACCAATTATCAAAGAAGAAAAAATTACACTGGTACAAATTCACAAGTAGTTTTTCCCAATGGATTATGTCGGTTTAAGATAAGCATTATCCATTTGAGTGCAGTACCTTTATATTCAGTCCCATAGATTTTAATATACTGTCCACTGATCCAGAAATTAACATACACAGTGATCCAAATGTTTAAATTCCGCTATTTTATTTGCTGCACACATGGCCACAAAACAAGAAAATTATGTGGTTGCATGAATTATTAACCATTGTTATTTGCTTCATTTGACATAATGAAAAACATATTTCAGTCAAGATTTATTTTATAGTTTTTGTGTAAAGATGTTACCCTAAATTAGATTTGCAAATATTTTCTTCTTGAATTAACCAATTCCAACCCAATCTCACCTTTGTACGCTTTGGAAAATATTGTCAAAGATTTTCGTCAAAGTGTACCATAGTGCTTTGAATCATTTCTACACTTTAACCCATTCCTACACATTGACACTTTTAGACATCCCTCAAGTTAAAGTTTCAGGAAGACTTTGTGGAAAATGAAGAAATTGCTTATTGCTAAAACAGTAATATTCCAGGTTTAGCATGAATAACATTAACCTTTAACGTTTTCTACCCGAGAAATCTGAAACTTCATAAACTTTAAATTGTTGTCTGCAACTCCTTTCAATTTAGACAAGTCTACAATTTTGCCTTCTGGTAATGAGTTGATAGCCTGAAGTAAAGCTTGTTAATATAGGTAAAGGTGCTGAGGTTGTTAGGTGCAGGCAATTGTATGTGCTGATGCAGCCAGTTCAGGGCTTTCAAATGACCCAGTCACCTGTGAAGTAATTTAAAAGTTAATTGAAAAATGCCCTGCCCCAATAACTTAACCCTTTCATGGCAAGCATTTTATTAACCCCTTACCACACAGCAAAATTTTAGATTGGCAATTCAAAGAAGTTGCAGATGGGTCTTTCTGCGTAGAAAAGAAGGTTAAAAAAGAAGAACTTGCGAGTAACAAGCAATTCCTTCACCTTCATTCTTGTTTTCCTTAACCAATTCCCACTCAATGACACCTTTAGACGCCCCTAAGAAAGAAAAGCTTAGGAAAACATTGTGGACAATGAAGAAATTGCTTGTGTCAAGCAATTTCTGCATTTTCCACAATGTTTTCTATCCAAAATGATGAAAAATTCAAATTCCATTAACTTAAAATTGTTGTTTGCATCTTCTTCCAATTTGGACTAGTCTAAAATTATCTTGTGTGGGAATGGGTTAATACCATGCGGTGCTATCTACAATAGCAAGCTCCTCAGAGAGAATTTCAATCAGCCCTATTCTTTCTGTTTTCTTGGACAAACTCATCATATACTTCATGACGGCGGCACGCATCCTCTCCGACTATTTGTCTCCCACCAATGGGTTGATAATCAAAGACCTATGTGGGATAACAGCTGGAGGCTAGGAAAGGATGTGATGGCGGTACTGGTGTGAGAAATACCAGGAATCCATTGTTTGGTGCTCCAACCGTTGCAATATAACTGAAAGATTGTTGAAAGCGGCATAAAACCCCATTCAAACAAACAAACATATACTTCATCCTTCACTTGTAGAACTCCTTCATTTCAACAACTATTGTATAACTGTTTGACTGTACATGTATGTAATCTTCAAGTTGGAGGAAATAAAGAATTTGTATGTATGTATGTGCCAGACACAAAAGGTTTCATTGAGAAACGACAATTTTTTAGGACTGCCATTGACATAAGTTGCTGAATGCCTCACTTAAAGCAGCTGTAAATAGACTAAGCTTAAAGGAAGTCCATATTACAAAGACATTGTTAATATTGGACAAAAGCTGGAGCAACACTTTGGGCCAAAAGTTCAGATCAGCATAATACAGCCACTGATTCAACAAACTTGACCAACAAATGACAAAGCAAGATTCAGACGCCTACATGTTTACTTTGTCCAAAACGGTAGGTGACCACAACCCTTGAATTAATTTACGTCGAATTTTCAACATTTAAAAATACTGAAGGATTTCAGCAAATTTAGTAAATTTTGAAAAAAAGGAGGTGAATGACATTATTGTCAAATACTTTTTATGTCCAAATAAGGTCATCACAGATTATTATAACAATGGAATCTGGTTATATTCAGTTCAGGTCATTTCAGAAAATGAGGCTAATAAAAATTCCAAATTCAAGCTGTTATATTATTTTGTCAGTCTGTCCATCTGTCCAACTAATACTTATGACACTTATGTGAGTCATTTGTGTCAAAAGTATGATCTATTGTGGCATGTTTTGATGCTTTGCTACGTTCTCTCGAATCTTTAAGTATGTTGAGAATCATAATCTTTATTCATTTACCCATTACCACACACACACAAATTAGACTGTTCCAAATTTAAAGAAGTTGCAGAAGACAATTTCAAGCTGTTAGAAATTCAAATATGTCTGTCATACTTGGTATAAAAGAACAATCTGGAAAATGCAGAAATTGCTTGTAACAAGCAATTTCTTCATTTTTCGCATGGTTCCCCTGAAGAATTTTTTAGGAACGTAAAAATGTGGGACTGTGTGATAAATTAATAATGTACAAAAGCTTAATCAAAGTTGTATTGGTGTTGTCATACATGATTGCAGAATGATTCCCAAAGATACTGACCTCATGGATACCCTAAACTCTGTTTCAAAATGTCCAAAACATGAAGCCTGTCAGTATTTGTAACAAGAGATGACACCTCATTCTGTAGTTAATTGAATTTTTAATTATTTTTGTATAATGAATATTTGACGATACAAAACCAACAAAGCTGATATGAATACCTGAGGAGGTCATGGCGTGCTTAAAATATTGTGGACAAGTTTATTCTTTGCTGTGGTAAATTGGCAAGCAATTTCTCCTTTTTCCATGATGTTTTCTCTAATATAAAATCACAATGATGTAATATCCTGAGTTTTTACAGGAAAGGGTTAAGTGAGCTTTGCTTCGAAAAACAGTCAGCCTAATACAAATAGAGGGATATTTTGGATTTTAGATTCAATTTTTTTTTAAACAATACTTACACAAAACCTGTGATGTAACTACATGTACTTACTATAGAATCGCCTCATTGAGACACTACAATGAGTACCAACAACATAGGCTAACTTTACGAATTTTAGACTGATATTACCTCCCCTCTTTTCTTCAACTGAGGATATAACTACAATATAGTTCAAAGTGTTTTTAATCATATGGGAAAAAATGAATCACAGGGGTCTAGATAAGATGGGGAAACAGCATTCTAATCTATCTTTCTCTTGTGGGTACTCATTTGAATCGCCTTGTCCAGATGATTCAAATGAGTACCTACAACATAGAGTTTATGGCAGTATTTGTTAAATATTCAAATGAAGAATACGAATTACGCCCTCTTTCTGTAGCTCTGAATCAGGTTTACATTTATCATCTGATCCAATGAGATTGCTGGCATGTAACATTGTACGAATTCTTCAAAATCTTGACATGATAGTGATACATGCAAAACTGAAATTGTTTAACAACAGTGAGAAAATAACAAAAACTTTTCTTTCATGCAGATTAAAAAAAAACAACAAAAAACATAATACCGATAGTAAGCTTAACCCATAAACTTATCTTGACGTAATATAATCTGGAATCTGAGATCTAAGAAAAACATTATAAGCAATATTATCTGATCTGAGTTTTGGGCTAGCTGTATATACCACCCAGTTTGTCTGAACTTTTTGTTGCCATCACTCAAGGGAGTGTATATCAAATTCCCAAACTCTAAAATCTTGGCAAAAAACAAACCTTTTGGTAGAAAGTTTACTCTTGTCACACTGAACAAGTTTGTTTTCAAAAACTACATTTCAATCAAGGTACTGTAATCACTGGAATCTCTTACACAGAACTAATACTTCTTTTGACAGTTGATTTTAAAAACAACTATATCTTAACAGGGACAGGCAGGTAATGTAGACTAAGATCGGACTGCATATATGTGCAGGCTGATCTTTGCCTGTGCCTTCTGCCAAAACCTGAATATTTTGTGTTCAGCTTGAAAAAGGTTTACAGAAATTCAAGGTCTTTCAGCAGCTTTGTAGATTAAAAGTTGGTTTAAACTGTGTATTTCCGAGCACCTGGTTATAAGCTCAGCTGGTGGCTTCCTGTGCTCTCAATCCTTGAGTCTTGAGTTAAAATCCTGGCTGTGCCAAAATTCTTTCCGACATTTTACAAAAGGTATCGTTAAAAGCATCTTGGCTCTAAGCAATTGGCAAATGATAAGTTGCACACCTTATTTGGATTAGCAGCTGTGGGCTCAGAATGAATGTTGTGGTTTTACTGGGGTGAGAAATAACAGGATGCCATGGTAAGGTGCACCAGCCCACTGTGATATAACTGAAATATTTTGGGAAATGGCATTACACCCATGCAATCGGTCATTAGATTGTCTGTATCATTTGCAATCACAAAAAATGTCCTTGCTCTTCAATTTTGTTGCAACTTGCATCGTATATAGAGTATAACTGTTTATTTAAATGTAAGATCGATTTTTCTATCATTGAGTGAAGAACAAAAGCTTTAGTTGAAGGAGCCATGAGTTAAAATATGCTTTAGTTGTTCACGAAATGAAAGATAACTTGATCAGCAATCATCTTACACATAAAACAATTTTTCCATTTCTTATTTAGGGAGAAATTCTAAAATCTGTTTTTTGCACATGATATCACGAATTACATGCGAATCTGACGCCATCACCAATGTCTTTGGTCCCGCACAAACATTCATTAGGGCGCAATAAATGAAAGTAGGGCTAAATCAACCAAAAGAGTCAGTTTATCATTATGATATTTTCAACATTTTTTTTTCGGTGTAATCATCTCAATAATCTACTGGAAAGCATATAAGAAATTTGTATAATAATCACTGTACACAAAAATAACAAGACTAAAATTATTAGCTTAGACTTTTAGTACAAAACAATCAGCTGAATCCTTTTTTTTTTTTTTTTTTAAAGTGTCATATATAAACTAGGTCAGATTTCTACTAAATTGAGCCCACTGTTTTTCCCTTGGCATGACTCAGATTACGCATTTCAGAGATCAAATTTAGAATTTTGTAAAGAAATCTTGCCTGTTTGTGTGTAAATTATTCATTGCATGCGTGACTGGAAAGATAATGGGGTGTAATGACTTGGCTAATGTTTTGCCATGCTGTCAATGTGTCTTCAGAAAAAATGTTTGATAGATTCAGATGAGAAAATGAAAATCAAGCTAATATAGGTTCAAGAGACAAATTTTAGACTAGTCTTGAATGTTGAAGTAAGAAAATCTATGTAAGTAGATCTGATAAAGGAATGCTTCTTTTAGTGACATCTTTAGGATGAGAATCTTAGCAACTAAACTGAATGATGGCTTGTTAAGTTTTGTAGCGGCAATTCAGATTTTGGTGTCTGTTAAATATGATATTCTTCCTGTCCATTTTGAATCCAGTGTGCCAGACAAAGAAAATCCCAAAAGATCTTGAATTATTACACAATGATTCAAAAATTTTGTAGTTTTGTTTGATTTTGATCTCATAGGATTGGTCTGTTTGCTTGGATTATATTTAGTGTGGTTGGGAGGAATTTGTTCCAGATCCAGAATATTAGGTAATCGAATAAAGTTGATTTCATCTGGGGCAGTAGGTTTTGATGTATTGATATTTTTTGCAGTATAGTAATATTCGGAAATATTGGATGTCAAAAATCTAGACTTAGCTACAAAATGTGATTGATGACCGTCTGGGATTTGAGGGACCTCTGATTTAATTATTACCAACTTTTTTGTTGCTTTTGTTACATGGAATGCATTTGGCCCCTAATTCACTAACTCTCTGATTGATAGATTTCTTTAATTAAATCAATTTTAGTTGGTCAATAATAATATCTCATGTAGAGCCTTACTATCAAGAATTTTTTGTATCATGTTAAAAATATGCAGTCAAGGATATCAGGGCTTGTGCATTGAGGGGTCATTTACTCTTTGACCATGAAATTCTGAAGGGTCAACCCAAATAAGGAGCCAATCAAGAGAATTGATTTGAAGTGTAAACTGACCTTTCCATGTAAAGATAGCAGTCAATTTGTACAATTTTCAATGATTCCCAAGATACACCAGTAAATAATTGAGTTTTAATCCTTAGAATTTTTTTTGCGATGGGGGTCAATTTCTAAGGGTCAAAATTGTTATTTAGATAAACCCTGGTTTATGCTTCGAACATGATCCCTGAATATGTTTATCATTGCACTATTATTATGTTTGGAATATATAGTCTGTAGACATAACCAATTGATTTTGGACCGAGTCCATCTTAATTATCACAAAGTGCCTTGATTTGTTGATAACCTGAGTCTGTGCTATTTAACTTATTCCCACACAATGATGCTTTTTGATGCCCCTAGAGATAAAAGCTTGGAAAAACACTGTGGACAATGAATTTGTGTTTGTGTTGCAATAACTTATGTAGCAGAAATCAGACCTAATGCACATGGGTTGGAAATTTTTAAGACTTTTTTCAGAAATGTATCAAAGTCAAAGGACTGAAAGCACTGGAAGCACTTTTTTGGTATTCAATTTATTTAGAAAATTGATTTCATGAAAATTCTGGATGGAATTTGACAAACAGACGGACTGTAGACTGAAATCTAAGATCAGACTGCACATTTGTGTTCAGCATGACAAGGGTTGACTTAGTTCACTGAATTTCATTTCAATTGCAACATGATCAACATTGCTAAATGGTTTATGGATGCTTGTACTGTATTGAACCTCGCTAATTGGAAACATCACTGGGTGATCAATAATATAATGAGAAAATGAGAAAATTTCAATTTATTTTCTAAATTATCTGCAAAAAATCATTATGGCCTTTGTTTCAAAATATAACCAATTTAGTATCAAGCCCTAAACTACCATAGTTTTAATGTACATGTATATTAATTTGGTATGAAACATTCAATTACTTTTCATTCAAAGTAGAATATGGGAATCATTTTATGACCTTTGACAGTGCAACTGATAGATACAGACATAATGTATTTCTTGTCAGACATGATTCAGTTTATATTGGACATATTCCAGTGTAATTATCACATCAGAAATTGCATTTATTTTTCTTATTGTCTGGGAAAATAGAATCTGGCAAATAAATGAATAAATTAGTTATTCTCTTTCAGGAAAATGTCTATGATCATGAATTATATAATTTTGTCCCAATTTACAGTATATGTGGTAATATGCATTCCCATACAATCTCACCTTTTAACATCTCTCAGCAGAAAGATTTTGGAAAATATTGTGGAAACAAAGAAACTGATGGTTATAAGAAATTATCCATAATGTTTTCTCTCTCAAAAGACTTCGAATTTGAAAATTTCATCAACCATGAATAGTAGTCTGCAAAGTCTTTGAAATTTGACAAGTGTAAGACTTTGGCATCTGGTAATTGGTTAACCCTTGTCATGCGTAGCCCAGTGTATTCCGGTTTTGGCAGGAGGTAAAGACCAAGATCAGCCTGCACATAAGTGCAATCAGATCTTGGTCTACACCTCCTGCTTGTACTTTTCCTGCCAGAGTTTTTTTTATAAAATTGATTTCTGAAGAAATGGATTTTTTAACAACAAGTTCTATCAGTGCTTTCAGCCCATTGATTTTACAGCAATTCAGTAAGGTAATTTATACAGCTTGACAAGGGTTAATTTGGTTAAAAATCATTTACATTTGTCATGCTGTATAAAATCCCTTACAGAGTTGCATTAAAATCAAATGGCTGAAAGCACTGTTAGCACTTGTTGTGCAATAATCAATAGTTTTTTAGAAACAATTATTTTGGTAGGAAAAGTGCAAGAAATCAATCTCATAAACTACTCTGGCAGGAAAAGTACAAGCAGGAGGTGTAGACCAAGATCAGACTGCATTTATGTGCAGGTTGATCTTTGTCTATTGCTCCTACCAAAATCGGAATATTGCAGGTTCAGCATGACAAGGGTAAAGATGCACCAGGTTCATGATAGGATACTAATACATTTAGTTCATTGTCTAGAATATCAATTTGCAAAACGGTGTGAAAATGCACATAATCACCGAGACATAATAAAATTTCACACAATAAAGATAAAGCATGAAAATAAGATGTGATACCCATGAGGCACTTAATTTTATCAACTTTCTTTAAGATATTATCTAAATAGCTTCCACAAAGGAGGAATCCCAAGTGATAAATTTGTAAAGTTCTTGAAATTTTAACCCTTGTGATGCAGAACCTGTAATATTCCTGTTTTCCAGGAGTCATAGACAAAGACCAGCCTGCATAAATATGTAGTCTGATCTTAGTGTACACCACATGCTTTTCCCTTTTGAGCTAGACTTTTTTTTATGAAATTAAATTTCAAAGGTAATATTGACTCACAACTAGTACTTGCAGGAATAATTATTCTGGGTCCAGCAATGCAAGGGTTGAATTGTTGTATGCAAAACCTTTGAATCTATAGACAGGTCTAAAATATTGAAATACAGTGATTAAGAAATTGAATATTCACTTATCTTGTCCTGCTGATCCCTGAATATTCGTTTTTTGACATAATCTGCAGTAGGTGTATAGACTGAGATCAGCCTGAACAGATTCCAAAAAACTCTTGTCAATGGGATAGAAAACATTGTGGATAATGAAAAAGTTGCTTTTAACAAGTAATTTTTTCATTCTCCACAATGTTTTCTAAAGCTTTTTTCTTTGGGGACGTCCAAAAGTGGGATTGTGTCGGAAAGGTTTAACACATGATTTCTGAAATATGTACACAAATATCTTATAAAAAATAAGTCTCTCAATCAATTACTTAGGATTCTGTCTGAATGCAGGAATTTCGCCCTTATGTTGGAATTTCAGAAGATTGTAACAAATCGTTTGGGATTCATCTTTTCTACAGCCCGCTGTGCTTTATCTGTCAATGTGCTGGCAAGAAATATTTGCATACCAGTGTATCCATAGATAATGTATGGATTAACACTTTTCTCTCCTACTGATTTGCCAGTCTATAATTTGGTGTTCAATAAAGTTTAAAAGTTACCACTCTAATTATAAGTAATAGATGTTTGAGTAAATCTTGTTTCATACTATTTTCAAACTTTTTACTAGTTGTTAGTAGACCAGTCTTTTTTGATGAATCTTAAAACCATTAATTATGTTAAATAATTTGGGTTTGGTTATTACTAAAGGTGACGTTCTACTTTGGAGAAGTTGCAAATGATTATTGAAATTGTTATAAAAAAATCAATCAAAATGAAAGTATTTATTACAAGTAGGAAACATTGTTATCCCATTCATTCAAAATGACGCTTTTTGCTGCCCCCCAAGAATTAAAGCTTTGGAAAACTTTGTGGTAAATGAAGAAATTGCTTGTAGCAAGCAATTTCTTCCTATTCACAATGTTTTCTACTCCAAAAGGCAGAGATTTTATGAAATTTTATAAAAAAAAAAATATCATCTGAAAATTTCTTTGAATTTGGACCAGTCTAAAATTTTATTGTCTGGTGATGGGTTATAGAGTAAAGAGTGTTTGTGACAAATAATTTTATATTTCTTTCAAGGAAGTGTTGAAGACATGGGGGTGACTATAGCCTTTCCTGAAAGTGGACAGGTTATGTGCCAAATTAATGTTTTCTGTTTCCCAATTAGACATTGTTCTTCTCAGAGACAATGACCCACATTCTTATAATAAGAACAAGGAATGTAAATAATGGATGCTTTAAAGGAGAAAATTAAAACCTGTCTAGCTCTGAACCATATTTATCTAGTTTATGGTATCGGAAAGCAGTTAGAATTATTGATAGGGCAATTTTTCTCTTCCTGCAGTGGGAAAGTTGTAGCATATAATATTGATTACAGTGTGGAACAATTGTAAGATCTTGTAGATTGTGCCTTGTCTGTTTAACCCATCATCAGAGGGCAAAATTTTAGACTGAGCCAGAATTGAAATGATTTGCAGACAACAATTCAAAGTTTATGAAATTTTACATTTTTTCAACTTGGTAGAAAACATAGAAAACGAATGAATTGCTTACTACAAGCAATATCTTCATTTTACACATTTTTTTTCCCCGATTGATTTTCTAGAGGGGTGACCAAAGGTATCATTGTGTGGGAATTGGTTAATTTCCATTTAAATTTGATAGATACATTTGTACAATGATTATTAAAGGCTTTGAAGCAATCTTCTAAAGGTCAACTTTGAATCGCAATTATGATGAAAATCCTATAATTATCATAATTTCAGTTTCCTGTTCAATTATAATAGATTTGCTGTAGATTTAACCCATTCCCACACAACAAAATTTTAGACTGGTCGAAATTGATAGAAGCTGCAGACGACAATTTAAAGTTGATGCAATTTCAATTTCTTTGTCTTTTTGAACAGAAAACATTGCGGATAATGAAGAAATTGCTTGATACAAGCAATTTGTTCATTTTCCACAATGTTTTCCAAAGTATTTTTCTTAAGGGGATGTAAAAAAGAGGGCTTGAGTTGGAATGGGTTAAATGTTCAAGAAAACATAAGGGGAAATGTAGAAATTGCTTGTAACAAGCAATATCTACTTTTTCCACACTGTTTTCTACCCAGAAAGACAGAAATATTTTAAATTCTATCCACTTGAAATTTTGAAATTGTTGTAAGCAATTTCTTTCATTTTGAACCAGTCAATTTTTTATCATCAGGCTTGAGGTCAAATAAGGGTAATTCTTGATCAATGATAGACACTGGAAAGTTTGAATATTTAATGAGTTTGATTTGCATCATGAGTCATTAACATCCTTAATTGGTCTGTTCTACTATGATCACATCCACTTACAGTATGTGTATATTTCCATTTGTTTATTGTGGCTACTATAGCTCATGCCCATTCAAGCAACTCCATCAGAAGACGCTTAGTTGTTACTACAGATAGTGCAGGGATACAGGACAAAAATGCTGAGAGCCCTGCCTTGTTCTTTAATATGTCAGATGCGGTCTCGGTTTAACAGACAATTTATTTATTATTTGGGTCAGCTTAGGGGTCGAACCCACAATCTCTAGGTTTGAAGTTCAGTACTCTACTGAGCTAATGGGACTGACTCACTTTTGCAGTATATATTTATATACAACACCCACAATACTTGAGGATAGAGGAAATTAGGGATGTCAACACCCCCCCTCCACCCCGTCTCCTGTAGCCTCCAAATTATCTCCTGAGAGGAGTGGAACAAATAAGTCTGGCCATAATAAAGACATATAAGCTATAAGAAACAGACTCGGTTAATAGGCTGACTCAAGTTTTCTATTTAATACAATTAGTAAAGAAATTTGACAGTCTGTTAAAGCTCTTAAACTTTGACTGGCAAGTTAAAGACAATTTGATAAGCTGTTGACAAAATGGAAAACTTTTCAAAAATGTTTTGACAAATAATGTGAAAATTTCAACAAATATTTGTTTGTGGGTGTTTAAATTATGTGGGGATTTAATCTTGGAGATTTTTGAAACTGTCTAAAATATCCATCAGGTGAAAGATAGACTAACTTCTATTTAATGAGTTGTAGCATGGGAGTGAGCATACACATACTAATGGGCCTATTGTGTTAGAGCTTCCTGCTCCAAGTGGCTGTGGTTTTGTCATATAAAAAGTTATGACCTTGTTTAATTATAAAATGTTTTCAGTGGCAATTCGTATATCTTAATGGCTGTTCAAATAGATCCAATGTCACCAATTGAAATCCAGAGCTCATGGTATCTTAGCATAGCAGTCTCAATGATAAACAGCATGATTTATATGAAATTGCTTAATTCAGTCTAAATTCAATAAACATTAATTGGCCCCTTTTCTCACAAACACCCTCCACCCCCACCCCACAAATACACACACAACAAACAAAGTAAGATAAATGAAAAGAAAAGGGGTGATTTAAAGGTTCTTGATTTTCAAACTACAATAATGCATTCTGAATATGTGCTTATTCTTTCCCACTTAATTGCTTTCTTTTCAACTCTTAATATATTATGTATGATATATCAGTCTTTGCAGTTGCTGCAAATCAGTGGTGCAGTTCAAATTTCAAAGAACTTTATCTTATCCAATTAATTGTATTTATCAAATCACATGATAGGTCTTATCCAGTGAACAGATTATCTCTTCATCACATGATTTATTTTAACCAATCAAATGATCTTTATATGGAGCATAAGACAGATTTACTGTTCACAGGTCTCCTTGCAGCTTCTCAAGTTGATGGTCAGATTTGACCTCAGAAAATCATTTATTCTAATAAGAAATGGTTTTATATTAGTCATTTAACAAGCCTTGTGTTAAGTATCGCCTGGTTTTACCCTTGTCATGCTGAATTAAAAATCATATTCAGAATTGCTTTAAAATCAAAGGACTGACAGCACTGGAAGGTCTTAATGAGGGTCAATATTTCTTTTGAAAATTAATTATTTCAACAACTCTAGCTGAAAGGGAACAAGCAGGAGGTGTAAACTAAGATCAGACTGCACTTGTGTGCAGGCTGATCTTTTTCTTTACCTTCTGCCAAAACAGGAATATTCCGGCTTCAACATGACAAGGGTTAATATACATTTAGATACTCTGTATCAAAGCTAATAAATTCAAATAAGAAATATCATTATGTGATGTTGGGTCCATGACCACCCATTATGACATTTACCTATCACCTGATGAAAATTTACTAGACTGGTCAGAAATTAAACAGGTTGAAGACAACTATTTAAAGTTCATGAGAATTGAAAAAAAATGTCTTACAGGGAAGAAAAAAACCTGGAAAATGAAGAAATTTGCTGGTTATAAGCAATTTCTTCATTTTACAAATTCTTGATCACGTGAGACGTACAAAAAGGCGAAATAGGTAAAGGTACCCCATCAGCCATTGTTGTCGGCTAGATCAAAAGTTTTTAATGTGTTGTCAATCGGCTCCAGTTATGTAATAGTTGTTGACCACCTTAGACCTTCGCATTCAAGCTGTAGTCCCTTATTGGTGCCCGGGTGTTAGAAATAATCACCTAGACTGTGTCCTGTGTTTATTCAGTGATATCAGCCTGGTTCTGTATCTAAAATTATGCTATATTATGCCCATCTTGGTGATAAAAATTCATTTTTGAATACTAGAGAACCAGTCTATAATGCCTTTAGAAGATAACTAAGTGTCCAAGCTTGAGGTTGTCTAATTTAGCAGTTATGCTGTTGAATAAAATCATTGGAGTTAATATTTTGTGTGTACATGTCTTAACATTATTGACAAAAAAAGCATAAACACTTCCCCTATCATCTTCTAGCCATTTGAGGCTAACATGGTTAACCTTTTGAAACTACTTTAACTTTCCAAAGCTAAGGGAATTGCTTTTACCTTTGAGGTCCCTAGTTCAGTCATAAAAAATTCATATAGAGTTATATTGAGTCTTGGATTTCAGGCAGGTGTGGAGAAGACCATAAAATATTGAAACTGAAGATGCCAATTTTTTCAATCATCTGCTCATTTTAATGGCAATGTTGTAAAAAAAAATATGAAGACCCGTAGCCATCATATTGTTATCGTTGGATCTTTCTATCACTTGTCAAATAGAGCCTTGGTTTTGGGGCTTTCAGTTGAACTGTAGTTCAAATGTTTTGACAAGTTCATGTAGTTTATCTAGATTGTCAATCTAAAATCTTCTTTGAGAGATTACATGAAACTGTTGTAAGATCCTATGAAATGCTGCTTACTATTGTTCTGAGATAAACCGCTAAATTTTAGACTATTCCAATTTGAAAGGAGTTGCAGACAACAATTTATTGCTTATGAATTTTCAGATTTTTTCAACTTTCATGATAGAAAATATTGTGGAAAATGAAGAAATTGCTTGGTTCAAGCAATTTTTTTCATTTTCCACAGTTTAATCTCAATTGTTTCTCTTGGAGGGCATCCAAAGGCGTCACTGTGTGGTAATGGGTTAATCCAACTTAACCAGACAGCAAAATTTTAGGCTGCTCCAATTTGAAATGAGACAACAATTTAAAGATTATGAAATTTTGTTGTTTTTTTTTACCTTTTGGGTAGAAAATATTCTGGATAATGAAGAAATTGCTTGTAACAAGCAATTTCTTCACTTTCCACAATGTTTTCCATACTTTTTTTTCTTTTGGGGCATCTAAAAGTGTCCTTGAATGTAAATGGTTTAACCTTTTCCCACAGAATAATTGAAATTTAAGAATTCTTTGTGTTTTGAAGTACAACCTTTGTGGATAAAGAAAATAATTGTTTGTAATAGACTTTCCAAAGCTTTTCTCTTTGGTTGGGGAATAGGGGGAGGGGGGGGGGGCTGATAAGAAAATTAATTATGGGGGAATAAGTATTAAAGATGAATATTAAAACAAATGCTGATGGTTCTTTATTATCAATTAACCAAGTTTTTCTTATAAGTTTTGTCTTTTTTCTTAAACAAGGATTTTCTTCTCAAATTTATTATTTTATATGCTAATAGCAGAAATAGAATGTTTGTCCTGAATTTTTACCTTATATAGTCTTTTGATATGGCAGTGGAACTCTTGAAGCATTAATTTATCCCATTCCAACACAATTCTAATTTTTTGTGTCCTTCAAGAAAAAAGCTTGTGAAAATAATGTGAAAAATGAACATAACTAGTAATTTCTTCCACTTTCAATAATGTTTTCCAGAGAGACAAAGATTTTTGGAATTTCATCAGTTTATAATTGCCACTTCTTTCACTTTGGACCAGTCTATATTTCTGTTGACTAGTTTTGGTTTCTAATGATCCCTTATACTAACAGACTTTGGAAAAGTACCTAATAAAGCCCTCAAAGTTATTGCCATTATGCATATAAACATGAGGACTTCCTTCTTAGCTTATCTTACTGTTACAATAATTTGAAGTGATTATATAATAGGAATGGCCATCATTGTGGTCATAATTATGACATTTCCTTCTCATCCTGGCTCTTGTTTACATGTCAAGGCAGCCATTACTGTCTGAGAGAAGAGAGTGGCTTATTTATTGTTATCTGGTGGTTTTATGTCCCAGTCATAAACTGGGAGTCCTGATCTTCAAGAGTCAATTTGAGGGAAAAAATGTTTACATGTACTAGTATATTGTTTAGTACAATCTAAGGGTGAAGGTATATATAGACTCTAGGTAAAGTTTTGCAATAAAACTTTGAATGACAGAATAATACATTTGATTAAATGGTTTTGGAAACTTTTGCTCTGGAAAATTTGGAAATTACCTACTTTAGACTGTTGCACCTTGAAAAAGCTTAGGATAAATTCAAAATACTGGAAAATATCCCCCTTAAACTATTTCGCTATTCAGCCTTGAGGGAGGCTCACTACTTAACCCATTCCCACACGACAAAATTTTAGACTGGTCCAAATTCAAAGAAGCTGCAGACAAAAATGTCAAGTTAAAGGAATTTCAAATTAATTGGTCTTTATGAATAGAAAACATTGTGAAAAATGAAGAAATTGCTTGTGTGTAAAACATTTTGGAAAACCAAGAAATTGCTTGTTACAAGCAATTTCTTCATTTTCCAAAATGTTTTCTCAGGCCGGTTTTTTGAGGGGCGTAAAAAGGAGGGATTGTGTGGTAATGGGTTAATGAGAACTAATTATGCACCACAAGTCTAAGAGATTTATTAATTGCGCATGGACTTTGCTCAGAGTTATTATACATTTAGTGAATTTGATATCATTTCTTGGGTCAGCTTATTTACTGTGGTAAATTGGAGAAAAATAAGTATTCATTTACTCAACATATTTTCTATGACTTTCTATTTATTTTGTGTTTTAATCCAATCCCACAAAATGACACTTTAAACTCCCCTCAATATTAAACCTTTAGAAAACATTGTGGAGAATGAAAAAATTGCTTGTTACAAGCAATTTCTTCATTATCCACAATATTTTCTACCCAAAAAGCCAAAGATTTCATCAACTTAGAAATTGTCGTCTGCAACTTCTTTGAATTTGGACTGGTCTAAAATTTTATCGTGTGGGAACGGGTTAATCAATTTTGTTGAGAAAGGTGTGAGCTATACTGTTCACTGTTAGGTCAGGTTAGTAATAAAACTATAGTTTTGTTATAAACTATGCCAGATATTACTCATAAACATTTCCCCATAAACTGTTTGCTGGTGGTCTTCTTGCAACCCTTAGACTGGACTCCTGAACTGTTTGCTGGTGGTCTTCTTGCAAACCTTAGACTGGACTCCTGAACTGTTTGCTGGTGGTCTTTTTGCAACCCTTAGACTGGCCTCCTGAACTGTTTGCTGTTGGTCTGTTTTCCTTACTTATTCTAGATGCCTTTGTTAAGTACTCTGATATAGACAAAACATGTAGTTGGGTTGTATTATGTTATGGTCCCAGGCATCTGTCTGTCTGTCTGTCTGTCCAATAGCAACTTTTCATGTGCATATACAACTCCTAATGGTTTCAATAAGAATAAGTTGAGACTTACCATAATTAATCTCTATGATGTCTAGTGGTGCATTTGAGAACAAATTTATTTGATTCTACAACTAGTTTCAGAATGACTTGCCCTTGAATTAGCAAAATAGCCTAAAATTATAGTGTTTTTTTCGGGTGTACATATGTGATTAATTTTTTTCAACATAATTTAGAAAAATGTTGACCAACAATGGCAAAGCAGGCTTTTGTAGAGAGGGTTCTGAAACATGGGAAAAACTGAACATTTAGCATGAAAATTATGGTTGAAAAAATTATAAGGGCTTTCTGTCTGATTTCATTGTAACAGAAAGCCACAATGAGTTGAATAATTAATTGTTTGTGGAGTCTTCAAACTCAAAAACCTGTCATGAAAGAAACTACAGCATAGATGACAAACTTAGAAGTCTTTGTTGGCATGAAGGTCATGATAGTACAAATTGTAATGTGACAGTTCACATCCTTGTATGACCACTATTATGTTACCAGTTTATCATCCAAGTTTAAATGGCAAGCTATTTGAAATTGGATACAAAACAAATAGAAGAATGAACCCTCAGCTATCTCGGTATCTTCAACAATTTTTGGGGTACATCAAGTCAGATACAATGTGACACTTTTCTTTTCTGCATTAATTAGGGCCGACTTTAACTTGTGCTGATATTGCTTAGTACTTACTAATCTCTCAGTCAAACAAGTATAGTAGCTATCAAAGTGACGACATCTAACCTTTAAAGCATTCTAAACTCTGATTTGAATTGTAGTATTGATCAAGATCAGATTGCATCTACTACAATAGGTACGGTAGTTCTAGTCAAAAACGAAAGGCTTCAGCTAGAAGAAGCTATATTGGAGTCAGCTTGTCCATCGGTCTGCCCATCCATCTGTCTAGCTTTTTCGTGTCGGCTCAATTTATTGGCAACTATTTGACGGATTTTATTCAAACTTCACTGATATAATCAGTATCAAGCAGAGATGAGCATATTCTATTTTGGTTACGGTCCATTGATTTTTGATGGAGTTATGGCCCTTTGGTGGAAAAATTGTATCCGCTCAATGTCTTAGCAACCATTGGATGGATTTGATTCAAATTTCACAGAAAGACTTATTATAAGTTAGACATGTGCATATGCTATTTTAATTATGGTCCATTAATTTTTTACTGATTTTTGGCCTTTTAATTAAAAAGTCCTTTTTTTTTGTTACAGCCCTTTGGCGGACTAAGCACTTGTATATGGACAAGAGCTGTTGGGGGGGATTAGTCTGGTTTGCGACAATTTCTAGTTTTAGTAAGTTTCCAAACTCATTGGTTACAGAGATGCTGGAGGTCTGTTTGGATACCCTCTGTCCTTTTCCAGCCGCCGTCATAGCGCAGTTGGTAGCGCGTCGGACTGTAAATATAGGTCCCGGGTTCGATCCCCAACGGCGGTACTCATTCTTTCCGACTATTTGTCTCTCACCAATGGGTCGATAATCGTAGACCTATGTGGGACAGCAGCTGGAGGCTAGGAAAGGATGTAATAGTAGTACTGGTGTGAGAAATACCAGGATTCCATTGTTAGGTGCTCCAGCCGCTGCGATATAACTGAAAGATAGTTGAAAGCGGCGTAAAACCCCATTCAAACAAAACAAATCTGTCCTTTTCCATTCATACAGTGTAGTGTGTACTTAACCCTTGTCATGCTGAACCCCAAAATATGCCAGTTTAGGCAGGAGATGTAGACATGATCAGCCTGCACATAAGTGCAGTCTGATCTTAGTCTACACCTTCTGTGTTAATTATCTTTTCAAACCAGAATTGTTCCTGAAATGAATTTTCAAAAGATGTATTGACCATTGAACAAGTACAACAAGTGCTCTCAGCCCTTTGATTTTAATGAAATTCTGAAAATATATTCAGCGTGACAAGGGTTAACCCATTCCCACACATTGATTCATTTGGACGCCTCTCAAGAAAAGCAAATTAGTAAAACATTGTGTAAAATGAAGAAATTACTTGTCACAGGCAATTTCTTCATTTTCCACAATATTTTCTACACAGAAAGTTGTAAAAATCTAAAATTTCATCGACTTTAAATCGTTGTCTGCAACCTCCTACAATGTGGACCAGTCTAAAATCTTTTCATGTGGTAATAGGGGGGACCCTATTGCAATTTTCAGCTTTAATTTCGAAAAAGGATCTCAAAATTTATGCTAATGAGAAAAACAACCTTGTATTAAAGAGAAATGGGAGAAAAGTGTGAATAATATTTTTATGTTGGATGGAATAGATACGACTTCCATTTAACAGCAGCTAGAATGCATTAAATGTAACATAATAGTGTGAGATGCGATGATGATAGGTCATTAGTTGTGTAATAGAAGTCATCAGTACCCCTGAAATTGTCGACAGAACAATTTACAATGTAATCGTATGATTTATGATTTATATTAATACATCATTAAAACAATTTCTCTCTCTCGATGATGGTTTGAGTTTTTAAATTTGCACTCATGGAGTCCTTGGGATAATCTTGTTTGCTAGGTTGAAAGTGTGCTTGGTCAAAGGGTTTTAGTCGAATGAAATCAATTTCCTCAAGAATACTGAATAACCCATTCCCACACAATGACGATTTTTGATGCCCCTCAAGAAACGATTATTTGAGAAAACATTGTGTAAAATGAAGAAATTGCTTGTAACAAGCAATTTCTTCTTTTTTCACAATTTTTTCTACCCAGTAAGTTAAAAAAATCAAAAATTTTATAAACTTTAAATTGTTGTCTGCAACTCCTTTTGATTTGGACCAGTCAAAAATGTTGCCGTCTGGTAATGGGTTAAAAGTGGTTAGAACAGACAATATCAATTGATCATGTAGTAAATGATACATTAGCTTTGATGGTAATTAATTGTTCCCCACAATGGTGGAAATATTTCATCCTGTCATATTTCCCTGCATTTTGTACATGATAGGTTTAGAGTTGATGGGAGTAATGTACAGCTGACCTTGAAGGAAAAGGGCAACTTCAAATATACAGCATAGTGGCTGACAGCATAGTGGCTTTTTGATCTTGGTCTATACCTCCTACCAAAACCGAAATATTCCGGATTCAGCATGACGAGTAAATATTTAGGTGAAAGTAAAATAATATATTATGCTCATGCATTTTCTGAGAACTATTCAGACATTACCAGACAGCAGAATTGAGGGCTTGTCTAAATCAAATTCAAGAAGTTTCAGACGACAATATTAATTGATGAAATTTTTAAAGTCTTTGTCTTTTGGATAGAAAGCATTGTTGCCAATAAAGAAATTGCTTGTTGAAAGCCGCGCTTCCTCATTTTCATCAATGTTTTCCATTTTTTTCTCTTGGAGAGAGAGGGGTGGGGAGTGGGGGTGGCGTTAAAAAATGGGATTGGGAGGGAACATGTTAATTGCTAAGACTTCATAGAGTTATATTATGAAGAGTTGCATGTATTACAGTCCAATGTTTCTCATCTATCTGCTTGATCTTCTAGCGATCGAAATAGGCAAAAGACCTGAACGAATTGAGAAAAACAAAACAAATGGCAAATCAAGTGAGATAAGGTTGTGCTAGGTGAAATACTGATTTATTTAGTACAAAAATGATTAATAAAGGCGTGTTTTTACTGTTTTGCCTTGAAGGGATTGTACCTTTGAGGTAAGGTAAATGCTGGCTAGCCCACAAATACTCATTTTTTGATGACTTAGACAGATGGACAGTATATTTGTTTCTTTTAACTGTTTCCCGTACAATCACTGATTTTTACGTCTTTTGATATAATGCTTAAGAAAACATTCTGGAAAAATAAGAAATTGCTTGTAACAAGCAATTTCTTTTTTTTCCAGGATATTTTCTATCATATCAAATGTACATACTTTATAATGCCGTCTGCTACCTCTTTAAATTTGGAAAAGTCCAAAGTTTTCGAAAACAGCAAAGGGTTAAAAATAAGTATAAAGCACCGAACATGAGACTTTTGAAAATCAAATTTTTTACAGATTAAATCAGTAATACTACAACTTGGCCCATTCCCACTTGACAAAAGTTTAGACTGGTCCAAATTGAAAGAAGTCTCATCAATTTTGAGTTGATGAAATTGTTGTCTTTTTTTTTTCATCCTTTGGGATTGAAAACATCGTGGATAATGAAGAAATTGCTTGTGGTAATGGACTAAACCACAACCTTTGCCTACAGGTTATTGTTTATTAAAAACATGTTCTCACCTTAATACCCCTTAACCCATTATAACTCAATCCCTCCTTTTTACGCCCCTCTAGAAAAAAGCATTGGAAAACATTGTGGAAAATGAAGAAATTGCTTGTATCAAGCAATTTCTTCATTATCCACATTGTTTTCTATCTAAAAAGACGAAAAAATTCAAAATTCCATCAACATGAAATTGTCGTCTGCAGCTTCTTTCAATTTGGATCAGTCTAAAATTTTGCTGTGTTGGAAAGGGTTAAGTGTTTACTCTTCATCTCTTTATACATCGTATCATAAATCAGTAAATCTCAGGACTCGTCATTGTAATTATACTCAAAGTGAGACTAGTGTCGTTCTCATTCATAATTTTGGTTGAGGAGAAATTTGTGACAATTACCCATTCTTACACTATAACATTTTTGGATTCCTCTAAGAAAAAAAAGCTTTAGAAAAATTGTGGAAAATGAAGATATTGCTGGTTACAAGCAATTTCTTCATTACCTTAAATATTTTCTTCCCAAAAGAATTTTGTCTTCTGGTAATGGGTTAAAGCATTACCTGATGGCAAAATTTTTGACTGGTCCTAAAAGCAAGGGGCTTCACAATTCAAAGTATGGGTATGTGAAATTTGAATAATAAGAGCCAAATACGGTAGAAAATATTGACTCAAGCAATTTCTCCTTTTCACACAATGTTTTTACTAAGCCATTTGAAATGGGTGATATAAGTGCCAATAGGTTTACGATATTTTATGAACCTGAATGGGTAAACTGAATGGTACCATGTTGACTCCCGAGGGAGTGAAATAAAAGCACTGATGGTCTTGAGAGGAGTTTCTTGTTTATCGTAAATGCAATGTTACCATCAAAACAGAATCATACATTGTAGCCCTAACACTTAAGCCATTCTTACGCCATACTGCATTTTGACGCCCTGAAGAAAATGATCATGGAACTGTAACAAGAACTAAATTTGGCTCTTTATTTTCTATTTTAGCACAATTTGAAAAAAAAAATGTTTGTCTGCCACATCTTTCAATCTGGATCAGGCTTGTAACCAGCAATTTCTTCATTTTACAGAAAGTAGAAAAAATGTAAATTTTCATAAACTTTCAATTTAGTCCAGTCTAAAATTTTGCTGTCTGGTAATGGGTTAAGACAGTGGACCTTGACTGTCTGTCTATCTTGAACTTCTGTGTACGTAATTGTTTTGCAAATGATATGCCAAATTGTAACAATAAAAACAATTTTGCTCTTCTGTATTATTCATCAATGGAAAAATTAACAAATGTGGTTAAGCTTGAATCAGATTCTTTCACTATTAACCAATTACCAGACGGCAATTTTTTAGACTTGTCCAAATTGAAAGGAGTTAGACGACAATTTAAAGTTTATGAAAACTTACATTTTTGCAGAATTACACCAATATTAACCCTTTCCTGTTAAATCCCTGGTTTTTACATCCCTGTGTTTTCATACTTGAGAAAACATTGTGGAAAAAGAAGAAGTTGCTTGTCACAACAATTTTTTCTACCATACACAATGAAAATTTTTTATATAAAATTGACTTTGAACTGTCCTCTGCAAAACCTTTGAATTTGGACGGGTCTTAAACTTTGAAAAACGGGAAAGTAATGAGTGCCAAATATGGTAGAAAACATTGTGTGAAATGGAAAAAAATTGCTTGTTAATTTCTCCTTTTTCCTGCAATGTTTCGCGTGATTGTATTTCTTCTTGGTGTCAGAAAGTACATTTCAGCTTCATCTAAACTTGGCTTTAAATTATCGCAGAAAGGGGATGTCAAACAATGAAACTTTTATTGGTCAATACAGCCAGTACATGAATTGTCAATAACTCTCGAAATATTTTCTAATGGCCAATAAATCTATGACTTCAATTATAAACCCAGGGTTCTCCCCAGGCCATTATGGCGTATCGGCCCCGATACGCCTTCATTAATTAAGAGAGTTTGCCGATACGCCTTCAGATCGCCGATACGCTTAAATTTGGTCACCGATACGGCTTAATTTCAAGCAGAAGAAAGGGTAAAGCAAACCATTAAAATTGGCTGCAGAAGCGCGGACACGACAGGCTCTTTATCTATAATGTTGTATACCACGTATTACATAACACCTCTATTGATAAGACCCTTACATTATTACTAATTGGTGATTATCGATTTTTTCTCGCGTTTACCACTGGTACCTCGCTATCAGTCACCAAGCATGATAGGTACCAATATGTAAACAATGAATTCAAAATGGCGACCCGGTTCCGGAAAATTGTCACTTCGGCTGAGATTGGTCTAGTTAAAAGTAAAAGATGTGGTTATTTGATGTGACACTATCAAACTAAAGCCACAGTGGTTTAAAATTTTATTTTTTTTGTAGGAAAGATTTATTGGGTCAGTTTATTTCATACATTGATCGCTGAAAACATACCCTTTTCGCGATCTTTTTTCCTTGCGAGAATTTGCCAAAATAATAAAGATAGATTTGTATAGAAGTCATCCTAGTTATACTAAGCTCTTGTTTTCAACTCAGTTTAATAATTACACACATGTATCTTCTGGAATAAGTCCATTTATTTTTTATCCAACATGGAGGGCATTATCTCAAACATTCGTACCCTTGTTTGTTCAACCCATTTTTTCAATAAATTTGTTTAAAAGTTTAATGGAAAAAAAAATATTATACTTTTAGTAATCATCTTATAATATCTCATCCTCTCATGTTTTTTACCCAAAAAGAAATAATACCCCATAAAAATCAAAGTGCTGAAAGCACTTCAAGAAAAGAATGCCTTAGACCAATTAGGGATTTCTTTTTATAAAAAGTAATGGTTTGGTAATTATTTAGAATCAGGAAAAGATCATTCATGCTATAATATTTGGAAAACAAAATCCTCTTTTGAAAATCAAAGTGCTGAAATCACTTAATGAAGAGAAGAGTGAAGACACTTGTTTAATAAATTTGATCAAGTTTCATGTTATAATTTGAGAAATAAGGTTGGACACTACTGATATATTATACATTTTTTATTAACTTATTGAAATCAAATAGCTGAAAGTACTGTTAGAAGAATAGTTATAGTGTCAGACAGTCGAAGGCTTCTGAATGGGCAAATAATGAGCATTTCAAACTTTACACAGAGAATCTAATGGAGCTCTTTAAGATGCAAAATTTGAAAATGAAACCAGGTATTTCACACAGGAACCTTATAAATACATTTTTGAAATTACTGATAATATTTTCTATTTTTTTTTCTGATGAAGGGCATTTTTTCGTCAATCCAACACTCCATGCTTTTTAAAGAGTCCTCAAGGATATGATTTTTGGACAGACTTGATAAAATGGCCAAGCATGAAAAGCTAATCCTATCTAATAGACAAGCACTTGACACTTTTTTTTACTCATGAGACTTTTGGGTATATTCTTTCATTATCTTTCCTTTTCACATCCTTTTTATGAGACAATTTAGTGCCCTTTCCAACAAATAGGCTAGAGAGTTGAAGTAAGCTGAGTAATGTCACAATTGGTTGGTATCAAAATAAGCCTCAGAATAGATAAATCAACTTATAATAATTAAAAAGTTGAAGAATATAATTCAAGAATAACTCTCAATAAAACAACAAGATGTCAATAATCAAGCTAAAAAGCACTTTTAATGACCTTTATTATGTATAGTCATACCAAGATGTTAACAGACAATACGCCGCGCATTTGCCACTACGCCTTCAAAAATTTCTGGGGAGAACCCTGAAACCTTTCCCAACAAAATATTGTAGACTTATATAGTCAATATGAAACTAAAATAACTGATACCTCCTTATAAAAAAACCTTTTGAGACAATGTGGGAATTGAAATAACTGCCTGTTACAAGCAATTTCTTTATTGTACCCATCAAAAAAAATATTTTGGGGGTATATTGGTGTCAGCTTGTCGGTCAGTCTGTAGCTTTTTCGTATTTGCTCAATTTCTTGACAACCATTGGATGGATTTGATTCAAACTTCACTGATATAATGATCAGTATCAAGCAGAGATGTGCATATTCCATTTGGTTACGCTCCATTGATTTTTGACGGAGATATGGCCCCTTGGTGAAAAATTGTGTCCGCTCAATTTCTCAGCAACCATTGACAGATTTGATACAAATTTCACAGAAAGACTCGGTATAAGTCAGACATTTGCATATCCTATTTTGATAATAGTCCATTTATCTTTTACTGATTTATGGCCCTTTAATTAAAAAGTCCATTTTTGGCGAATAGCACTTGTGTATGGACAAGCGCCGTTGGGGGGTATTAGTCTACTTTGCGACAATGTCTAGTTGTCAATAATGTTTTCTACTTAAAAAGACATACATTTTTAAAATTTCATCATCTGAAATTGTTGTCTGAACTCCTATGAGTTTGGACTAGTACAAAGATTGTCATTCGGGAATGGGTAAATAACAGAGGTACAAAGTATAAGACTGTAACCTTAGTTCTGCTCTAAATGTACAAGCATGAGAGCAATGGGTATTTGTATTTGTTGGTCCCCCTCCCACCCGATGGCCTCCCCCATCAATGGGTTCTGACAGCAGACCTATATATACCATACATATTTATGGTGATCAAATGATCCCATATCTTCAATGGCTCTATTTGCTTTGTAAGGTATTTGACATTGGGCGTAAAATTTACTTGATGACGAGACATTGAGAAGTATTAACCTACCAGAGGACAAAATTTTAGACTGGCCTAAATTCAAAGAAGTTGCAGATGACAAGGTATACCAGTAGTTAATGAAATTTAAGATTTCTTCTTTTTCATTTTTCTTTTTCTTTTTTTTTTTTGTAGAAAACTTTGTGAAAAATGAAGAAATCCCCTGTAGCAAGCAATTTCTTCATTTCACTCAATATTTTCCCATGTTCGTTTGCTTGAGGGTCATCAAAAAGCTTCATAGTTCGGAAATGGGTTAATAGTATAATCAGAAACATAAAGAAAAATCCTTAACTGAATTTGTATTAAAATCAAAGGCCTGAAAGCACTGGAAGCACTAGTTAAGGGTCAAAATTTATTTTGAAAATTTATTTTGTAAATAACTTTTGGACAAGGAGACAAACAGGAGATGTAAACTAAGATCAGACTGCACTTATGTGCAGCCTGATCTTTGTCTAAATGCCCTGTCAAAACAGGAATATTTTAAGTTCAGCATGACAAGGGTTAAACAATAACTTCATGAAGTGCAATATACTCCTGTCGATAGCCAAGATTGTTCTAAAAGATTTGTTGTTTCGATTAATGAATATTTGGTCAATAAATTTCAGTGGATTGCAATCAAATGTCTCATCTCAAAAACATATTTGACACTTGTAAGTATTTAATGCCTTAACCCATTCCAACACAGCAAAATTTTAGACTGGTCCAAATTGAAAGAAGCTGCAGACGACAATTTCATGTTGATGGAATTTTGAATTTTTTTGTCTTTTTGGATAGAAAACATTGTGGATAATGAAGAAATTGCTTGATACAAGCAATTTCTTCATTTTCCACAATGTTTTCCAAAGCTTTTTTCTCGAGGGGCATAAAAAGGAGGGCTTGAGTTGGAATGGGTTAATAAGGTACTTGTCGTGATCATTGAAGTATGTTTAATCTTTTAGCCCATTTCCAGACGACAAAGTGGTGGACTGGTCTTAATTCAAAGAGGTTGCAGACAGTAAAACAGTTATTTTGAATAATAGAATACAAGGGCCAAATGTGGAATAAAACACTGATAGAAAAGAAGAATGTTTCCATTAAGTTATATTTTTTTGAAATGTAAAAATGCATTATTTTTGGGGGATTGGTTACTAGTGAAGTTAGATACCCATATAGCTTAACCCATTACCACACAGTGATGCTTTTGTATGCCCCTGAAGAGAAACAATTTGGAAAACAAAGTGAAAAATGAAGAAATTGCTTGTCACAAGCAATTTCTTCATTTACACAATGTTTAAAATTCTATTAAGAAAGTTGAAAAATCTGCAGTTTCATAAACTAAATTGCTGTCTGCAACTCCTTTTGATTTGGAACAGTCTAAAGTTTTGCCGTCTGGTAATGGGTTAAGTACTAGCAAAGCTTGGAGTTAAAAACTTAGATTGAGATTGTTTGCTTACAGCACTGCTTAAATGCATGTGCTCATCAGCTCCAAACCTCTCCATATCAAAAGGATAGAACATCCTTTTTGAATTTCAAGGTCTTGAACTCAATCCTGTTATTTTTTTTACATTACTCAAGAAAAGAGCTAGGCAAAACATTGTGATAAATAAAAGTTTTTGAAATTTTATTTACTAGAACATTTTTGCTGCAACTTCTTTTCATCTGGGCTACTTTAAAATTTGTGTCTTCTGGCAATGGGTTGATAATAGTTTGACTTTAGACCAAAGTACTTGGAGGCTAACTGATTAAGTGACTCTACCTTCAGATCAATACACTTTTATTCAAGGCCAAAGAATGATTGGGAAAGGCAAAGAAAATAAAATAAATGACCATTGACGACTATCGAAGGTAGAAACTTGGACCTGTTTATGGAATGACAATTTTATCTTTATCAGAACCAATCAAAAAGTTTTAAATCTTTGGTATTTTCATGTTTATGCGACTTAAGACAGAGATATGCTTTCAAGTATTCGTGTGAAATGGTATTTACAACTTCACCTTTATCTTACAACTTGGATTTCAAACAGCGTTATTTCGCAAAATTATGGGCTAGTAGCCTGTACCAAAGGAGTAGAATGGTTTGTTGAAAAAGCTGTAGTTATGAGATTTAAGTCATAAAACCAAGAAAAATCATTCACATACATGGTGGCCAATGTTGGAGTATGATTTTGGTGGTCAACTGCATTAACTATGGTCAGAACAAAATACCAAGGGAAAATTGTTGTTTGGCGACCTAACTGTCTTGAATAACCTTACCCAGTCTGCAACATTTTTCAATTAGGACCGGTCAAAAACTATGCCTTCTGGAAATGGGTTAAAGAGCATTAAATGAATTGTCAAGTGGTGATACTGATATTTTAGCACAATTGGCTTCAAGGTTATTAATAAGCCAACAGCTTAGATAGTATGAAATAAATTCTAGGGCCATTTGGGTGCTTATTAATGCCACATAGAGAGAGGAGTTCAGCGTTATTTATTACACAAACACCTCTTCACCTGCTCTGCTGTAAATGATAGAAATTAGGGTAATTAGAACAAAATCTTTCTTTACATATGAGTTCTGTAATTTATACATGTTGGTTTTGATGAGTTTTTCCACCTTACACACACACCTGTCAGGTTGAGAAACTGGTACCAACAAAATCAATGTGTTGAGAATGACCTACCTTAGATTATAGAGTGACTTCCCCTTGAGATTATTATTAAGTCCCTTGGTAATTTTATCGTATTTTATACTACCGACTAAAGACATTGTTGGAAAAATAGTTAGGAACTGACAAGGGTTTACCCTCATCACGCTGAATAAAATACTATTCAACAATTGCAATAAAATCAAAGAGCTGAGAGCATTGGAAGTACTTCTATTGATATCTATTTGGAAAATATTTCTAATGTACAACTCTGTTTAACAAGTGGTAACAGGTGGTGACTAAGATCAGTCTGCACATATGTCCAGACTGATCTTTGTCTACTCCTTCTGGCAAAAAATGAATATCCTGGGTTCAGCATGACAAGGGTAATGCTATCAATATGTAAGTTTGTCCCATTGCAAATTTTCTATGGGATAAAAATGTTAAGGCAAGAAATGGCAAGGGTTTCTGTAAAGATATGATAATAATGATGTAAAGTCTGCCAGGAATTCCAGTCTAATCTGACATTCCAAGATAAAAATGTTCCGTAATAAGCTGTACTATTAGTAGATATTCTGTTATTTCAGTATTTTTTTTCTGGGCAAATTAATGATTCGGAGCCTGTCTTTAAGTTATTATGATGGTTATAACAATGCCAAGGAAATCTATTTGATTTCCTGTGTAATGTTTTGTGCATACAGAATTTAACCAATTACCAGACAACAATGTTTAGACTGGTCCAAATTGAAAGACGACTTTTCAAATTTGGCCAAAACTGTAAGATAAGTGCCAAAATAGGGTAGAATACATTTTGAGAAAAGGAGAAATTGCTTGTCACAATTTTTCCATAAAGTTTTCATGATCTTATTTCTTCAGGTGGTCAAAAATCATTCTTGTGTGGTAATGGGTAATGCTATGGCTTCTTTTCATGCCAAATATTCCTGTTTTGGCAGAGGTTACAGAAAAAGATCAGCCTGTGCTAAGGTGCAGTCTAATCTTAGTCAACACTGCCTACATGTCCCTTTTCAGCCAAAGTTGTATCTGAAATGGATTCAGAAAAGAAAATTTGACCAATAACAGATATTGTTTTCCATTGCTTTTCAACCCTGATTTTTAACCTGTTCCAATACAATCCTTCTTTTTTGCCCTGACCCCTTGAAGATCAATATCAAAAGTATTTGTAAATAAAGAAAAATAAATAAATTCATAACGCAAATTACAAACTGCAATTGGATATAAGGGCTATTTGATACCTTGAGAGACATAGTTTTATTAGATTTACAAACCTAATCCCATTCAGTGACGCTTTTAGAACCCCCCCCCCCTCCCCCCCCGAAAAAAAATAAAGTTTTGAAAAACACTGTGGAAAATGAAGAAATTGCTTGTGACAAGCAATTTCTTCATTATCCACAATGTTTTCTACCCCAAAAGTAAAAAAAATCCAAAATTTAATAAGCTTTAAATTGTTGTCTGCAACTCCTTTCAATTTGGACCAGTCTAAAATTTTGTCGTCTGGTAATGGGTTAAGAAAGGATCATTGAAAAGCAAAATTTAACCCTTGTCCTGCTGAATATTTTTCCTATTTTGGCTACATCTGAAAACTTTGAGATAATTTGATCAATCTTGTGTTCAAAGATTTGTCTCACCACAACAACAATAAGCAGGAAGTTTAGGCTAAGATCAGACTGCACGTCTGTGCAGCCTGATCTTAGTCTATACACCTGCCAAAGCCATTGTTAAAGTAGGAATATTCTGGGATCAGCATGACAAGGGTTCAGCCTTTTTGAATAAGTGTCAAATTTCCTGTTACATCAATTACCCTTGACAAAGTTTGGGTGAAATACAACAATGTGACCCTTGGGGTCTAAATTAGGTTGTAAATTTATGGAAGACCAAGTCTTTATGTCAAGGAAACATGAAATGAGAATGTCAGAAAATGTCAAAGGGATGCTGGATGTCTCTGAAGTATGATTTGAAATCTTGACGGGAAGTCTCAGGAGTTGAAATATGATAGTCTTGCTGTTGCTGTACAAAGTGGCTTGTACAGTTTTTGATTACAAACAATTTACACTTTTACAGACGGCAAAGTTTGTAGAAATGCGAGTCTCTGATGGACGCCAAAGAGGACTGCGTGGCAGATGGGTCAGGTATCGACTCTGGCCAGACTGACCTGGGTTGAACCTTTGCGCTTAATTATATTCTGAATCTGGAATGGTTAACCCATCCCCACACAACAAAATTTTAGACAGGTCCAAATTGAAAGGAGTTGCAGAAAACAATTTAAATTTTATGAAATTATATAATTTTCAAGTTTCCAGGGAGAAAACATTGCGGAAAATAAAGAAATTGCTTGTTACAAGCAATTTCTTTATTTTCCACAATGTTTCCTCGAATGCTCACAATAACACTTTTTGAAGTCTTTAAAGAAACACAAATTCTTTATTTCTCACAATGTTTTCTACCCAGAAAAGCAAAGATTTCTAAAATTTCATGAAATTTAAAATGTCCGCTACTCTTTCTTTCAATTTAGACTGGTGGATAATGATTTTTAAATGTATTAATAAATATTCTCTTTCAAAATACTAAACCTATTGTTTGTGTCATGGAGTTGATTGGATGTAACTTTATTTCATGATGTGTCACAAGTAGAATTTGATGAGCTTTGGTATAGGCATTCTTTGGTGACTAAATGTTTTGAGCCAAATTAATAGGAGTAGTAGAAAGTAGAAAGTATTGTATAAAATGAAGAAATTGTTACAACTTACAAGCAATTTCTACATTTTATACAGTTGTTTTTCTTAAGGGTTGTCAAAAAGCATCATTGCATGGGAATGGGTTAACCCTTGTCATGCTGTATAAATTACCTCACTGAATTGCTGTAAAATCAAAGGACTGAAAGCATTGAAAGAACTTGTTGTTCAAAAATCAATATTTCCTTTAGAAATCAATTTTAGAAAACAACTCTGGCAGGAAAATTACAAGCAGGAGGTGTAGAACAAGATCAGACTGCACTTATGTGCAGGCTGATCTTGGTCTACATCTCCTGCCAAAACCGGAATATTCCGGGTTCAGCATGACAAGGGTTAATTTGCCATTAGACTTGAATTCTCGACAAGTTCTCTAGCTTGGAAATTTGTACATTATGTAGCTTTCATGTTAATTCAGGTTTTTTAGGTTTAAAGGAAAAGAGTTATAATTGCAAAATGGAAAGAAAATTCACAAAGTCCAATTTTGAAGGACAGTGGCAAGTGATAGTGTCTGTACCATGAGTACCGGCTGACATAGCTTGACAATGGTGTGCAAATCTTTTGTTTGGGCTCCCCAGTAGACCCATTAGAATTAATTCAGAAAGCATCTCTCTGTCTCCACACAGGAATTTATGGATACTAGTTTACTTTTCTGCCCTTATGATAATAAACTACTAAAAAAATATAACCCTTGTCATGCTGATCCCGGAATATTCCTGCATTGACAATAGCTGTGGCAGGTGTATAGACTAAGATCAGCCTGCACAGATGTGCAGTCTATACTTCCTGCTTGTTGTTAGAGCATTGGGCAAATATTTGAACACAAAATAGATCTAAATTTGACATTTATAAATTTTGTGAAGAAAGGATAAAAATATTCAGCAGGACAAGGGTTAAGAAACACTGATAATAGCCACTGCTTTGTATTGTGCATTTCAGCGCTAGGTGAACGTTACAGTTACGCTTTATTTCTTGAAGTCGTATTTTTAAGCTGAAAATAGGTTATCTATGTAAAATAGATGCCTGTCAAGAAAAAAAATGGAAAACATTATTAACAATGAAGAAATTGCTTGTTACAAGCAGTTCATCATGATCCACAAAATTACCTTAATAGACAAAGATTTTTTAAATTCCATCAACATTAAATTGTCATCTGAAAATTCTTTTAATTTGGACCATTCTACATTTTTTTGTGGGGGAATGAGTTCAGCTGGAAATAGGTTATCTATGTAACATAGAAAGTAGCTGTCTTCATTACTATAAAAGCCACAGATTGAGTTATTAATTACCTATGGTCAAATTGTCAGTACAAAGAGACAAAATTAAGAAAGGACAACAAATGGTGTTGTATACAAGAGGCCACTGTAACTGTGTTGACAATTAATCCTAGTTGTGCTCAATAAAATCCTTCTCAGAATTGCACTAAAATCAAAACACTGACAGCACTAGAGTCACTTATTGTTTTTCAAAATCTTTTTTCAAAAATAATTCTGGCTTGAAGGGACGAGCAGGAGATGTAGACTAAGATTTGACTGTACATATGTGGAGGCTGATCTTTGTCTACACCTCCTGCCTAAACAGGAATATTGCAGTTTCAGCATGACGAGGGATAAGCTATGAATTTGCTTTTTTACCCATTCCAACACAGTGACACTTTTTGATGCCCCTAAAGAATAGCGATTAGGGAAAAAATGTGTAAAATGAAGAAATTGCTTTTAACAAGCAATTTTTTCATTTAACACAATTTTTTCCATCCAGAAAGTTGCAAAAATGTAAAATTTAATGGACTTTATATTTTTGTCTGCAACTCCTTTCAATTTGTACCAGTCTAAAATTTTGTCATCATGTAATTGGTTAAGAGTCAAAGGGTCAAATTGCCATTGTAAACAGACAAGAAAATGGACTGTACAATCTGATCAGAATCTTTGTAACAGGTCCTAAGAACCTACTTTTATGAGTGCTGTACCCAATTAATTGAAATCTTTGCATTATTTCTGCTGGTAATATTAAGCTATTTTCTTTACATTGAGGAGTACAAATTTTGGTTCAGAATCAATAACCCGGTATCCAACAGTAAAAGAGAAAAAGTGAAATGGCTGTAGACTGATGTATCATATATAGAGACTGACATTGTTGTAAAACCCAATACCAGGCGGCAAAATCTTAAACTGAATCCAAATTCAAAGATCTTGTATACAAGATATTTTAGTTGACGAAATTTTCATTTCTTTTACTTTTCGGGTAAAAACATTGTGGATAATGAAGAAAATGCTTGTAACAAACAATTTCTTGACTTTTCTTAATGTTTTTCAGAGCTTTTTTTCTTGGGGTGTTAAAAAGCATCAGGGTGTGGGAATGGGTTAAACAAAACTCTCAATTAGCTGTCAGAACAGTCAGCTGACTGCTTATATTATGTCCTATAATTTTGTAACATAATACCAAAGAAATAAAACTAAAGTCTTAACAGTACATTTGTAATATCTACATCACATTCATTAGGGTCAGGAACCTAGAAATCACTTAAAGAGGTGAGAAAAAAGAATAAAACACACATGGTATAAGTCATATTAATGTCAGTTCTGACAAAGCAAAACCATGGCATGCTACATACTGATGAAAGTGGCATTTTGACTTTATGGTGCAGAAGTATGGGGCTATGTAAACTTTGGCAACATACAAACAATAATTAAAGTCAGTGTTTATTAGTGTTTTTACTGTTTGATGTGTGGCTAGCAAATGATCACAGACCACTACAAAAGCATACCTCTGTCTAGAAGAACAACTGAATAACTTTTTTGAGTTGTGCCATACTCATATAAATTTTTGAGTTGTGCCATACTCACATCTAATTGCAATAAAAGTATCCAATCCTAGTCTTATTTATAAGACTTAACCCATTCCCACATGACAAAATTTTAGACTAGTCGAAATTCAAAGAAGTTGCAGACGACAATTTTAAGTTGATGAAATTCTTAAAATCTTTGTCTTTTGTGGTTGAAAACATTGTGGATAATGAAAAAATTGCTTGTAACAAGCAATTTCTTCATTGTGCACAATGTTTTCTAAAGATTTTATATTGAGGGGCATTTAAAAGTGCCATTGTGTGGGAATGGGTTAATATTGAACAATATCATTGCAATTTGATTTGCAGAATAAACTGAGTATATTATCAAAATAATTGTACCTAATTATGTATCTTTAGCAAATGAAATACAAGAAACAAGCTAAAACATATTAATTTAAATTTGTTTGCCAAAATTTTCTCTATCCTTATACACTAGGATAGCTTATTGATGAAATTTCAGATAAATCCTTATACACTAGGATAGATTATCGATGGAATTTCAGATAATTTATAATGTTGGATGCATTCCAAACTTTTACTACATACTAACAAGATGTTAAGCAGATTTGATGACAAGTAGTACACTTATTGACTCTATGGTGTCAAAACTTCAAGATAAAATCACTTAATGAGATATGCTAAGTTTGATAATGATCTCACAGACCACATATGGTCAATAGATTTGGCCAATCTGTGGTCAGATGTTCAGCTTGACTGGATTTTATGCCCAAAGTCCTTTTCTGATAGTATCTGACTGACAGTTGTGAAAACTACTAGCAGCAAATTACATGTACTAGATTTTTGTGTGTAAAACTTCAGAAAAAACAAACAAACTTGGATTATCTTGAAAAACACCATAAATTGAGTGAATTGCAGATTGAATAAAAAGAAGTTTAGCTTAATACCAACAAATTTTAGACTGGCTCAAATTGAAAGAAGTTGTAGAGAACAATTTCATAAAATGCATTTTTTTCATTTTTCAGGAAAGCTTTATAATGGAAAATCTAGAAATTGCTTAAGTCAAGTCCTTTCCTCATTTTCCACACTGTTTTCCATTAATCTGTTCTAGTCATAAAAAGGTGGGAACAGGCTAGAACTTCTTTAAAATCTTAAAATAGTGGTACCACTTAACCCTTTCCTGGAAAATTCTAGACCTGTCCAAATTCAAAGGTTTTTTACAGACAAAAATTTGAAGTGGATTTAAAAGAAAATTACCAAGTAGTAGGGTAGAAAACATTGCAGAAAAAGAAGAAATTGCTTGTTACAAGCAGTTTCTTACTTTTCTACAATATTTTCTTCAATTATGAATTGCAGGGACTTAAAAACCAGGGATTGAACGAGTTGAAAACACTTTCCACAGATTCATATTTTTGTAAAATGCACTTAAAAGTTTTTATCCATAAACAGACAATGAATTGTAGGTTGGTCCAAATTCAAAGAAGTTGCAGACAACAATTTTCAGTTCATTAAATTCTAAAAATCTTTATCTTTTGGTGTAGAAATATTATTGACAATGAAGAGATTGCGTGTAACAAGCACTTTCTTCATTTTCAAAGCTTTGCCCTTGAGGGGCATCCATTAGTGGGAATGTGTGGAAATGGTTTAAAAACACACAATATTTCATCACATTAATATCAACAAAATGAATAATTAACAAGGAAAAATGAAATATTTAGATACAAGATCTGTATTGATCACTGAGAACATGATTGGTGAATCTCTGACAGAGAAACATTTGGAATACTTTAGAACTGATCACTGATATGTGACCTGGAAATGTTATGAATGGGTATGATTTCCGTTAAGTGGTGTGGAATCTGATCATGTGACAGTTACAATGGGAACGATCCAATTAAAATGCATTTTGTAACCAGAGTCTTCATTTATCACCTTGACAATCGTACCCAATGTAATTGTCAATGAGTCGCCATTTAGGTGTTCCCTGGTGCAACTTTTTACCTTTAAACTGGTTTGTGCTTTTCTCTTGGCATCTCATATCAATTATTTTTCTGAAACAAAAAAGCTCTTATTTTATGTACATAATGGTCACTAGCTCTTACAATTTTGTATAATTTGTATTTTATAGCCTTTGGTTTATACATTGGTTTAAATAATGGCTTTTCCTGTTTGTCCATATATCAAGGGAGAATGATGCTTTTTTAAAATCCTGTTCAAAAACTGCATTGCATTGCCAAAAGACAAAGAAAAAAAAAAAAAAAACACAACAGAAACAAGCAACTTTTTACTGTTACATGAAAATCTAATGGAACTTATAGGTGAAGGTCACACTATATTTAAAATGAATCACTTTGGATAAGTAGTTGTTAAGAAAACATAGACTATTTTGTGACTTTTGTCAGAATTACATTGTAATAATTAGACTTTTAACCCATTCAAACTCAAGAACACTTTTTTTGGCCCCCCAGGAAAAAAGTTATAGACAACAAAGAAATTGCTTTTAACAAGCAATTTCTTCATAATATTTTCTACCAAGAAAGACGAAAAGATTTTTGAAATTTCAATAACTTGAAGTTGTTGTCTGCAGCTTCTTTGAATTTGGACCAGTCTAATTTTTGTTGATTTGGAATGAATTAAAAAGTAACATCAAGAAGGAGACTTTGAAAATCTAATCTTCAGTTATATTCAAGAATGATGGTTATTGAGTTGTTGGTCTCTCTAGGTTCAAAACCAGCTCAATTTCTTAATGAGAATGTTATTCTCTAGGGTATAGAAAGTTGCAGGAACTTTACTCAGCCATGATATCAATGCACTCAATTTGCAGTCATTTAGGGACTAGGCTAACCCAGGGTTGTCTGACCTTTGGGTCATATATGGTGAATTATGTATTCTGCAGCTGCAGTGAATTGTCTTTAAAGTACTGTTAATCATTTGAAATAGGAAGGAGCATTGCATAATATTATGGTACAGTATTATACATGTAGTTAGTTTTTAGTAACTAATAATTAATTTGATATTTTTGGTCAAACAATCAATATGCTGTTGGTAGAGAGTCTTTGAAAAGATTCAATTTTTAACGTCACAGTAAGCTTTAAGTTATTTAGCAAACTGATTCTTGTACAGGGAACTGTTGTTGATCCGTTTCCATGGAAAATATTGTATCATTTATTTAAGATCCCCATCATTCTTCATTTTCTCTTCCAAATACAAGAAAATTGTCTCACAAGACATAGTAATTAATGATATAAGTTGTCTTATTATGAGAAATACCAGTAAATAATCCTGCTCTGAACGAACCCGATGCTATTTCTTTACAGTTTCCTTTCAGAAACTATATCCAGATTACCCTTTAGAAGACATACATGTACTTAATAATGCTGTAACAGGTATCATACAGTGAATACTGTCATGAATATGAAAAGAAAAATTTAGATACAGTAGAAATATAATTGCTTATATCCCAAGTTATTATGAAAAAAAAATATAATAAAAAAAAAAGGAATAAAAAATGATGGATTGCTTCCTGCCAAATTTAATTGTGCACTAGGTGTTGATGTTGATATGTTCTGATGTATCTTAAGTACTGAACACAGTTTAGATGACAGAAAAGTGTAAATTGATATGGGTTCTGATGTAACCAACAGGTAAATAAATGTGAGACCACCTCATTTATGACTATGATACATGAAATGACATGGTAATTATATTGTCTTATATGTTTTACATGAACCCTTTGACTTTTCTGTCATAATTTGAATCAATTACAGTCGAATTTCGCAATCTCCAAGCCTAATTTCTTCATTATCCACAATGTTTTCTACCCAGAAAGAGAAACATATTTTATATTCCACCTACTAAAAATTGTCATCCAAAACTTCTCTCAAGTTGGACGAGACTAAAATTTTGTTGTCTAGGAATACAATGCTAGACCAAGACAGGCATTTTATGGGCTGTGGCATGAGTTACCTACCCTGTAAAAACAAGAAAAACGAATTTACATGTGTAGTAAGTTTTGCAACAAGTGATTTTGAAATGTTTTCAAAAGCTTCTTTCTTGAGGGCTGTAAAAATGTGGGATTGTAAGAGAAGGGGTTAAAGGGATTCTGATCTAAAACACCCATAATAGTGTTAACATATTGATGTTTTATTGACAAAAATGTGGTGGGGAAAATAATGAAAATTTTGCAAATGCCCTTGTAAAAATTAATCTATGATGGACCACCAAGATTTTTTTTTTATCATCGCTTTCACTGTTCTTGTTGTTTAAATCTCAAACCAACAATCCTACATTATTTGATTGGCTGAAGAAAAATAGTAACAAAGATTAGTATAAAAAAAAATGAGAAATTTCACAATACAAGCAATTGTATCATTTTTTTTCAAAATGTTTTCTACCTTATATGGTACTTATTTTTCTATTCAAATGCATCCTTACCTATAACCACACAGTACTTCATTTCTATGTGTCAAAATATTGCTTTGAAAAACATTAGGAGAATAGAAGAAATTGCTTGTATCAAGCAATTTCTCCTTTTGTCTCAATGCTTCCCATAATCTGTATGTAGTCATAACATGTTTAAGCCATTCCCATGCAATGACGCTTTTAATTGCCTCTCAATATAATTTTTAAGCTTTGGAAAGCATTGTGGACAATGAAGAAATTGCTTGTCCACAATGTTTTCTACCTCAAAAAACACAGACTTTAGAAATTTCATCAACTTAAAGATTTCTCCAGAATGAGTGATTTCATAAAATGTGCCAGTAATTTCTTCCTTTCATACTTTGCTATTAATGTAGTAGGATTCCAATGATACTGACTCCCCAAGATGCTACTAGAAAAAAGGGGCCTAGATTGGGGAGAAAATACAAATAAACAAAATAACATTCAAGATTAACTTGGTCATCTCTTCCCCTGGCCTAGAACTCTATAATTTTGCTTCAATTCTGGAATGTTGTTTTTACCATATTAAAACAATCTTGATAAGATCCTTTTAAGGGAGATCATTCTTGAGGAATCTTGAATTTGTTTCCTGTTTATTTTTGTTGTTTTTTTCTACTCATTTTTTCAATTCTTTTCTCTTTTCAGCACAATGTCGAAATTCACTTGGAATGCAATCCGGAGAAATTCCAGACTCGGCCATAACAGCCAGTTCGTCATTCAACGATGATAGTGTAGGCCCTAGAAATGGGAGGTAAGTCATGTTTGTTCAATAGATTTGCTATGGGGGATAAATATTAGGTCTGGGTTGGAAACCTGATCTGCTAAATGAGTTAGAGTAGCTTATAGATATCTTAAAATTTTGAGTTTCTTGGCTAAGGTCTAAGAAGTGTCTAATTAACCCATTACAACACAACAAAATTTTGGACTGGTCCAAATCTAAAGAAGCTGCAGATGAATTTTCAAATTGATGAAATAGTAATTTTCTTCGTCTTTTTGGATACAAAACTTTGTTGATAATGAAGAAATTGCTTGTTACAAGCAGTTTCTTCATTTTCCATTTTCCACAGAGTTTTCCAAAGCTTTCTTCTTGAGGGGCATAAAAAGGAGGGCTTGTCTGGGAACAGGTTAAAGAGACGATCATGAGGGAAAATGTCATACATAAACCCATTACAACAAAATCCGGAATTTTTACGCATCCAAGAAATACAGCTTTGGAAACACAACATTTGAAAGTTCATGAAATTTTTCAATTTTTTTCTACTATATTTGGTAGAAAACATTGTGTAAAATGAAGAAATTGCTTGTAACAAGCACTTTCTTCATTTCACACAATGATTTCCCAAATGTTTTTCTTGAGGGTTTCAAAAGGTGTTATTTTGTGGGCATGGGTTAAGGGTTGATGTGAGAAAATCTTTTGATTCACAGAGAAATTGAAGCGATAAACTGCACTCCATAAAACCAGCATTTTTAAGCTCTATTTTGTTTTATGACTTGAATGAAAATTATGATTTTATTGTTCCCATAGAATTTTTCATAAAGGAAAATGGAGCCCGACAGCCGGCAATCAGTTAAGTTTGGTTGGAAGTGATACTTCCCAGATATCAAATATTCTAGTCGAAAATAGTTTATGAGATTTAGTGTACATTTTTATGTCCTAATTTCATGGTTCAGAGCTGTAAACGATCGCTGATACCAATCAATTCTTTCATTGGTCTAATGCGGAAGACAGAGAAAACTGTTGTTCCAATTTTGCTTTTATGAGTAATTATACTTTGATGAGATTTTGTGGTTGAAGTAAATGTTCATGATTTTCCTCTTTAAAATATCGGAGAATCATATTTTATCCCATTACCACCCAACAAAATTTTAGACTGGTCCAACTTGAAGGAAGTTGAAGACGATAATTTCTTCGTTGTCCACAATGTTTTCCAAAGCTTATTTCTTGATCGAGGGGCATGAAAAAACAGGATTGTGTGGAAATGGGCAGGTAACCCATTACAAGAAGAAAAAAAATGATACTGTAGACTAAAAAATTTAGTTGATGAATTTTTTATGCCCCTGGATCGATAAGATCGGGGGCATATTGTTTTACCACAGTCCATCTGTCTGTCTGTCTGTCTGTCTGCAAAACTTAACCTGCCAACTAAACATTTTCCTATAACTTCAACCCTGATTAGGTTACAATGCTAATATTTGGTATGTAGATAGGTCTCAACAAGGCGCAACTGGGGAAGGTCATTTCATCAAGATCAAGGTTAAAAATTTAACCCTTTTCCCTAAAACTAAGAAAAAAAACAATAAAAATCACCCGTTTTTAAAGAATTCCTGTTTCGTGGGCATAGTGTTCCACAAACACATCTTGTTTTAAGAAAAATTGTCTTTTGGGGTAAACATTGGGGATAATGAAGAAGTTACTTAATGTAACACACATTTATTTCATTCACAAAACTTTTTCCATGAAGGGGTATGGAAAGGGGGAATTATGTGAGAATGGGTTACTGTCTAAATTTACAATAACATGATGAATGTAAAGGATTGGCCTATTATGCTCTCTTATCCATGTAAATTAAAATCAAAATGTCAGAATCACATTGTTAAACCCATTCCCTAACAATGATGCTTTTTGATGCCCTAAAGAAAAAAGCTTTGGAAAACATGGAGGAAAATAAAAAATTTGCTCATATTGTAGTGGCCAAATAGTGTTTCACAACCTCAGTTTGGCATTCCATGTTTGATCAAAGTGTTTGTTTAATAACCCCCTCCCACTCAATGAATCAAGCAATTTCTTCATTTTACACAATATCTCTTTCCCTGAAAATTTAAATTTTTTTAATGAAATTTCTTTAACTTTGAATAGTTGTCTGCAACTCCTTTAAAATTGGACCAGTCTGAATAATAGGACTACAGCTGTGGATATAGGACATTTGTTTATCAAAGAAATGGCTTGATGACTTGTACTCATAAAGTTAGACAATTTATGACATAATGGCCAAAGACATTATCTTAAAGTCTAATTTCAGGGATTTTTTATTGACATTTTATTACCATGGTGACCAGACATAATATAGAAAAGCAATTTTCGAGATAAAAGAGAATTGCACCTACATAATCTAACTTATATGCAGTGTATTGGTCTCCAAGGAAACTGAAATCAATTCCTGGGTTGAAAATATTGAATTTCACAGAGAAATTCCAGGAATCTTTGAAAATCCTGTACATGTTTTATAATTTACATTATAGGCTGTCTGGCTTTTGTAATATATATGGACAGACCCTTGAGGATTATTCTTTGTGCTCAATTAAAGCCCCCCGACGGCCGCACTCATTCTTTCCGACTATCTGTCTCTCACCAATGGGTTGATAATCGTAGACTTATGTGGGATAGCAGCTGGAGGCTAGGAAAGGATGTAATGGTAGTACTGGTGTGAGAAATACCAGGATTCCATTGTTAGGTGCTCCAGCCGCCGCGATATAACTGAAAGATTGTTGAAAGTGGCGTAAAACCCAATTCAAAAAAATCAATTAAAGCCATCTTTAACCCCTTCCCATTTTTCAAAATTTTGGACTAGCCCGATTCGAAAGTGAAAAAGTGGTTACAATTTAAATAGAAACCATCCTTTTGGGTAGAAAATAGTGTTCAAGTCTTCTGCAACTTCTTTCAGTTTGGATTAGTTAAATCTTTCAAAAAAGCAGAATAGGGTTAAAAGCCAAAAGGTATTTTGACCTGCATGAGACCTTCAAGTGCTTTTGACCCTTTGGTTTGACAAATTGACAAAACTTGTTTAAAAGGTATTTTGACCTGCATGAGAACTTCAAGTGCTTTTGACCCTTTGGTTTGACAAATTGACGGAACTAATGTTTAAGTGTCAGAAATTGAGGAGTCATTGACCCCTTGACCATGAAATTCTAGGGCGCAATACTGATTTTGAAGGGTCAAAAACAACTAAAGGAGCAAATTATGAGTAGAAATATGAAGGTTTAACTCTTTTCATGCTGAATAAAAATCCTGTTCAAAGTTGCAATAAAATCAAAGGACTAATGGTACTGGATGAAACTATTGTGAGTTTATTGTCCTGCACAATTTTTCTCTTCTTTGTCTATCTATGCAGGACAAGTGAATTTTGAAAGATTTGAATACAGAAATTAGTGTAAGACAATATATTTTCAAATTGCAGGGCGAGCAAAATTTGTAGGAATTTACAATGATACTTACAATGTTATGTAGGTTCATCAAAATTCTTTTGAAAATTTATCCATATAAACAACTATGGCTTTAATGTGACAAGCAGGTTGTGTAGACTACCATCAGTCTGCACATATGTGCAGGCTAATCTTTGTCTATACCTCCTGCCAAAACAGGAATATTCTGGGCTCAGCATGACAAGGGTTAATTGCCAACTGACATGGAGGGTTAAGTTCTTTCAGAAGACATTATGGGCATTGAATTTTGCAGTTTACTGGCAAGAAATAACAGGAAGTCATTGGTAGGTACATCAGAAGCTCCTTTTCGACTGAAATAAAGATCCAAGTGGTGTTACAACAGATTGAAATTCTACTCATCCACTTGTCCTGCACAATTTTTCTCTTCTTTGTCTATCTATGCAGGACAAGTGAATTTTGAAAGATTTGAATACAGAAATTAGTGTAAGACAATATATTTTCAAATTGCAGGGCGAGCAAAATTTGTAGGAATTTTTTGGCCCTGATTATTCTTTCCTGCAAAACAACAAAATTATTATGATAAAGTTCCTTGACAAAGCTTTCCTAGGTTAATTATTGCAATGCTGTATTAGTGACTCATATCACCTTATCATTCTCATCTAATTCATTGATGTCAAATAGCATTATCACCTTGATGAGAGGCAGTATGTCACAGAATATGAAAGAGCTTTGGTACATGCACAGAAATTTCAAAGATCATTGACTTAACCCATGTCATGCTGAATTAAAGATCTTTAAAAGAATTGCTTTAAAATCAAAGGACTGATGGCACTGGAAGGTCTTCATTAGGGTCCAATTCTCTTTTGAAAATTGATTATTTAAACAATTTTGACTGAAAGGGGACAAACAGAATGTGTAGACCAAGATCAGATTGCACTTATGTGAAGACTGATCTTTGTCTATACCTCCTTCCAAAAGGGAATATTCCTGTCTAAGCATGACAAGGATTATGAAGCTCATTCTCAATTCCATTTAGTTACAATGTTATGTAGGTTCATCATTGTAGCGACTCATACTATCATTGCCTTCTCATTAACCCATAAACACACAAAAACACTTTCAGTTGTCCAAGAAAAATGCTTTGGAAAATATTGTGGATAATTAAGAAACTGTTTTTTAAGCAATTTCCTCATTATCTACAATGTTGTCAACCTCAAAAGACCAAAATTGAAAAAAAAAATAAAAATAAAAAAAAAATGTGTACTAATTCTTTTAATTTGGACCAGTTTAAAATTTTGTTGTCTGGTAAAGGGTTAAAGTCTAAATGCCCTGTCGACATTTGTCTCTCACCAATGGATTGATAATTGAAAACCTAAGTGGAATAGCAGCTGGAGGCTAGGGAAGGAGGTAGTGGTAGTACTGGTGTGAGAAGTAACAGGAATCCATTGTTAGGTGCTCCAGTTGCAGGGATATGACTGTTATACTGTTAAAAGTGGCATTAAACCCCATTCAATCAATCAATCAGATTGCTGCTAGGTCAAGTCACAGATCAAGGTCAAATATTCCAAATCCTATATGATAACAAATATTATGGGAAAGGTAGAAATATTTTTTAAGTATAATATCACACTTGGAAGTAAACATCAGGGAACAGACAGAAATGAGTTATTCAAGGTTTCAATGTATTTATACCTCAGAGGTCCTGAAATAGTTTGCCATTTGTAACCCACATGGCCTGTGGTGCTGGCAGGAATCGAGACCCTGGTCTTTCCAGAAAAATATACTGGGATTACCACAATTGTTTACAGCAGAATAAAACAGTAAGACAGGTTGAAACAAACTGTTTACTCCATCTGATGACCACATGCCTGAGCTTGGTTGGAAAGAAACAATTTCATTCAAGATACAGAACAAAAATTACACATGAAATACAGGACATATGTTTAGTTTACCCATTCCGTCACAACAAAATTTTAGACTGGTTCAAATTGAAAGGAGCTGCAGACGATGAAGGTGATTGAATTTTGAGTTACAAATGTATTTTGTCTTTTTGGATAGAAAATATTGGGGTCAATGAAGAAATTGCTTGATACAAGCAATTTCTTCATTTTCTACAATGTTTTCTAAAGTTTTTTCTAGAGGGTCGTGAGAAGGAGGGATTGTGTGGGGATGGTTTACTTATTTGTTTAACCCATTCTCACTCAATCCCTCCTTTTTACGCCCCTCAACGAAAAAGCTTTTGAAAACATTGTGGAAAATGAAGAAATTGCTTGGATCAAGCAATTTCTTCATTATCCACTATGTTATCTATCCAAAAAGACGAAAAAATTTAAAATTCCATCAACTTGAAATTGTCGTCTGCAGCTCGTTTCAATTTGGACCGGTCTAAAATTCCACTGTGTTGGAATGGGTTAACCCATTCAAGCACAATCCTGATTTTTCATGACCCTGGAGAAATAAATGGTATTTTCTACCCTACTAAATTATTATTTTTTCAATAAAGTCATATTTGAATTGTTGTCTTCAAAATTTTTGGTTTTGTACAGGTTTTAAATTTTGCAATACAGTAAGGCCATGTACATTTTTATCAATTCTACAGTGACTGGTGTATCTTTGAAGTAGCTTTAATTTGTAAAATAAATGCAGGGGCCGTAACATAGTTCTTGGAAAACTATGGGAGCTATATATCCGTACAATTAGCATAGAGGTATCACTCATTGCTCAACGAGGACATCTCACAAGCTGCATTTCAGACTGGTAGCCGCGAATAGCCACTATGTTTTACAAAGCTTTCTCTCTTTGGGGCATCAAAAAGGGTCAGTGAGTGGGATTAGAACGGGTTAAACTTTTTAGTTTATGAAGGGTTTATTCCTTAATGGATTAAATAAGTTCAAAGATAAGTTATAGGAAAGGATGAAAACCAGTCCATCTCTGATTTGACCATCCCCTCCGATAAATAATTAGACTGGTTATAGATCAGACATGGTGGTGCCAGTCTAGGGAGATGTTGTTATCGAACTGACAGGGAATTTCTAATTATGTTTAGGATACAAATTGTATACAAATTGATTTGTTTGTATCTGTGTTGTGCTTTAATATTCTGACCTGGTTCTAGAACACTAACAGGTGCCCTGATCTATACAATTGATTATTCAACCTATTCCTACAGAGAGGCTTTTCGAAGCCCGTAAGAAAAAAAATTGGAAAACATAGTGTAGAAAATGAAGAAATTGCTTGTCCTAAGCTTGTTACAAGCAATTTCTTCATTATCCACAATGTTTTTTAACCCAAAAAATAAGTATTTCTAAAATTGTCGCCTGCAACTTCTTTGGATTTAGACTAGTCTAAAATGTTGCTGTCTAGTATTGGGTTAAAACATTTAGGCCTTCAAACTGTTAGATAACTTCAGGTCATAATTAAGTATTTTCTGGAACAGGTTTATTTGAATTGAGACAATTTTAATTGAAATTTCAAGCAGAAAAAGACCGCAGATCTGTTTTCACCAATTTCATTAAAAATTCATGGAACAATTGAGGAATTGGCACATGCAACCACTTTATAGGTTTAAGAGCATCGAATTGCTTTGAAATAATGATAAAGTGAATTGATAATGTCGGGGTAACAGTGAAAAGTGCAAGGTTGAAATCAATACCTTAACCCATTACTGTATAGTGCTACATTTTGATGCCTTAAAACATTGTGAGGTTTTATAGGAGAAATTGCTTGTCATAGCGCAGTTGGTAGAGCGTCAGACTCCTCATCTTCAATCATTGGATGTCATGGGTTTGATTCCCAGTGGCAGCACATATCCTTTCCAATATTTGACTCTCACCAATGGTTGGATGATTGTAAACCTAAGTGGGATAGCAGCTGGAGGCTAGGAAAGGATGTAGTGGTAGTACTGGTGTGAGAAATACCAGGAATCCATTGTTAGATGCTCCAGCCGCCGCAATATGACCGAAATACTGTTTAAAGTGGCGTTAACCCCATTTAATCAATCCTTTCCTCAGAATATTATCTACCTTACCTTCATGCTTATGAACTTATTGTGCCAGTGTCTACAGGCATAGAAGCCAAGAATTATTGGATTACAAGCCTTGCTCTGTAGCCTCAAACAGGAAGTTCAATCCGTCAAATTTTGTTCATGGCAACATCCTTTATCCTAATGCCACTAATTTTTTAGACTGGTCCAAGTTAGAAGAATTAGTTAGTGAAATTTTAAAAATCTTTGTCTATAATTGATGGGAAACGATTTGTGAGAAATCAGAAGAAATTGCTTATAATAAAAGTAATTTATTCATTTTCCAAAGCTGTTTTTTTTTTCCTGAGGGGGCGTAAAAAAGCAAGATTGTGTGGGAATCGGTTAAGAAATCGTAAGGAAAAAAAAAAACCTGCCGTAATTTATACAGGCCAAAATCCCTTGATGATTGGAGCAGATTCTCTCTAAATGGTATTACAATTGTCAATATTCACAGAAAGTTAATTCTCACTGGACATTTTGACAGTTCTTCATAGCTTCCATTGTTGTATAGGTTCTATTTGACCTATTCCCTTATATAGTCACTTAGTTGCTGTGAATTTCTCTACAGAGATGATGATGGCATTGATATATAATCTTACTTAGAACATAAATAAATTCATTGTATGACTGCATTTCATGTTGTATTTTGTTTTTTCATTGTGAAGATATTCAAGTTATAGTGAAATATCATTCTTGGGTGACATACATTTTTCTTGTCACTGGATAAATGAGAAAAAAATTCTTCATAATTTGATCATATTTTCCCTACCTGAAAGAAACCTTGAAGGCAAGATGTTTTGAAAATAAAAAAAAGTATTTAAATCATATTTTTTCAATCGAAATACCGATGTGAATGGGTAATTTATTGTCCTTTTGATCAAACTAGGTAAGGATTTGAAAATGATAATCTATTTTCTGATTGGTCCATTTAGTTCCAAAACCTCATGGGAAATTCTGGTACCCCTTTATTAGATTCAGAGAAAATGGATCTATATTAAGTCATGTCAAGTCTGGAACCACAGATTTGATGTGTCCAAAAAGTTCCCTACGGAATGGAAAATATGTATCAATATGAAATTTGTATTCCTGCGTATCCCAGGGCTTACATATGTAAGTTTGAACAAGCTATTTCTTCATTTACCACAATATATTCAACCCCAAAAGACAATTTATTGAAAATTTCAAATTTTGAAATTGTTGCCTGCAGCTTCATTTAATATCTAAGATTTTGTAATCTGGTACTGAGTCAAGCAATTATTTATTTGTTTGAGGTTTTAACTTTGAACAAACTATCAGTTGCCATATTATGGCACAGTTTTCTTTACCCATTTCTAGATGACAAAGTTTAACCCATTCCAACTCAATCCCTCCTTTTTACGCCCCTCTAGAAAAAAGCATTGGAAAACATAGTGGAAAATGAAGAAATTGCTTGAATCAAGCAATTTCTTCATTATCCACAATGTTTTCTATCTAAAAAGACAAAAAATTTCAAGATTCCATCAACATGAAATTGTCGTCTGCAGCTTCTTTCAATTTGGATCAGTCTAAAATTTTGCTGTGTGGGAATGGGTTAAGACTTATTTTTGTAAAAGCTTAAAGAGGTTTCAAGCAACATTTCAAATTCTTTTAAATTGAAAAATTAATGCTCTCAGGGCTGGAAAGCATTGTGTGTATTGGAGAAATTGTTTGTAATTAATAATTTCTCCTTTTCCTATGAAATACAACTTAAACTATGTAGCAACAGTTCATTCATTAACGTTCAACCAACATTTTCATTACTTGGTGTCGTTTGGTATCTGCCTTGATTGAGGTAAGTTGGCATAGCCGTTGCATCCTTCAACTTTGAATTATAAAATCAGCAATATTAGTGCATAAAGTAGGTTGAGGAGAATTTTAATTTTGCTTCACAATTTCAAATATACCAGCCAAGATGGTTGGATGTGCATTAGGTGTACTTGCTTTGATCTGTTTCTGAACAAATAAGGAATATTGTTCTGCTTGTTTGATTTGGACAAAAGAATGTGACTTGGATAATATGGTTTGAATTACTTGCTTTTTTTGCAATCTCATTAATGGCAACATGTCACTGATTATGAGTAACAAGGAGTTTTTGTCATCTCAGATATTAATTTGATCTTTTTCTGTATTTCTTCCTCTTGTGCCAACTGACACTTTAACCCATGCATTCCTACCCAGTGACACTTTTTGTCGCCTCTCAAGTAAAAAAATGGGAAAACATTGTGTAAGATGAAGAAATTGCTTGCTAAGAGCTATTTAACCCATTCCCACACAGTGACGCTTTTAAATGCCCTTGAACATACAAGCTTTGGAAAACAATTGTGGAAAATGAAGAAATTGCTTGTTACAAGCAATTTCTTCATTATCCACAATGTTTTCTTACCAAAAAGACAAATAGTTATAAGACTTCTTCAACTTAAAATTGTCATCTGCAGTTTCTTTGAATTTGGACTGGTCTAAAATTTTATCATGTGAGAATGGGTTAAATGTTTTCTACCCAGACAGTTGAAAAAATCACAAATTCACAAACTTTTAATGAATTGTCTTCTGCAACATCTTTGGACCATTAGAATGGTACATTTTGTTTCCAAGGACTTACAATTAAATGATCTTTCTTGCTATGGAGGTAAATGACACACCCATTACCAGACGACAAAGTTTTCGACTGGTCCAAAATCAAAGATGTTGCAGACTACTAAGTTTGATTTTGGTTGATGAAATTTTGGACTTTTTTTACCTCAATTAGTAGAAAATATTGTACTAAACCATTTTTTCTTTTGGGCGACAAAAAGTGTAATTTCGTGGCGGTATGGGTTACGATGGTATATTTTGTTTTCAAGGACTTAACCCTTATCAATGCTGTATAAATTACCTTACTGAATTGCTGTAAAATCAAATGGCTGAAAGCACTGATAGAACTTGTTCAAAAATCTGTATTTCTTATAGAAATCAATTTCATTAACAGATATGGCTGGAAAAGTACAAGCAGGAGGTGTAGACCAAGATCAGACTTGTGTGCAGGCTGATCTTGGTCTACACCTTCTGCCAAAACAGGAATATTCAGCTTGACAAGGATTAAAATTGATGGTTGCATTTGTTAATTATTTGTGCCTATTATTGATAATTTCAAAAAACTATTAAGCTTGATGCTGAACTAAACCGATTCCCACACAATCATGCTTTTTGGTGCCAAAAAAGAAGAAGCATCTAAAAACATAGTTGAAAATGAAAAAAATGCTTCTTACAAGCAATTTGTTCATTATTGACACTGTTTTTAACTTCAAAAAACAAAAAAATATTGACATTTCATCTACTAAAAATTTTCGTCTGCAGCTTCTATGAATTTTGGACCACTTACTCTCTAACATTTGTCGTCGGGTAATAGCATGCATGTATTCATTTTATTGTTTGGGTAAAACTTAGTATGGCCTAATTTAATGAACAATTCTTATCAAAACTCTACTAACCCAGATGCCAAATTCTTGACGAATTATTAAAGAATGAATGACAACTCCAAAATCACTTTTTACTCGCAGGGAACAAATCAATTACAGCTTTTGTTTAGATTTGGGAACAGAAGCCCTTGTTTCCGGTGGCATTCTTTGTTAAGAGAAGTCATACCAATATTGTGTAAATATCATGTTACATTTTTGTTAAGTGACAGTTGCTATTTTAGAACTTTTACCTCATATGGTATTGTAACACTATCTTCCATCTTTTAATCCATTACTGTATGACAAAATTTGAGACTGGTCCAAATTGAAAGGAGTTGCATAGGACATTTTAAAGTTCATGAAAATTTGGATTTTTTTTAACTTTCTGGATTTAAAAAATTTAGAAACATGAAGAAATTGCTTGGTTCAAGCAATTTCGTCATGTTTCACAATGTTTTCCTGATTCTTTTTCTTAAGGGGCGTCATTGTGTGGAAATGGGTTAACTATGACATACCTGACAACCAAATTTCAGACTGGTCAAAATTGACAGGAGGTGTAGACCAAAATTTAAAGTTTATGAAATTGTTTATTTATCAACTTTCTTGGTTGAAAACATTGTGTAAAATGAAGAAATTGCTAATTGCAAGCAATTTATTTGTTTTACACAATGTTTCAATGTTTGGTTTTCTTTGTTATGTGCATCAAAAGGCGTCATTGTATGGAAATGAGTTAAAAGGGTTCAAATGAAAATATGTAAAATGGAGATTGTTGTGATTTAAAATAATTCAGAAAATAAATGTTGTACGCTTAAAGATGTATGTGAAAACTTCATGCAGTATATGGGAAATTTTAATATTTCAAATGAGGAATTATTTCAAATACTATTTACATCTTAACCCTTGTCATGCTGTATAAATTACCTTACTGAAATGCTGTCAAATCAAAGGGCTGAAAGCACTGATAGATCTATTTATTAAAAAATCAATATTTCTTTTAGAAATCAACTTCATAAACAATTCTGACAGGGAAAGTACAAGCAGGAAGTGTAGACTAAGATCAGCCTGCACATAAGTGCAGTCTGATCTTAGTCTACACTTCCTGCCAAAACCGGAATATTCTGGGTTCAGCATGACAAGGGTTATCAATCAATAGAAAACTTTCTAATGAAGGATATTAACCCATTTCCAATCAACAAAACTTTAAATTTGTCCAAACTCAAAGAAGTTTCTATTGACAATTTCAAACGAACAATAGAATTGGTAGAAGTTAAGATATTTTTAGCATTAGGGGTAGAAAATAATGTGGAAAATGCAGAAATTGCTTGTAATTAGCAAGCAATTTCTTCACTTTACACTTTGTTTTCCTGAACTATTTTCTTAACCCGTGTCATGCTAAACCCAGGATGTACCTGCTTTGGCAGGAGGTATAGAAAAAGACCAGTCTGCACAGTTATGCAGTCTGATCTTGTCTATACCACATGTATGTCCAACTTAAAGCAAGAATTTTTTATGCAATAATTTTACCCAGAACTATTGACCAACATCTAATGCTTCTAGTGGTTTCAGTCTTTTGATTTTATTACATTTCTTAAAAGTTTTTAACTCATTCCCACACAGTGACACTTTTGAAAGCCCCTCAGGAAAAGCAGTTGGGAAAACTTTGTGTAAGAGGAAGAAATTGCACAATGTTTTCTACACAGAAAGTTGAAAAATCTAAAGTTTCGTTAATTTTAAATTGTTGTCTGCAATTCCTTTGAATTTAGACCAGTCTAAAATTTTGTTATGTGGGAATGGGTTGATTTAGCATGACAAGAGTTAAGGAACTTCAAAAATTCAGCATGACAAGAGTTAAGGAACTTCAAAAATTCAGCATGACAAGAGTTAAGGAGCTTTAAAAGGCAGGACTGTGTGGTAATGGGTTAAAGACTGAAAAGAATGCCATAGATTCCTACACCGCCAATCTGTTATTGTTTTGAAACTACCATGTTCTTTTCTTAATTTGTTCATAAACTTCGGAGGGTTATTATTAGAGTAAAATTTATAATTCTATGCTGCCCAAGCTGACAGACGTATGGCTGTCACATGACCTAATTTACATAATTCTGTATTAGCGCATAATTACAGGGTAGTTGTGTCAAGTCTCGTTGTTGGAAAATCTGTCTTCATTTTCGAACAAATACTGAGTGAATCATCAACCTGCAGAAGAAAGATTTTTGTAAACCCATTCCTTTTTGATGCCCCTCATGAAATAAAGCTTTGAAAATATTGTGGACGATGAAGAAATTGCTTGTTACAAGCAATTTCTTCAGTATCCACTACATTTGCAACCACAAAAGGCAAAAAAGATCCTAAATTTCATCAACTAAAATTTGAAGTCTGCAACATCTTTGAATTGAACAAGCCTAAAAATGTTGTGGTCTGGTAGCGGGATAAGGAGTGTACCTGCAAAAGATCTGGTGCTGTTAGATATAACCCAATGGTTGTAATGTGTTGCTGGGGATTATAATGAAGACATTTTCTTGAAACATTATGGCATAGCCATTAACCCTTTCCCACACAGTGACGCTTTTGGACGCCCCTAAAGATAAGCAATAAGGAAAACGTTTTGTAAAATGAAGAAATTGCTTGTAACAAGCAATTTCTTCAATTTACAAAATGTTTTCTACCCAAAAAGTTTGGAAAAAAATATATTTCATTCACTTAAAATTTTTGTCTGCAACACCTTTCAATTTAGACCAGTCTAAAATTTTGTCATCTGGTAATGAGTTAAAGTGTAGTTGGTAGAGCATCAGACTCCCAATCATCAATCATGGGATGTCGGGGGGTTCGATCCCCAGCAGTGGCACATATCCTTTCCTACACTTGTCTCTCATCAATGGGTGGATAATTGTAAAACCTAAGCGGGATAGCAGCTGTAGGCTAGGAAAGAATGTAATGGTAGTACTGGTGTGAGAAATACCAGGAATCCATTGTTAGGTGTTCCAGCCGCTGCAATATGACTGAAAAATTGTTAAAAGTGGCATTACACAAGCAAATGAAAATATTGTAAGAACATTCATGGCCAAACGGTTTGTCCACCTGCTTATCCCTTTCCTGTTCAATACCTAGTTTTTACATCCCTTTTGTTATATATTTGAGAAAAAATTGTGGAAAAAGAAGAAATTGCTTGTAAAAAACAATTTTCATCTTTTTCTACCGTACCTAAAATCAACTTTGAATTGTCATCTGCGAAACTATTGAATTTGGACAGGTCTAAAATTTTGAAAACCGGAAAGAGTTAACCCATTCCCACACAACAAAATTTAAGACTGGTCCAAATTGAAAGAAGTTGCAGACAACAATTCTAGTTTTATGAAATTTCACATTTTTTCAATTTTCTGCGAAGAAAACATTTTGGAAAATGAAGAAATTGCTTGTAACAAGCAATTTCCTCATTTTCTACAATGTTTTTCAAAGCTTTTTTTCTTGGGGGCGTCTAAAAGCGTCACTGGGTAGGAATGGGTTAAATCGACAGATCCAGGGCGGCGCCCATCAACCTCTCTCCTAGCGGTAACGTGGACTGAGTTAATAAGCAACATTATTTTGTAATACAGTATTTGTGGTCAAGGACCACAGATGAAAGGCAAATAATTCTGTTAACCCATTGCCAGATGGCAAAAGTTTAGTCTGGTCCAAATTGAAAGGAGTTGCAAACAAGAATTTAAGATTTATGATATTTTAGATTTTTTCTACTTTTGAAAGAAAACATTGTGCAAAATGAAGAAATTGCTTGTTTCAAGCAATTTCTTCATTTTACACAATGTTTTCCCAATTGTTTTCCTTGAGGGGAGTTTAAATGAGTCATTGTGTGGAAATGGGTTAAGCTGTATAATTATGACATTTAAGTTACCAAACCAACATTTTTCTTAACAAAAATGTCTTGAGTTCAAAGTTTACTAGAGATCTAAATTGTAACGATCAAATTCTTAATTTCCCCGATAATTTCTGAAGGTTTTTTTTTTTCTTGAGTTCATCAAAGAATCATTATTGTGTGAATTGTTTAAATGCCATATCTAGTAATTTTGTATCAAATAAGTCAATATTCAGATAATGTACTTTGTTTCACAGTAGGAATTTAGTAAATAATATATTTCTATTATTGCTATGTCCATTTATCTTTTTATGATCTATAAAAAAATGGAATAAAGACAATTTTATTGTCATTGGAAGCCATTATGTGGGTTATTGTCTCAACAGGGAACCAGACTTTATGCTATTAGAAAGTTTGTATTGATCTTGAAATGTTGAGAAAGGAAACCAGTAAAAATTGATATTTGGAACTGTTTGGGTTTTATTGTTGTCTAGAGGAAGTTACTTAGCCAATGAGTCTGTCTGAAGTTTTCTGCAAAATATAATGTAAAATGACAACTTTTTTAAACTATTACCAGACAATGAAATTTTAGACTGATTCAATTTGAAAGAATTTGCATGTCATTGTGATCAATTGTATACATGTAATATCCAATCAAATACGTTTTAGATAACATCACATTACATTGCTGGAATGTAAACAGCCAGAAGCATTTAAATTTTTGGCTTAACTCTTTCCTTTTCAATCTGTGGTTTTTATGTCCCCGTGATTTATAATTGAGAAAACATTGTAGAAAAAAATGAATTGCTTGTAGCAAGCAATTCCTTCTTTTTCCACAATATTTTTTACCCTAATAAATGTTTATTTTTCAAATGAAATCCACTTTAAATTTTCGTTTGCAAAACCTTTGAATTGGACAGGTCTAAAATTTCAGGAAAGGGTTAATTTAGGAGTCACACCTCTACCATTGACTAGCCCAAAACCAATGTACAGACTGCAGTGTCAAGATACTCTGGTAAGATGTGCAATGGTACAAAATTTGCTAACATGAGTCTAACTAGAATTTTGTCTCTCTTTTCAGAATTCGTACAGAGACCAATGGCGGTGCTTGGTGCCCAAAGAATGTCATTGACAGAGACACATATGAGTACTTGCAAATTGATCTTGGGCGACTTACAGTTATTACTATGGTCGAGATTCAGGGACGGTTTGGTAATGGACAGGTGAGAGTAGAATTCCATAACTTAATTGTCTTGGTTACATTCATTTTCAACAGTATTTCAGTTATATCTCAGAAGCTGGTGCACCTAACAATGCTGCTTATCCCACTTATGCAGGCTACTTATTATTCGTCTATTGGTGGGAGACAAATGAACTAACTCACAATGACTTCTGTCAAAAGGATTCATGTTAGGTAGAAGTTGGCTGGGAAGAGACTGGATGGGCTGCACATGCTGCTTTACTGGGTTCTGATGCTGGGATAGCCTGTTTGCTAGTTTCTGCTCTGGTCGGGTTGCGAGGAAGCATGTCTTCTTTCAGAGTCGAGCTGTTTGCATTGCTCGTCACTTGCAGTCTGGTGCCTGGTGGCTCTTCGTCACTGTTTGGCCCAGGAGAATACTTCTATCAGCTCTAGGTCAGCCAAAAAACCTGCAGTCAGACATATTTTTCCTGTCAGAAAAAATGTTAGCCAAGCTGGATTGAGAGCACGGTACTTTTCTAACTTAGCTAGTTGGTCTTGGCTATTCCATTTTAACCCATTACCTGATGACATAATCTTAGACTGGTCCAAAATCAAAGATCATAGGGACGACAATTTTTAGTTGATGAAATTTTAAAATTCTTGTCTGTAGCTTAGGACTAGACTGAATCTCTGTCTTCACATAAGTTTACCCATTCCCACACAATGTCCCGTTTTCGACACCCTGAATAAATATAATTCAGAAAAATCTTGTGGGAAAAGAAGAAATTCTTGTAAAAAAAGACGTTTCCTTTTCTCACAATTTTATATACCCTTTTTTGCTACTTTTTTTTCCAAATTAAGGCAATTTGAAATGTCAACTGTTATTCGCTCAATTTTGACCAGTTACACTTTTTGACACCCCTCAAGTAAAACAATTGGGAAAACATTGTGTAAAATGAAGAAATTGCTTGTAAAAAGCAAAGGTTTTGTTATACAGAAATTTAAAAAAGTATAAAATTTCATACACTGTAAATTGTCGTCTGCAACTCCTTTCAATTTGGACCAGTCTAAAATTTTGTTGTCAGGTGAGGGTTGAGTAAGTTTGTCTAGGTGAAAAGTAATTTCATCAAGTAAAATTCAATTTGTGTGGTAATAGGCAAATTGCTTATCAGTATTGCTTGTTTTCTTGTTTGATGGGTTAAATCAAGTGTAACAAGAATTCAGTTCTAAATGTTCAACTTATCATCTATTCTTGAAGCCTATCAAAAGAGCATTCAGCAATTCAATTAAACTATTACTTGACAGCAAAATTTGAGACTGGTCCAAATTGAAAGGAGTTGCAGACAACAATGAAACATGTATGAAATTTTAGGGTGTTTTTTTTCAATTTTTTTTTGTAGAAAATTGTGGAAAATGAAGAAATGGCTTGTTACAAGCAATTTCTTTATTTTGCATAATATTTTCCAAATTATTTTTATTAAGGGCCGTCAAAAAGCATCGATGTGTAGGAATGGGTTTTAAATTAATACCAGATAGCATAATTTTAGACTGGTCCAATTGAAAGGAGTTGCAGACAACTATTTAAAGTTTATGAAATTTTAGAATCTTTAGCTCAGCTGTTTTCGGAGAAAACCCGAGGTATTGTCATCACCTAAGGGTCGGCGTTGGCGTAGGCATTGGCATGACAAACTTTACCCTTGGTCATATCTCTGTTGTTATTGAAGATATCCTTATGAAACTTGGCATGTGTATTGACCATCATAAGAGCTATCTAGACTAGCAAGGGGGATAACTCTAAAAGTGTTTTTGTAAGAGTTATGCCCCTTTTTGGACTTTTGCATTATCCAGCACCTGCAGCCGAGCGTTGGCACCTGTGGGTGTGCTCTTGTTCAACTTTCTGTGTAGAAAAGATTGTGTATAAAGAAGAAATTTTTACTAAATGTTTTCCCAATTGATTTTCTTGAGGGGCATCATTGTATGGGATTAATAGCATTTATTATTCATTTTTTGCGCTCTTCAATTTTAGTGCACATCGAGTTTTCATCTGCAACCTGTTTTAATTTGGACTAGTCTTTAAAAAATTGGCTGGTAATGGGTGATTACTTATTTCATCAAATGGTACTTTTATGGATGACAGGCAAAACACATTAACATATTCCCACACAGTGACGCTTTTTGACACCCCTCAAGAAAAATAATTGGGAAAACATTGTGTAAAAATAAGAAATTGCTTGTAACAAGCAATTTCTTCATTTTACACAATGTTTTCTCTACAGACAATTGAAAAAATCTAAAATTTCATAGACTTTCAAATGTCGTCTGTAACTCCTTTCAATTTGGACCAGTCTAAAATAATGCCGTCTGGTAATGGGTTAATCAAGCTTGATGAGTAACTTATCATCATAATCCAGCTGCTCTGAGTTGTCACTCAACAAGCATGCACAATACATGGGTCTAGAAATTCTACCAAATCATGTAACAATGTAACTGATAAGCCTTCTGGCTTATCTCAGCAATTATTTACTTGTTGTCATCTTGTATTTGTGGAGTGAGATTCTGACATACATGTTTTTGGTAATTGAAATCTGGGAACCAGCTTTTGTTGAAAGATGAGGGTTGGTTCTCCCGATAAGGGAGAACTGATTATTCATATTTTTGGTAAGAGAGAAATAATTATTCCAATGAGCAAAATTTCACATTATTTGAAAATGTCCATTTTGTGTGGTAATTTCACACTGAAATTGGATTTGTCAAGATAAGATTGACCAATAAAAAACATTTTTGTTTTGTTTAATGATTTGAAAAATTCTGCTTGTATGCAGATTTCTTTCTGTACAATTAAGCCATTCCCGAATGACAATATTTCAGACTGGTCCGAATTAAAAAAATATACAGACAAAATTTTTCAATTTATGGAATTTAAAAAGTCTTTGTCTTTTGTGGTAGAAAACATTATGGAAAATGAAGAAATTGCTTGTAACAAGCAATTTCTTCATTTTCCACTATGTTTTCCAAATTTTTTTTTCTTGAGGCACTGAAAAAGGCGTGAGGGAATGGGTTAACCAATTACTACCGCTCAATAACACTTTTTTATAAGGAAAATGAGAAATTGCTTTTATCAAACAATCTCTACATTTTCCACATTGTTTTCTACCAAGAAAGACAATTCCATCAACCTGAAACTGTTATCAAGAACTTCTTTGATTCAATGTATCACTTGTTTTATGATAAATTATTTTGCTTGTATTCTGATGTCAAAGATTAAATGAATCTATCTCTTGCTGAAATCTGACTTCAGCATTTGGTTGTCACGAAGAAAAGAAAAATGCATATTTTTACTAAAATCAGTGGAAATTCTTAATCTACATATTTAAGAAAAAAGATTTTTTTTTCTTTTTTAACCCTTTAGTTTACTGTTTACAAAATTTTAGACCTGTCCAAATTCAAAAGTTTTGCAGACAAGTTTAAAGCATTCAGTTGAGTAGAAAATATTGTTGAAAAAAAAAGAAATTGCTTATCAAAAGCAAATTCTTTTTTCCACAATATTTTTTCAAGTGTAAAAACACAGTCCCATAAAAACCAGGAGTTGAACAGGAAAGGGTTAAAAAAAAAATTAATCTACGTATATAATAATAAAGAGGTTTCTTAGCTTGACTGTTTTCGAAGAAAAGTTATTTCTAATAGCCTTTGCTGCATCAGTCTTCACTAGCACATTTTTGTCGAGCCTGCTTGAGGTGAGTGAGACATAGTTGTCACTATGACAAGTCGGTGTATGTGTGTTAATGCATTAGTCTGTCCGTCTGTCAGTCCGTTTTGTCCGTTTTGTCCGGACAATTACTCCTACATTTATGGATGGATTTCAAAATAACGTGGCAAAACCATTCTCCATCATGAGTAGATGTGCCATTTGAAAGAAGTTTTTGAATGGTTCTAATGTCAAGGTCACAGCTCAAGGTCAAACACTAAAATTTGTTTGTCCGGACAATTACTCCTACATTTATGGGTGGATTTCAAAATAACATGGCACAACCATTCTCCAACATTAGTAGATGTGCCATTTGAAAGAAGTTTTTGGATGGTTCTAATGTCAAGGTCACAGCTCAAGGTCAAACACTAAAATTTGTTTGTCCGGACAATTACTCCTACATTTATGGATGGATTTCAAAATAACGTGGCAAAACCATTCTCCATCATGAGTAGATGTGCCATTTGAAAGAAGTTTTTGAATGGTTCTAATGTCAAGGTCACAGCTCAAGGTCAAACACTAAAATTTGTTTGTCCGGACAATTACTCCTACATTTATGGATGGATTTCAAAATAACATGGCACAACCATTCTCCAACATTAGTAGATGTGCCATTTGAAAGAAGTTTTTGGATGGTTCTAATGTCAAGGTCACAGCTCAAGGTCAAACACTAAAATTATTTTTGTCCGGACAATTACTCCTACAATTATGGATTGGTTTCAAAACAACGTGGTACAATTATTCTCCATCATGAGTAGATGTGCCATTTGAAAGAATTTTTCGGATAGTTCTTATGTTAAGGTCGCAGCTCAAGGTCGAACGCTAAATTTGTTATTGTCAAGAGCTTTTCTCCTACAATTATGTATTGATTTCAAAATAAATTGGCACAATTATTCTCCATCATGAGTAGATATGCCATTTGAAAGAACTTTTTGGATAGCTTCAAGTTCAATGTCAAAGCTAAAGGTCAAACACTAAAATTGATGGTCAAGGTCAAGTTGATGGTCAAAATTTTGCGGGCTCGACAGCAGTTGTCCTGGGACAACCATCTAGTTTGACATTTTGCTTTAACTCATTATCAACCGATATTGCACTAACCCATTGATATGTTATTACTGTACTGCTAATGAATTTCTGGAACAGGGATGTCCATAAAAAAAACCGATAGATCAATCAATTATACATTTATATGGAAGTGAACTTTGAACATCATTAGTTTGAATCATTTTTGTTTGTTTGTTTTCCACCATGTATTCCTGAGTCTAAATTTCTTGAGAGGCCTAAATAAATGGGACGTTGATTGAATGTGTTAACCTATTCCCACACAAAACAATTTAGACTTGTCTAATTGAAGGAATTGCAGATTACAATTTCAAGTGTGAAAATTTAACAAAAAATCTTTGTCTTTTTGGGTAGAAACAGTTGTGAAAAAACGTAGATATTTCAAGCAATTTCTACTTTTTCTACATGATTTTCCTGAAATATTTTCGTGAAGGGCGTAAAAAGGCAGGATTGTGTGGTTATCAGTTTAATATGAATATGATTGTTTAAAGTTTACGAAGAACAATGTGGGTGGTGTATAAATTTTCGTGGGAATAGATCCCTGATTGCACGCTAGTCGAAGGAACTTAATGGCTCTTTTTTTTATACCTTAATGAAAGCGAAGCTGCAATGTCAACACATGTGAAATCTTAAGATCAGGGAAGTCATTAAACAGAACATTGCGCAAATCTCTTAAGATAATTATGCTGCAAGATATTATAAGGAAAACTTATCAACATGCATCAATTTAAGATGTGTCCACTTAATCCATTGCCAAAATTTTAGACTGTTCCAAATTGAATGGAGTTGCAGCCGACAATTTAAAGCTTACGAAATTTTGGATTTCTTCTTCCTGTAGGTAAGAAAACATTGGGGATAATGAAGAAATTGCTTGTAATTAGCAATTTCTTCATTTTCAACAATGTTTTCCAAATTGTTTTTCTTATGGCTTTTCTTAAAGTCTCACTAAGTTGGAATGGGTTATGATAGGCTGCAAGATATTATAAGGAAAAACTTTCTATTTGACCACTGTAAGGTGTGTCCTCTTAACCCATGACCAGATGGCAATTTTTTGACTGGTTCAATTCCAAAAGGAGTTGCAGATAACAATTTAATGTTATTTTTTCGACTTCCTGGATAGAAAAAATTGTGTAAAAAATAGGATTGCTTGTTAAAATGTTTTCCAAATTGTTTTTCTAGAGTGGCGTCAAAAAACAACATTGTGTGGGAATGGGTTAAGTCTGTTTTGAAAATATTTGTTTCATCTGTGTCTACCAAATTATTGAAATGAATTATCATGTGGAAAAAGAAAAGAAAAAGATATTTTGCATAACTTTTGTTATTGTTTGGGTATTGATAGATCACTGATATCAATCGATTGATTGTTTTTCAAAGAAAATAAGTCAGATCGATCAACCCTGTTTATATACCAAAGGCCCTACACAAACCTGCTTTTGACACGCCTCAGAGATGAAGGTTTGGGAAACAAAATAAAAAATGAATTTCTTCAGCACATGAAAGCACAAGATTACCGGGCAATGGGTTGAATTCTTGTGCTTTTGCTTTCCCTTTAGAATAAATAGACAGGGGAGGTAATTCTTAAAATAGTTGAAAGAAGTTTTTGTTTTCCATATTATGGAAAAGTGTTATTAATTGACTTAACAGACATGGTGCATTTTCCGGAATGTAACGGCTCATAGATAAATTGGCACGGAGAGTGTGCACGAATGATTGAGAGAAAAAAATGGGACTTTATGGCCTAAATCTTGTCTCACTGTTTGGGTGAAGACGGAAAATAAAGTATTCTGCAGTGCAGTAGTGCATCATACCTGATAAAATAATTATTGGAAGGATCAGATTGCTCTCAACCCTTTATGTCTGGGACAACAGGAGTGATGGAATAATCGGGTTACAAAATCTGTTCACTAAAATTGACTTTCAAAAAATATGCAACTCTGTTTCAAGTAAAGTTTTGTCAAATTGTTTACTGCAGCTGTAACATGGACATTTATTATTTCTTACTTTATTTACTGTAAACATTTCTGTTTAATCTTGTCTAGATGTAATGAAGTAAAAAAAAATAAAAAATGTTACAAAAGGTAGGTAATTTTGAATGTTTACTGAGTAGAATTATGCCCCTCTCCATGAAAATTTTATTGCATTGATTTCAAAGACCAAAAGCATAAATTAATCTAACTATATATTACATGTAGCAGATGATGCAAATTTTCCTTTGACCATTTCTCATCTCTAGCAGGATTGTCTCGAGAAACTAATCAAACTAAATTTGGGTTAATCATTAATGTGGATATAGAGATAGTCAGTTAATTTAAATAGTTAATCAAGTGGAAAATTAGGTTTGACACTGACCATGGTCTGGCTCTATGGTTGGAGCTTGATTCTGTGAGAACTAATTGCAGTTTGTATGATAGGAATGAACTTAGTTTTGCTATCATTCTGTCAATTTGTCATAAGTGAATCATGATATCTATCCAAAGCTATTGTTGTAAAGTGGTTGATTGATTAAATGGGGCTTAATGCCACTTTCAACTTTTCAAGGAGGCTAGTGCACCTAACAGAAGCTTCCTGTCATTTCTCAAACCAATTCAACCACAGCAGTAGATCCATTGCCACAAGCTGCTCATCTCATGTAGTCTCACTTTTTAGCATTTGCCCACTGGTGAGAGAAAAATGTTGCATGTTGAAATGATTATTTTGATTTGACTGAAAGAATGTATGCCTAGCCTCCTTATCATAAGAAGAAGTATGAAAGTTTTGTTTCTTTGTATATTGAGTTTACTTTGTTTCTTCTGAATAATCTTTCAGTTATATTACAGCACACTTTCTTTTTTCATGAGTCATAGCGCAGTTGGTAGCGCATAAGACTCCCAATCTTCAATCGTGGGAAGTTCGATCCCCGGCAGCGACACATATCCTTTCGGACATTTGTCTCTCACCATTGGGTGGATAATCGTATACCTAGGTGGGAGGTTAGGAAAGGATGTAGTGGTAGCACTGGTGAGAGAAATACTTGGAATCCATTGTTAGGTGCTGCAGCTTCCGCAATATGACTGAAATACTGTTGCAGCAAGAGAGTTTATCTGGGTGATACAATGTTACAGCTATAGTGTGTATATGCCAGAACTTAACCCACTCCCACACAGTGACGCCCCTAAAGAAAAATGAACCCACTCCCCCACAGTGATGCTTTTTGATGCCCCTCAAGAAAAATAATTGCGAAAACAATGTGTAAAATGAAGAAATTGCTTGTGACTTCCATTTCCACAATATTTTCTACCCAGAAAGTTGGAAAATTCTAAAATTTAATGAACTGTAAATTATAGTCTGCAACTCTTTCTAATTTGAACCAGCCTAAAATTTTGTTGTGTGGGTATAGGTTAATCTCTTCAGCAACAGCTCCTGCATGTAAACTCTGTTAGGAAAGAATAGAGGTTTAACCCATTGCCAGACAGTAACATTGTAGACTAGTCCAAATTCAAAGGAGTTGCGCCGCTGTCATAGCGCAGTTGGTAGCGCGTCGGACTGTCAATCTAGAGGTTCCGGGTTCGATCCCCGACGGCGGCACTCATCCTTCCGACATTTTGTCTCTCACCAATGGGTCGATAATCGTAGATCTATGTGGGATAGCAGCTGGAGGCTAGGAAAGGATATAATGGTAGTACTGGTGTGAGAAATACCAGGAATCCATTGTTAGGTGCTCCAGCCGCCACGATATAACTGAAAGATTGTTGAAAGCGGCTTAAAACCCCAATCAAACAAACAAATCAAAGGAGTTACGGACAACATTTTAAAGTTTAAGAAATTTTAGGGAGGTTTTTTTTTTTCAATTTTTTTTGATAGGTAATATGGTGTAATATAAAGACATTGCTTGTCACAAGCAATTTCTTCATTTTACACATTGATTTGCCGATTGCTTTTCTGTGTAACAAGTGTTGGATGGTTCAGAAACATATATCTGGGGGAAATTTTGTGTCACGAAAACTAAGTAAAGTGTTATTCCTGGCTTTCCAAATGTTCAATTCCCAATTGATTTTCAGTTACATTGGCAGAAATTGATTCTTCAAACCTCTAAGCTACTTTGATGGCTTCATAATTAGAGGAAGTCCTTCACTCTATTGATATACATTTCATTTGACTTTGAGCTTCACTCATTGGATCTGGTTATTTACTTGTATAAATGTTGGTTAAATACTGTTATCATATTTGAAATTACTGTTTTGAACAATCATGTTCAACTGGTTATCATATTTAAATCAATAAATACTGTTTTGAAAATGTTCAGCGGGTAATCATATGGGTTAAATACTGTTTTGAACACATTCAACGTTTATCTTATGGGTAAAAAACTATTTTGAACATGTTCACCTAATTATCATATCTGTCAAATTCTGTTTTTAACATATTTAACTGGTTATCAAATGGGTATAAAACTGGTATGACCATAATCATATTGTTATCATATCTGTCAAATACTTTTCTGAGCATGCTCAACTTGTCATCATATGGGTTAAATACTGTTTTGAACAAGTTCAACTGGTTATCATATCGGTTAAGTACTGTTTTGAACATATTCAACTGGTTAACTTTACAGCGCAGTCGGTAGTGCATCAGGCTCCTAATATTTGGGACCATCATGGGATGTCATGGGAACGATCCCTGGCGGCGTCACATATCCTTTCCAACATTTGTGTCTCACCAATGGATGGATAACTGTAATTCTAAGTGGGATAGCAGCTGGAGAATAGAAAAGGAGGTAGTGGTAGAAATGATTTGAGAAATACCAGGAATCCATTGTTAGGTGCTCCAGCCCCTGCAATATGACTTAAATACTGTTAAAGTGGCATTAAACCCCATTCAATCGATCAACCAACTTTGTTTCATATGGGTTTAGTACTGTTTGATCATGTTCAACTGGTTATCGTATGGGTTAAGTACTGTTTTGAACATGTGCAACTGGTTTTCATATCCATAGTGTGGTTCACTTACTCATTTGCACCAGAACAGTATGCAGCATTGGGCTCTGAAATATCGTGTCAAAGCAGTGTTCAATCACCCTGTTGAAACAAGTCTTGAGTTGCATTTGATTCCCAAACCCAATCATGCTACCTTACATGTTACATTACTACCTTCTGTTATTCCAAATTCTTGAATGTCGATTAATAGTTTTACCTTCATAAAAGGTAGTCTTTAAAATTTTAGTTTTGCTTTTGTCATCTTGACTTGGCATCAATATATTTAGGTACAGTGCCCGGACTCTGGATTGTACCATAGGGCCCTTCACCCATTCCCACACAAAAATGCTTTTTGCCGCCTCCGAGAAAAAAAAGCTCTTGAAAAAATTGTTACTGCAAGCAATTTCTTTATTTTCAATAATGTTTCCAAAGATTTTTTTTTCTTGAAGGGATTAAAAGCTGGATTGTGTGGAAAAGTGCTGTGTTCCTTATTTTCACAAGATTCTAAGTATCCAGTCAGTACAAAACAAGTTGAGCCATTAAATAAGTGATGAAGCCATGTCTGGGGTGCTTGTTTGTTTGCATAAAAACCTGGTCTTAAATCAGAATAATGTTCCAGAAGCCTGGCACCAATCTAAGAAATTCATTATTACCCTTGACTTACAGTCACAGTTAACAGACTATATGTGTTATTGTACAAATCTGGAAACCACTGCAATCATGAGGGCTGTTTTTTTCCTAACAGGTGTGTGGAGGTGATTATATTTCAGCCACATGGTGCACCAGATTTATCAAATCAAACATAAAACTTCATAAGTATGTATAAATTTTTCATTGGCTGGAGAATAATCACCAGTTTTATTCAGCCTTTTTAAGGATTAACTTTAACATCGACTTCATCGCACTTGACTTCAAACCTCAAGATCACAGGTTCGAGCCCAGGGCATATCAACTAACACAACTAATGGATGTTAAACCGAGGCCCCTTGTGACGGTGCTATCCATCAAGCACGTAAAAGAACCAGGCGGGGGCTCTCAGCAGTTTTGGCCTGTATCCTTGCACTATACCCCGTTACAACTAACCATCTTCTGGTGGTGTCGCTTATGTAGGCATGTGCTACTGTAGCGACGATAAACGGAAATACAACATGGACTGTTTGCATGAAATCATCAGTTATGTCATCTTCCTTTGCCATTTAAACGGATTATACAAAATTTGAAATTCAAATATACGATAACAATGGTAGACAATGTGATGATGTCATTAACCCTTGTCATTCTGAATAAAATGCTCTACAGAATTCCATAAAAATGAAAATGCTAAATGCACTGGAAGCACTGATTGTGGGTTAATATTCATTTTGATAATTTACTTTATAAACAATATTGGTTGAAAAATGGACAAACAGGTGGTGTAGACAAAGATCATACATGCAGGCTTATCCTTGTCTATACCTCTTGCAAAACAGGAATTTTCTGGGCTCAGCATGACAAGGTTAATAGTGAAGAAGGCAGAGGTATAGAAGGTACATGCAGGGATAACCTCTGAGTGAAAATTAGACCCTCTCCATGACCTTTCTGTATGCAAAGTAGACTATGACATGGTCTAGCTTCCGAGGTTTATCTCCATGGCCTCTCTGTCCATGACATGGTCTAGCTTCCAAGGTGTCTCTCTATGGTCTCTGTGTGCAAAGTAGACTATGACATGGTCTAGCTTCCAAGGTTTATCTCTATGGTCTCTCTATATGGAAAGAAGGCCATGACATGGTCAAGCTTGGAAGATGTCTCTCCATGGTCTCTGTAAGCAAAGTAGACAAAGACATAGTCTAGCTTCCAAGATTTATCTCCATGTTCTCTCTGTATTGTCTTAGCTTCGAAGATGTCTCTCGTTAGTCTCTGTATGCAAAGTAGACTATGACATGGTCTAGCTTCCAAGGTTTATCTCCAAAGCCTCTCTGTATGGAAAGTAGGCCATGACATGGTCTAGCTTCCAAGGTGTCTCTCATTGGTCTCTGTATGCAAAGCAGACTATGACATTGTCTAGCTTCCAAGGTTTATCTCCAAAGCCTCTCTGTATTGAAAGTAGGCCATGACATGGTCTAGCTTCAAAGGTTTATCTCCAAAGCCTCTCTGTATGGAAAGTAGACCATGACATGGTCTAGCTTTCAAGTTTTCTCTCCATGGTCGAATGTGTCTCTCCATGGTCTCTCTTATTGGAAAGTAGACCATGCCATGGAGTAGTAGACCATGCCATGGAGTAGTAGACCATGACATGGTCTAGCTTTCAAGTTTTCTCTCCATGGTCTTGTTGTTACAAATGGTACATTTGTCTTCTCTTTGGTTGAATTGTCTTTTTGATGTTTTTAGAGTGTAAAATATGTCATGGATATGTTTCTTTAAAGCTAAGGAAGTACATGTATGTCATTGATTTTCGTCTAATGGTTTCTATAGTAACTGCTTTCCTTTAATTGTAAGATTTTCAAGAGCAAGCTGTAAATAATGAAAAAAATTATATTATTCAGAATAAGGTACCTAACTAATATTAGTTTAAACCTTGTCATGCTGTATAAATTACCTTACATAATTGCCATAAAATCAAAGGGCTGAAAGCACTGATAGAACTTGTTGTTCTAAAATCAATACTTCTTTTGGAAATCAATTTTGTAAACATTTCTGGCAGGAAAAGTACAAGCAGGAGGTGTAGACCAAGATCAGCCTGCACTTATGTGCAGGCTGATCTTGGTCCACACCTGCCAAAACCGGAATATTCCGGGTTCAGCATGACAAGGGTTAACATGCCATCCATAACAATACATAGCAGCAGACATGTTTGTCTGTAAAAGCTACTTTGAACAATATTTCAGTATAATATTTGGTTCACCTATAACCCATTGCTAGATGACAAAATTGGAATAAATGACAATATTTAATGATGAAACTTTAGATTTTTTTTTTTTACTTTATGTGTAGAAAACATTGTTGATAATGAACAAATTGCTTTTAACAAGCAATTTCTTTGTCTTCCACAATGTTTTCAAATGTTTTTAAGGCGGCATCAAAAAGTGTTATTGTATGGGAATAGGTTAACCCATTACCATAGAACAAAATTCTAGGTTGGTCCAAGTTGAAAGAACTTAGAGTCAATTATTTTAGTTTGTGGATTTTTAAAAAAAATCTTTGGTTTTGGGGTAGAAAACATTGTTGATAATGAAGATTATTCTTTAACCAATCAATTTCTTTATTTTCCACAGTATTTTTCAAAGTTTTTTTTTCTTAAGGGCATGATAAAAACATCATTGTTCGGGAATGTATTAAGGCTGTGAGAAGATTTAAATCAGTTGAATAACAACCTGTTAAAAGACGGAACAACCACCTGCTTTTCAATTACACAGTATTTATGTGTACATTCTCAGGAAACCATGGAAAATTACAAGAAAAATTTTGTTAGAAGTTTAATGGTATTCATGCTTTGACTTGTCAAATGAAAAGGGGGAAACACTTCAGTTGTGAGCATCTTTCATTTAAGGATGGAAGTCTACTTTATGCAGCAATTTTTGAAGTTATTTATCTAGTAGGTATGATGATTTCCTTACAATCCCTTTTAACCCATTCCAAAATGACAAAATTTTGGACTGGCCCAAATTGGTATAAAATTTGGATTAAAAAGCCAGGAATCTCTTTTTGTAAGATATGGATCCAGCAAGTTTACATAATAAAGCCTGGGGATATCTTGGAAAGTACAATCTTGGTTATATTGTTAACAAGAAGACATACAAATCTTTGATCAGGAGAAATTGTCTGTTGCTTCAAGCTACTTGTAAAGCTATAAGTATGTCAAGCTGTTATTCAGCTTTATTGTCTTTCTTCCCAGCCTCAATATTGTTTCAGTATTTGTGTGTATTTCCTTTATTTATTGTCGCTACCGCAGCACAAGCCCATATGGGCGACGCCCCGAGAAGACAGTAAGTTGTTACGGGGGATAGTGCAAGGATACAGGACAAAACTGCAGAGAGCTCCGCCTGCTTCTTTAACATGCTCGATGCATAGCATCGTCACACGGGGCCTTGGTTTAACATCTCATCCGAAAGACAATAAGTTGTGTTAGTTGATATAGTCAGCCCAGGGCTCGAACCTGTGATCTTGAGGTTTGAACTGGGGTCGAAGTGGATGTCATAGTGGTGAGGATTGCAGGCACCTTATCTGAGATAAGTCCAGGGTTGGAGGTTCAAATCAAGACCTCACCACTGATGACAATTGTAGGAATTTCACAGTCGTAAAAATGAAACTTCATTGACGATTCCATTCAGTCGATCAATATTATAGCACCACCCTCTTTTAATCCATTCCTACACAATGACAATTCTAAAAGGCCCTCAATATGAAAGCTTTTGAAAACATCGTGGAAAAAGAAGAAATTGCTTTAATGAAGAAATTGCTTGTTACAAGCAATTTCTTTATTCTCCACAATGTTTTCTACCCCAATAGACAAAGATTTCTAAGATTTTATCACATTAAAATTGTCATCTGCAACTTCGAAATTGGACTGCTCTAAAATTTTATTGTATGGGAACAGGTTAAGGTATTTTGAGAGAAAAACCAAGGTATTGCTATGGTTGGAGTCGTCTGCATCTGTGTCTACGTCGACATCATTGTCCCTAAATTTTGACATTTTGTTATATCTCTTGTATTACTGAACACATTCACTCTAAAACTTGGAATATAATGTATTTCCACTATCACTAAGAGCAATCTCTACCATAAAGGGGGATAACTCTAAATGAACTTTTAATGAATTATGCCCCTTTTATCAACTTTTAAACAGCTGAGTGTTGGCATCCACATGCTACGCACTCGTTATTGTGATAGAACAGTGGAAGCAGATTTAAACTGAATTTGTGTAATGCCTAAAATTTTGTTGTCTGGTAATGGGTTATAAAAACAATTATTGTAAAAGAAATCCCATTAGACTTCCATCATACATATATTATCCAATTCCCACATGAAAATTTTTTAGACTGGTCCAAACTGACAGAAGCTGCAGATTGCAATTTTAGGATTTGTCTTTGGGTAGAAAACATTGTGGGCGTAGAAGAAATTGCTTGAATCAAGCAATTTCTTCTATACCCACAATGTTTTCCAATGCTTTATAATTTCTTGAGGGTTGTATAAAGGGGATTTTGTTGGAATAGGCTAAGTATGTATAGATATGAGGTCAAGAATATTTTCTTGCAATAGCAAAAGAATTCAAAATAAATGGAGGATTTTGATTGGCCTTGAGAGTAGACTGTTTGTGATATTCCTAATTGAAGAGTCTTCCTCTCATAATGCACCAAACTTTTTACCCATAATGCACTAAGGTAATCAATACAAATGAGAATGGCATGCTGCTTTCTGGAAGAAAAAAAACTTTGTTATTGTTGAATCCTGGAGTGATTAGACTAATGTTAGACATTAATTACACAAAAATTAACGAGGATAAATTAAAATGGTTTTAATGAACCATACAACTGTACTGATATCTAATTTCTGACGGGTTTGAATATTGCACTTAATTTCTCTTGTTATGCATTTGTAAAATTGACTGAATTGTTGGTCCATGACATAATTCATTACCAGACAGTAACACTTTAGACTAGTCCAAACTCAAAGGAGTTACAGAGGACAGTTTTAAAGTTTATGAAATTTTAGATTTTTTAAACTTTCTAGGTAGTAAACATTGTGTAAAATGAAGCAATTGCTTGTTGCAAGCAATTGCTTTTATATAACAAATTGTTTTCCAAATTGTCTTTCTTGCTTGTGACAAGCAATTTCTTCATTTTCTACAATGTTTTCCTTAGGTTGTTTCTTGAGGGGGCGTAAAAAGTTGGATTTTGTGGGAATGGGTTATTGGCTAGGTTTTGCTGTGATATGACTGAAGAATTGTGCAAAACGGCTCAACCCATACCCACTCAATGACGCTTTTAGATGCCCTCAAGAAAACAAGTTTTAATAAAACTTTATGGAAATTGAAGAAATTGCTTGAAACAAGCAATTTCTTCATTATCCACAATGTTTTCTATCTCAAGAGTAAAAAAAATTCCAAACTTTCATTAGCTTCAAAATGTCATCTGCAACTCCGTTAAGTTTTGGCCAATCTAAAATTTGCAGTCTGGTTATGGGTTAAAATCATTGACTTGTCTCTTTTTCACCAGATTGCTCACAATTACGTTTTTTTTCTTTTAAATTTCAGGGCCAAGAGTTTACAGATTTCTTCCTTTTAGAGTATCAGAGGGAAGACGGAGGGGAGTGGATGCGGTTTCGAAATAAATATGGGAAAGAGGTAAGGCATTTCCTTAACCCATTACCAGATGACAAAATTGAAAGGAGTTGCATACAACAATGTTTCAAGTATATGGAATTTATTTTTTTTTTTTTCAATTTCCTTGGAAGAAAACATTGTGTAAAATGAAGACATTGCTTGTCACAATGTTTTCCAAATTGTTTTTCTTGAAGGGCGTCCAAAAAGTCACAAGGGCGTCCAAAAAGTCACTGTGTTGGAGTGGGTTTTAACCCTTTCCTGGATAAACCCGGGATTTTACGTCACTGTGATTTTATACTTGAGAAAACATTGTGGAAAAAGAAGAAATTGCTTGTAACAAGCAATTTCTCCTTTTTCCACAATATTTTCTACCACATAGGATGAGGTCATTTCAAATAGCATCCAGTTGTCATTGTCGTCTGCAACCTCTTTCAATTTGGACTAGTCTAAAATATCAAAAACCAGGAAAGGGTTAATGTTTGTTTACAAGGTCAAAGTCTGAAATAGTATTCATCATCCCATCGGATTCAAAATTTCGTGAGATACATTCTCATTAGTCAAGGCAATTGTCTTAGCTAATCTGATTGGTAGTCTGGTATTAAGAATTCAGAATTGACGCTAGCAAGCTTATACAAATTTCCTACCTCATCAATATTATTTTTTCTTTTTAACATTACATTAATTAGCAACCCTTTAATAACTTCAAAACCTGTATGAAAATATTACCAGGAATACGCCTGGAATTTAGACGGTTTACGCCCTGAAATTGTCAAAAAATCCGATTTTCCTGCCATTGCTAGACGGACATGGAAAAGTGAAAAAAACCGCCTAGGAAAATCTGAATATCCGCCTTAATCTTAACAGGAAATTTGAAAACAACTTAGACGGAAAATAAAATCCGTGTTGTAAGGCGGAAAAGTAAACTTAACTTTCAAAATTACCAGGAAAAATTGTCTCTGAATATTTCTAGAGATTCTCATAGGCGGAATTTCGACTTAGTCACTTTTACTAGAAGGATTTTTTGTCTTTGGCAATTTTTCTAGGCAGAATTTCAGACTTCGCTTTTTAAAACTGTTTATTGGCGCATTACCACACAATCCCTACTTTTTATGACCCTGAGAAAGAAGCCTTTAGAAAAGATTGTGGGAAAAGGAGAAAATGCTTGTAACCATCATTTTCTCCTTCTCCTTCAATGTTTTCTACCCTTTTCCAATCGAATTTCAATTTTAGATCCTCCTTTATTTTGTCATATGCAAGTACTTTCAATTTCGACCAGTCTAAAATTTTGTCTTTTGGTAAGGAGTTAATTAGCAGATAAGCTGAAATTGTTTTAAGACTCTTTTGACAATATGAAAACACCTTATTTGACCAATTGTTTTGCTTCTAATTTAGTGGATGAAGCCACAAAGAGTTGAGCATGTTTTCTTTCTTCTCTTATTTTATTTTGTACCCCAGCGAAAATTGAATTTCACTGAAATTTCACCCTGCATTGGTGACCATATGGAATAATATTATTTACTTAACCCTTTCCCAAACGGCAAAATTTTAGAGTGAACCACTTCAAAACCTGCCACAGATGACAAAATGGAAGTTATTAAAGATAGGATTTGTGTAAAATTAGGCATAGAAAATATTGAGACAAAAGGAGAAACTGCTGGTTACCCATGTGAAATGTTTACCATGGCATTTCATTGTCAGGGCTCTCGGAAACGACAGTACTGTCGTCTGAGACGGCAACTTTCCACAAGGGACGACAAAAAATCCTATCAAAGGATTCCGACGGACGACAATTTTTTCAATGACATGCGTCCGATGTCGGTCGTTATGTCAAAGTGACACTGTAAAATCAACTGTCATTGTTCAAGGGTCATTAAAATAGTAGGTAGATTATTGGAAAATGTTAATTGATTATCCTAACATACACCACAATCATTGATTACACCCAGCTTGATTGACAATTACCACTTTGCGGTGACCGGTCATGCATCGACGATCGTAGGTGACAGGTGTTAGAAACCTGTGAAACTTGGGTAAAATTATTTTACTAGCACTCTTATCTCACTGAAATCAAATTATTATTGATCAGTTTAGTGAAAAAATAGCCAAAGCATAATAAAGAAGTCAACTTATATTTCAAAATTAAATTGTCATGGGTTTTCGTGGGTAAAACAGGCAATTCAAATGAAAAATGAAATTTATTAGATAAACTTTTAGAGCTCTTAGAAATCTAAAGCTGGGCATGAATCATAAATTTACTGTCATTTTTTAGTTTAAAAAATCTTCAATTTGACTGTCAATATATGCCATTACTTTGTCCATATTTCAACAACAACAAAAAAAAAAAAAAAAATAATCCTTATCAAGCTGAATAAAGATCAGTGCAAAATTTCATCAAAATCAAAGTGGTAAAAGGAGGGATTGACTGATTGTGAGTCAGTGTTTATTTTGAAAATACAATCTTTAAAATGGTTAAATTTAAGAAGGAAAATTAGGTGGTATAGTCTAATGTCAGACTGAACACCTTTGTCTTTACTTCTTGCTAAAGGAGGAATAATACATTTTTAGTGTGACAAGGGTTAACCTAATTACAATGTGTGCTAAGAAAAAAAAAGAAAAGAAAATTACACATGTTGGATAATTCTATCTTTTGCTCTATTTTTGACATTAATTCTTTACTTCTTAATTAGCTTTACAAAAAATCTTATTTAAGAGAATTTGCTGATGATCAAATGAATATGATCAGACATGTAAACAACATAATATGGGCTAGAAAATATGATAATTCTTAAAACCTAAATTAATCTCCTTTTTCCACACTATTTTCAACCAAGAAAGTGCTGTAAAAAAAGGATTTGGTGAAAGTAGCATTCAGTATTAAAATCCTGCCAAATCAGGCTGGAATACAACTTTTCTGCTTGGAATCCAACTTTTTCCTAAATTGGATTCCTGGAATCCTACTTTCAAAATCGTAGTGAGAGCCCTGATTGTAATTGGCATCTGATCATGTTATTCATGGTTCAACTGTGAAAAAACATCACTTGCTATGGTAATACCATGGTCAGAGTTGCTACTACGACCATGTTAGAGCATGGTTCTACAGTGTTATCATAGTATGAAATGAAATACCATTGTCACCCATCTTACAGAGATCATAACCATGGTCAACCCATGATATCAAGAAATAGCATGGGCATAACTTTAAACTAAACTTAAATGATAAAAGTAAACATATATTCCTCAAATGAACAGTGACCACACTGTTTTCAACTGCATTTGATAGTAATTTATTTATGGTTATATTACACTATCCCCACCCGTGTCGGTTACGGAAAGTGTTAGGCTCTTACAAAAAAGCATGAACTTATGAGAAGGCACAAACTTTCAAGAGAATATATGGCCGTACCCCATCCACTCAGAGATTCAGATTGATTTTCAGGTCAACAGGCCACATGACCCATCAAGCATGATTTTGAGGGGTCTTCTTCTAAAACAATGGGCCAAAGTTTAAGTAATATATTATAACAGTTAAACTTGAACCTGGAGAAAAATGGATAATAACTATATAATTATGTTACTGTATAACTGAATTAAAACTTTCTGTGCTGTTATAAAGGATTAAAAAAAAAAAAAAAAAAACAGACCCAAGTCTGAATTAAAAAAAATAATAGATCCCTGTCCTTGTGTCATTGACAAATGCCAGCAACTGTTTTGGTTGGCAGTCAATCAAAAAATTTCCTTGCCTTTTCATATTTCAACCCCAAATTTTCGAATGTTTTCTTATTCTAATCCTTGTTGATTTTTTATTTGGAAAAATAACTCAATTTCATTTTTTTTTTTAAATTTTTATTCGCTTATTTTCAATGATTATCAATTTCAAATACTAAGCTATTTACGTAGTTGAGTTGAAGCAAAAAGATGGCAACTTCAGCGTGAACATTGACTATATAAATATTGACTGAGACTTTAGTTGATGGATGGTGAAAAAAAAAAAAAAAACTCCTAAAATTCAGTTTTGAGAAGCCGACGATACTATATTATAGTACCTAGTCTGTTAAATCAGCTGTGTTGAAAGAGCGAGTAAATTTTCCGTGACGAAATATTTACGTGATACAAGGCGTCTGCTAGGCTAGCTAATTTTTACACTGACCTCTACGATTCTGGACTTATAATTGTTAGAAAACGTTTATTATTTACTTACCTTCATCATCTTCGGCTGCTTTGCGTTTAAAAAAACGTGTAAGGCTTGTTGAGCCATTTTACATTAAGCCCGGCGAGTGAAACGTCGCCGGAAGTAAACAATCACCATCGCGGCTGGTCACCGACTAGCTAAACAAGAAGACTACAAAGCTGGGAACCGTTACATAATAGATTATTTTCGGTCTAACTCGACCTGCGAACTTGCTCGTAGAGCCTCCGAGAATTACCGATCATTTGTTTGTGACAATATAAGAAAAAAACTTTGTGTATCACGTGGTACAAAAACGCATTTCCAGGATGACGTAATAACAGGGAAAATTCATACAATACTTCAAAACCACTTAGAACATTTCTCAATTTACCGTTAACAAGTGTCTTTTCCGAATCAAAATATAAAAAGTACATGGGTTTGTCAGAATAACCGAAATTAACTCGCCAAAATCAGAATCTGCGTATCACGTGATGCAAAGCCCATTTCTGATGACGTCACGGCCTGGAAAAAATATTACAGAAATGGCGGTTAACCGTTCGAAAACAATTTTTCCGTTATGCGCTGGTTCAACGATAACAACAAACTTTCTGTTCCTGATCAGAAGTACATATTAGTACCTGAAAAGTCGGTTTACAAACCAGAGGATGGAGGATATGCATGTTTCCCAGGCTTTCCGGGTAGATCGAAATTTCGGATCTTGGCTGTTGGAGGTAAGGTGAAAGCGGGTGGGGAAGCGCATAGCATGACATTTGATATTAACCAATTCATCTAAAATGCCTGTGCAATAAACCATCATCTATATATTTGTAAGACAGATCGTCGTTTGGTGCATTGAATTACCGAATTATTCATGATAACCGAACTAATACCAAATTATTAACGAATTGCTCTCTATCATAATTCTCGTTTTAATTTATTTGTAATATGAATATCATAAATGGATTTTGTTATGTACATAAAAAAAATGATATTGTATAAATTTGAATTTGTGTTTTAATCAACTTTCAACCTATTTAACAAGTTATACCGATACCCATATGACTGACTAACAGGAAAATTGTAGGAATTTCAACATGCCCGCACCTGTTGTCTGCACTGAGGCTTGTGGCAGCCATAGCTGCATACAAATAACATTTATCATATTTCTTGGTCTAAAATCACTTTTTTGATATTGTGAGAAACACTTATCTTCACAGGAGTAAAGTTCATATTGGGCAATTGCAGGAAAAAAAAAATAAAAACAAATGAAGGAACAGTTGGATACCAATTTCAACATGCTAATGGTTGATGTTACTGATGGAACTTTGCCTGATTTGACTGCTGGAGATGGAGTTTTACATAATCAAACTGATGGAGCTTCACCTTATGCCACTGATGCAACTTAAAAATTACAAGATGGCCTTCAGCTCAAAGGCAATAATTGTAAAGGCAAGTTTACATACCATATGATTCTTTAACACCTTTGGACATCAATATAAAAAGTAACCTTTTGAAAACATTGGGTTTAACGTCTCTTTAACAGTATTTCAGTTATATCACAATAGTGTCTGCACAAGACAAGTTATAGTGCTGCATCATTGGAATGCTCATGTGGCAGACACATGGCATGAACACTCTATCCAGTCACATTATCCTGACACCGGGACGACCAGTCATAGTGCTCTACTCTTTTTAATGCTGAGCGCTGGCAATGGAGCTACTACTATCAATTTCTAACAACTTTTAGTATGTTGTGGCCGGGGATCAAACCCCTGACCTACTGCTCTGGAGTTAGATGCTCTACTAACTGAGCTAACTGTGCTGGTTCTTCTGTAATTTAGATAAAAGTATAAACTAAATTTGCATCCATCATGCACATGATGGGAGATATATTTGATGATTGAGTGCAAAATGAATGTAAGAACATCTTGTTACAAGATGTTGACCATATTGTGCTCAACCCATGTTTTGCTCCTCTTGAGCATTATCTTTTTATGCCCCCGCATCGATAGATCGGGGGCATATTGTTTTACCCGTGTCCGTCTGCCTGTCTGTCCGTCTGTCTGTCTGCATAAGTTAACCTGCCAATTTTCCTATAACTCCAACCCTGATTAAGTTACAATGCTAATACAGTGTTCGACATTAACCTACGACCGACCGACTGTGTCTGCCTGATGCTCGGTCTGGTCAGGTTGAACCCGCCAGAAACAAGCCCGACTGGTTGTCCTAATTTCAAATCTACATTCGTCCTCTATAAATTCATTATTTTACGATTGCAAACTGACCTATTCCCTTGTTGAAAGGATGATTGTTTACTATTCTACCATATCCACTATGGACGCGCATGCATTACTAGCCGGGGAAATTCCACATGACTGGTTTCTGTTTTAACTGTAACTCTTTACTGAAACAGAGAATCATTAATTCTGGGATCCCAACTTTTACTAGAATGTGGTTATACAAAAATGCGGCCTAAAAACACAAATTTCTTTACAGAAAACATAAAGGTTCTGATGTCATGTGTAACAATTTTGATTAAAATAAAGCTATTCCGTCCGTCTTTCATAATTTAAAAACCGAAAAATATCCCAGGCTAGGATTTACGATAATACGGTCAGAACGCTTTACTTTAGTTTACATTGTTTAATGTGCTTATCAGTTATTTTTCTTGTTACCTAGTACCAACTACCTACAAGTTCATTATTAATATTTTGTGCAAATCTAGTTAGTAAATGTTCAAGGTGAAATAACTTTGGAATAGTTTGGTATCTGGTAAAGAAAACCATGTAATAATGCATTTTCTAACTTCTGATACGGTTACACTCCTGTCCGTTTTTGCCTCATTAAATAAAGAGCAAAAAGGGCCCATTTTCGCAATCTGTAGCTCCTCCCAAAAGTTTTGTTGGGCCTTAAATCTTAGTCCGTCTTAAAGAGCAGTCTTTGATCTTGAATTACAGGCCAGGAAAATGGTATCATTAGGGATAAAGTTTTTCGCAAATCTTCATTCTGCACATCAACCCCTGAAATTGTTTAGGCTCGGAAGTGAAATTCTTGTAGGGTGCCACTTTCAAATGTCAGTTTCTACAAGGAAATTGTTCCCTGATTAAAGCTTTGAATCATATGCATGGTATGCAGCAGTGATCTCTCACTCTGCAGAACCTAACATCAAGCAACTTGCTGTTGATTAAATGTTAAAACAGCATGACAAAAGGAGGAGATCAAATTTTCTTAATGGACTACTTTAGGGTACAACCACCCCGAAGTATTCCGGAGTGGAGTTGACCCATACAAGCAATTGGTCAGGACCAGTGAACATTTGGTCAGGGCCAGCAGTATCTGGCAGCAACAAGCCCAACTGTCTGGCAGCCAAAAAAATCAATGTCAACAGTCTGATCTAGGACGCATGATTGCGAGAATCCCTGGCATTTCTGAAAGATCAAGCATGTTTTTTTTATCAAGCGGGGGATGGTCGCGCAAAAAAATAAAAAAGGATTATTAATAAACCTAGCCTTTGACAGCAAGTCGCGTCTAACTGTTTACCTTTTTCTTCGAGCAGTATCATAAGAGTGACTTCCCTTAATGTTTACTATGGTTGACTTCGATCGCAACTAAGACCATGCATTTGTAACTATAGTCATTCCAACTATCGTATTCCTATTAGTGGCAGTCGAAGTCGATCGATGATTTAAGAATCATTTTAAACGAACATTTGATTACATTCATTTATATTTTCATTGTGCGAGAAAAACATTGTCAATAAAAAAATCCACCTTTGAAAACATAAATGAAGTTTTTTTCGAAGTGAATTACTTACAAAGAAATTTTAAAAATCGTTTTCGTTGACAGGAAAATTCGAATTTTATGTTTGTTGTCATAGTAATGATGGAATCGTCCGCATTGTCTTCGATGAACAATGGGTCAGACAGGGAAAAAACGGCGCATTACCAATTTCTTTCGCCGTGATTCAAATGTGGATGACGAAAATACGTCGACTGAAACGGCGCTAGAATCAGAGTCACAAATTGATGATGCCACTGCACATTCAGACTCCGTGTCACAAGAAAAAAGTCAAAGCCCTGTAACTTTCATAACTTAAATTTTTTGTCAAAAGATGTCTATTTAAATCAACATACTTATCATGCAGTTGGGTTAAACATACATGTATAAAGGTGTCATTATATTTAAAGAGTAATTTAATTAAAGACTCAGCTCCAGAATTTGTGCTCTTACTTTATGGTTTTAACCCTTACACACATGAATTACAAGAATCCCAACGTTTACTACCACATTGAATTAAAATTGAAGGAAACATTGTGATAGAAAGTAATGATTGCTTTTAATCAGCATTGTTTTCCTTTCTCGCAATGATTCTTACAAAACATAATAATAAACTGAACTTTAAAAATATGTCTTTACTTCTTTCAGTACGGACCAGTCAATTGTTTTGTTGTTTGGTTAAGCTAACTTTAAGTCCCCCATAGTCATTACAGATCCCCCATGTTTTCAAAACTAACGGGGGAATTTCCCCCATGTTTTTCAAATCCTGGATCAGACACTGTGTCAAACTCTGTAATATTTGGTATGTAGATAGGTCTCAACAAGGCGCAACTGGGGAAGGTCAATTCATCAAGGTCAAGGTCAACATTTAACATTAAAAATTTTAACCCTTCTCCCTAAAATATTACTCAAAAACTTAACCTGTCAACTAAACATTTTCCTATAACTTCATCCCTAATTAAGTTACAATGCTAATATTTGGTATGTAGATAGGTCACAACAAGGCACAACTGGGGAAGGTCAATTCATCAAGGTCAAGGTCAACATTTAACATTAAAAATTTTAACCCTTCTCCCTAAAATATTACTCAAAAACTTAACCTGTCAACTAAACATTTTCCTATAACTTCATCCCTAATTAAGTTACAATGCTAATATTTGGTATGTAGATAGGTCACAACAAGGCACAACTGGGGAAGGTCATTTCATCAAGGTCAAGGTCAAAATTTCAACCCTTTTCCCTAAATCGTTACTCAAAAACTTAACCTGCCAACTAAACATTTTCCTATAACTTCATCCCTAATTAAGTTACAATGCTAATATTTGGTATGTAGATAGGTCTCAACAAGGTGCAACTGGGGAAGGTCATTTCATCAAGGTCAAGGTCAACATTTAACCCTTTTCCCTAAAACAAAACAAAACAACAACAACAAAAAAAACTCAATAAAAATCGCCTGTTTCTAAAGAATTCCTGTATCGAGGGCATGGTGTTTCACAATCACATCTTGTTTGCTACAGTGTTTTCAAAAGTCGACTGCTGCTTTTAAGTTTATATATGACTTAAAATGCTTAAATGGGTAGAAGTAACTTAAAAGTCTTTCCCCCAGAATACCCCTTTCTACATTTTTATACCCCCCTTAAATTCACTGATATAATCAGTATCAACAGAGATGTGCCTATTCCATTTTGGTTACAGTCTATTGATTTATGACATAGTTATGGCCCTTTAGTGAAAAATCATGTCCGCTAATTTTCTCAGCAACCATTGGACGGATTTGATTCAAATTTTACAGAAATGCTTGGTATAAGTCAGACATGTGCATATCCTATTCTGGTTATGGTCCATTGATTTTTTATGGTTTTATGGCCCTTTAATTAAAAAAGTCCATTTTTTGTCCTTGTTTTGCAGATAGCACTTGTATATGGACAAGCGTTGTTGGGGGGTATTAGTCCGCTTTGCGACAATGTCTAGTTTTCAAATAGTGGAGGCCTAGGCCAGATAGCTCTTAACCCTTGTCATACCAAACCCGGAATATTCCGGTTTTGGCAGGAGGTGTAGACTAAGATCAGACTGCACGTTTGTGCAGGCTGACTTTAGTCTACACCTTCTGCTTGTACTTATCCTTCCGGAATTGTTTATGAGGTTAATTTCTAAAAGAAATATTGTTTTTGAACAACAAGATTTATCAATACTCTCAGCCCTTTGATTTGACAGCAATTCAGTGAGGTAATTTATACAGCATGACAAGGGTTAAAGAAGCTGTCAGATCAGGATCTCCACTGTTACATAGTGTGTCTTTAACCCTTAATCTGTTTAATATTCATCCAAAACTCCACCTACTTTGCATATATAATTGGATATATTTTTAATTTGTCACAAAAATTTTGAATATCAATGCTGTAACCAGTAAAGCAAAGTCTGGACTACAATATGCTCTGAAGCAAACTGAGTAGACCCTGATCAGGCAGCTCCTACAGGTGCTGCCTAATCTGGGTCTACTCTATTTTCAAAGGCATAAATCATCAGGTAATGGGTTAATGGTCTAGCTATACTCTTAACTGCCTTAAAAATGTTGGCATTCATTATTTGAAATATAACAGACAGAAATTTTCCTCATAAATATTAATGGTGAAAAAGTCTATTTTTCTTTAAATCTTTACTTGGCAGATAAAAAGATTTGTAGTAGTGACCCCAACCCAGGAGTGATACAGGGTGACACAGCATCTGTATGTTGGACACAAAATCTCGAAAGATGGTCTGAAAGCTGACCCAGAGAAGGTCAGAGCTGTAATTAATATGAAAGCCCCTGAGAGCAAAAAAGAGCTACAAACATTTATGGGATTCATTACATATCTACAAAAGTTCATGCCAGACATGTCAGAGATTAGTAATCCCTTAAGGTTACTATTACAGAAAGAGATAGAATGGCATTGGGACAATGAAAAACAGAGTAGTTTTGAAAAACTGAAACAAATGGCATCAGAAACACCAGTTCTAGCGTTTTATGACAAAGATAAAGATTTGATTCTTAATGTCGATTCAAGCTCATGTGGACTTGGAGCAGTCTTATTGCAAGAAAATAAACCAATAGCTTATGCTTCTAGGGCCCTAAATAACACACAGAAGAGGTATTCACAAATCGAAAAAGAGACTTTGGCAATAGTGTTTGGTTGTCAAAAGTTCTATTATTATCTTTTCGGACGACATTTCACTGTTGAAAGTGACCATAAGCCTTTAGAGAGTATTTTTAATAAGTCCATTATTGACGCGCCATCTAGAGTGCAAAGATTTGTCATGACATTACAAAAGTATGATTTCACGTTACAATACAAACCTGGTAAATCAATGTATATATCTGACACATTGTCGAGATTATATTTACCGGAGAGTAATGATAGTTTAATACCAGAATTGGATGTTCATGAAATCCATCTTAATGCACACTTACCGATGTCGCCAGAGAAGTATGAAAGTTTAAAACGTGAAACAGAAAATGACTCCGAATTACAAACATTGGTAATGATGCTGGAAAATGGATGGCCAGAGCATAAAAAATTGGTTCCAGATATTATTAAACAATATTGGCCTTTCAAACAGGAAATCACAAGCATTGATGGAATAGTCTTCAAAGGCCATAAAGTAATCATTCCTCATGCTAAAAGAGATGAAATGCTAAAAATAGTACACGAAACGCATATAGGAATAGGAAAATGCAAAGAGCAGGCGAGACAATTCATGTTTTGGCCTGGAATGTTGGTACAGATTCAAAATATAGTAGAAAAGTGTGAAATTTGTGCTCTGCATAATAAAAAGACAAACAGGAAAGAAACAATGATTTCTGTCAAGATACCAGATCGACCTTCTGCAAAGATTGGAGCAGACCTGTTTGAATGTAAAGGACAACACTATCTACTTACTGTTGATTACCATTCAAAATGGCCAGAAATAGACAAATTGGACAATTTAAGTTCTTAAGTAATTCTTAAGTAATTTCTTACATGAAGAAGTTATTCGCGCGTTTTGGATACCCTAATGAAGTGGTCAGTGACAACGGACCACAATTTGCTTGTAAAGAGTTTAAACAATTCGCCAAAGAGTGTGATTTTATTCATACGACAATTAGTCCACATTATAGCCAAGCGAATGGACAATCAGAGCGTTTTGTACAGACTGTCAAAAATCTTATAAGGAAGAGCAATGATCCTAGCAAAGCCTTGTTAGATTATAGAAATACACCTATAGATGGAATTGGATTGTCACCAGCACAAATGCATATTGGGCGCAGACTAAAGTCAAGCATACCTACAGCAGAGGTGCTGTTAAAACCCAACTATAAAGGCACTGTAAACATAACAAAATTACATAGCAATCGTCAAAAGCAACAGAAATATTTCTACAACAAACATTGTGGAAAAAATTCTCTTTCAAATCTGATTGAAGGACAACGGGTTGTTATAGAACACAACAAACAAGTCATTCCAGGAACGGTCGTGGGTAAACATCATACTCCACGTTCGTACATAGTGAAAACTGATGATGGGAGAAAACTACGTAGAAACCGAAAACATCTGAAACCAACCAAAGCAGAATTCAAGAGCAAAGAGATGAATGATACAGAGATCAAACCAAGAGAAGTCAATTTTGGAAATTCAGTGTCAAATCAAAATCAATATGAAAAAGTGTCGATTAATAATCAGTCAAATAATGAAGAAAAAGTTGTGTTAAATAATCAATCAAATCAAAGTTCTAATCAAAGTGATGAAAATCCTGAAATCCAAACAACCAGATCAGGTAGAGTTGTTAGAAATCCAGCCAAGTATGATGATTATGTGTGTCATATCAGTGAAGTATTTGTTTTAAAAAAAAATCAGTTCAAATCTAGTGTTATCAAAAGAAATAGAAATATGAAAAATATAGTGTGAAGGTAATAAAAGTTTCAAATGGTTAAGTCGATCAAAGTAATTGCGTTGGTTAAAAACCGCAAATTCATTCAGCTGGAAAGGGAAAAGAGACAGAAAGAAGTTATAAATTCAAGACTTGAGCAAGTTCCAGAAGATTTCAAGAAGAAATTTCTGTTTATTTATTTTATTTAGATATTAGTTCTAGTCATTTTTCACAACTTAGTCATGATATGATAATTAGTAAAAAAGGAGATTCATACAGTAATGACAAACTGAAGTAGTAGTATTCTAAGATATAGTATTTAAAAAACTGACAAAGAGTGGCTGGTAATTTCAGAACAGTTGAACATTGATATATTTCCTTAGAAATTTCAAATCATAATTGGACTTAAGTAGGATACTTGTTCATCTGCAAGACTATGAACCAGTAGTTAGTGTTTGAAATTTACACTGAAGAAAATGCATCTCTGAGTGTTATGAATACATAACATTTATACCTGTATTTTCTTGACAAAAAGGGGGATGTCACGTATTGATACTACATTGCACACATTATATTACTTTACATGATATATGGTACATTGCGTATTATTGTGGTTGGATGCTCTTTAGTTTGAAAACCAATTAAAGTTGAAGCTCCGATCTTGTTTCATTTTCTGACACCTAACAGCAAGACTTTAAGCAAGCCTGCATTTGATTCAAGGCTATTTTCTGCTATGATTGCTGTTCTGAAGGAAAAGTTTAGTGCGAGCAACAAAGACATTACAGAAAAAGTGCAGTCTGTACAGAAATATGTGGCAAATCATAACAATTAAACACAATTACCATGTTTATGATTTAAGTGTTCCCCACAGGACTGGATTGAAATAAATCTGGGCACTTTTATGTAAAATTTGAGCCCAAGGGACATTTATGTGTTTCATTTTTTAACTTTGAAAAAGAATTTCTGACATCTGTTAACCCATTCCCACACAGTGACGCTTTTAAACGCTCCTCAATATGACAACTTTGGAAAACATTGTGGATAATGAAGAAATTGCTTGTTACAAGCAATTTCTTCATTATCCACAATGTTTTTTATCCGAAAAAGCAAGATTTTTAAAGGTTTCGTCATTAATATATTTCGTCTGCAACTTCTTTGAATTTGGACTGGTATAAAATTTTATCGTGTGGGAATGGGTTAAGCAGAAAGACCAAGGGCTAAGAATAAACTTGCACTTTATCAATCATTTCACAACTGTTAAATCTATTTTTAAGAAAAAAAGGGCCCATGTTGCACTTAATCTTCTTAGGGCCAACATGGTGCGCAAGAAAAGGGGCATGGTAATGCACCATGCAAAATGGCTTGGGGGAGACACTCAGTTAACCGTGGTCAGTTTTCTATGTTTTAACATAACATTGATTATTGAGTTTGAACATGGCCTACCATGGCTTTTTATTATGCTGGTAACATGGTCTCTTTCCATGGTCTGTAACATGGTTTACCTTGTTTTCTTTAACATGGTCTACTATGTTTTCCTTAACAAGGTCAACCATGTTTTCTTTAATATGGTCAACCATGTTTTTACCATTGTATATCATGTTAATGTACCATGTTAGCGGCAATTTAACAAAACATGGTAGACCGTGGTTAAACAGGGTCCCTGGCCCATCATAGTTCGTGTTATTTCATGAAAAACCATGATTCATTTCACCTGGGTATAATAAGCAGTTTCTTCTTTTTTTTCCCTATGTTTTTCCAAGCCTTTTCTTTTAGGGACGTCAAAACCAGGTCTTGTTTGGGATAGGGTTAAAGGTGTTGCAGGTTAACAATCATATCTCTTGAGTACTAACATACTTAATTACTTACTTAAATACTTACAAAATTAGGGGATAAAAATAATAGATACAATAAACTGTGATTGTGTTTGTGTGGGTGGGGGGAGTGACGTATACATGTATTAGGGATTTTTATGCCCCCGTATCGAAAGATCGAGGGCATATTGTTTTACTCGTGACTGTCTGTCCGTCTGTCTGTCCGAAAACTTAACAAATTTGCCTTTTCTCAAAAAGTATTGGAAATACAAAACTGAAATTTGGTATGTAACTTCGTGTGAACATTTTTTCCAATCTAGGCTCCTGGATATCGTTAAAATTTACCAATATCAAATTATTTCCAAATGGTTGCAGAAATTCTAGGTAGCTATTTTGAAGCGTAGTGTTGGTAATCCAACATATTAACATTGAATAAATGACCTCTAACACCACAACTTTCAAGCTTGAATTAGATGGTACTTAGCTTTGGCTATTGTCATCTGTACATAAAACTATGCATTATTATTGAGCTCTTCGTGTAACAAGATTTGATGCATTCAGAGAAAATTACTTAATAGGAATTTACAGATAGGTGTTTATAGAAAATGCAGGATACCATTTAAGATCAGATTGCCTACCCTGCAGTTTGATCATGATCTATGTTTGCTGTTTGAGTAAGGAAGATGTGGTCCTGAAAAACTAGTGATTAACTCCTTGATAAGGAATGTATTTTTCAGAAAAAGAATTCTCTAGTCTTTTTTACCAAAAATTTAGCTTGTGCTAGCTGGATTTTCTAAGGCGGGATTTTATCATGGTAATTTAGATTTTTCAGCCTAATGGAAGAAATTCCGCCTAAGCTAAGCAGAAATCCGCCTTGCTAAGGCGTTATTTTTCATCAGCTATGTAGTAAATTTCCACCTAAGCTTGGGAGATTTCTGCCTTTTTTTTCCAGGTAATGTAGGCGGGTTTTCGCCTTCCTTAGGGATATTTTAGATGGAAATTTGTGGGTTTTTTTTCTTCTTGTAGTTAAAAGGTCTCCGCCTTATATTCAAATTTTTTCCTCCTAGTAAGACGGTTTCCGCTTTACTAGGGAGAAAAAATTTACATATTTCGAGCCCTATTCTCCTTAAGGACCACTCAAGACGGCATTCATTCTCAATTGTAAGGCTAGATGGAAAACGCTTAAATTTCAGGGCGTGTTCCGGTTAAACTCCAGGCGTAATATTTCGTACAGGAAGTCTTTAACCCATTCCAACACAACAAAATTTTAGACTGGTCCAAATTGAAAGAAGCTGCAGACGACAATTTGAAGTTGATGGAATTTTAAATCTTTTCATCTTTTTGGATAGAAAACATTGTGGATAATGAAGAAATTGCTTGATACAAGCAATTTCTTCAATTTCCACAATGTTTTCCAAAGCTTTTTTCTCGAGGGGCGTAAAAAGGAGGGATTGAGTTGGAATGGGTTAATAACTTCAAAAGTCTTTCATGCTTTGAATTGGATAGAGGAAGTATGGCTTACTTATTGTTTAACATTTTTATGGACGAAGTGCAAAATGATTTCTTCCTCATTAGAAATCTTTTGTCAACCCAAGTACAAAAGTCGAGGAGGAATCACTTATTATAACCTGTTTGTACCAATTTAATCATTTCCCACACAACACAGTTTTTGACTTGTCTGAATTCAAAGAAGTTGCAGAGACAATTTTAAGTTGAAAGAATGTTCACTGCTTCTATCTTTTTTGGTAGAAAACAAGATTGAAAATGATGAAATTGCTTGTTTCAAGCAATTATTTCATTTCTAACCGTGTTTTTCTCAAATTTTTTTTTAGAGGCTTAAAAAAGCCGGATCATGTGGGAAAGGAATAACCTGTTCCAACACAATTCCATTTATTCACAAAAGAAAAACACTTGAAAAAAACATTGTGGAAAAAGAAGAAATTGCTTGAAACAAGACATCACTAAGAAATTCAACAATTTCGTCAACTTGAAGTTGTTGTCTGCAACTTCTTTCAGTTTGGACCAGTCTAGAAATCATCCTCTATTAACCCTTTCCTGTTCAAATACGGGATTTTACGTTCCTTTGATTCTATTCTCGAGAAAACATTGTGGAAAAAGAAGAAATTGCTTGTAACAAGCAATTTCTCCTTTTTCCACAATATTTTCTACCACATAGCATGGTTTCATTTCAAATGGCATCCGGTTTTCATTGTCATCTGCAACCTCTTTCAATTTGGACTAGTCTAAAATTTCCAAAAACGGGAAAGGGTTAATGGGTTCACACAAAGTAATTTCTTTCCCTGCACATAAGTATGTAACTCATTTACTTAGCTAATTGACAGCACTTCTGCATATGTATTTCAACAAATTAGCCAGGTTGAAGTCCTTGGAAATAATATAATGTTGCATGTCTGCACTTTCAATGAGTCAATATATGTGTTATGAAGTCCCTGCAAGGAGGTACTAACATTTGAGTATCACTTGTGGGTGGAAAAATGTGCCTCTTTAGACCCGTTACCAGACAACAAAATTTTAGATTTGGTCGAATAGTAAGAAGCTGCTGACAACAGTTACGAGCTGACATAATTTTGAAATTCTTTGTCTTTCTGAGTATAAGAATAGTTAGTGATGAAGAAATGGAATATAACAAGCAATCTCTTCATTTTCTTCTATTTTTTTCCAAGTTTGAAAAATGTTAGAATTTGTGGGAATGATGAAATCTATAATTATAATCATTTAACTCATTCCAACACAATGATGCTTTTAAACGCCTCTCAATATAAAAGCTTTGGAAAACATTATGTAAAATGAAGAAATTGCTTGTCACAAGCAATTTCTTCATTATCCACAATGTTTTGTACCCCAAAGTACAAAGATTTTCAAAATTTCCTCAACTAAAAAAATTCTATGCTGTCTGCTTCTTCTTTCAATTCGGACTAGTCTAAAATTTTGTTTTGTGGGAATGGTTTAAGAAATACATTGACAGTGGCCTGCTGCAAGATTATGGATTAATACTTTTCTGATTTAAAGAATATTGCCATCTGCATTTAATCCATTCCCAAACATTTGTGTTTGATGCCTATCAGGAAAAACGATTGAAGAAAAATGTTTTCTACCCAGAAAGTTGAATAAATCTGAAATTTCATAAACTTTAAATTGTTGCCTGCAACCCTTTCAATTTGCACAAGTCTATATTTTTGTCGAGGGGGAATGGTTTAAATCTTCAATAATAATGGAAATTTATGATAATCCATCAAAAGTTGATGCAATGCTAAAATGTTAATGCCAGCTTCATTGTTGCTTGAGAAGGATCATAACTGACATCCCAATGTAGTAGTTGAAGGCATATGGAAGATCTCACCAAATTTAGCTGACCTAGACAGACCATGAGAACTTCAACCCATATTCCTAGACAATGACACCTTTTTAAGTCCTACAAAAAAGGCTTTGGAAAACATTATGGAAAATTAAGAAATAACTTGTTTCAAGCAATTTCTTCATTATCCACAAGACAATTTTGATTAGAATTTCATCAACTTTAAATTGTTGTCTGCAACATATTTCAATTTTGAACAGTCTGAAACTTTGTCATGTATTAATTGGTTATGATACATTTCTTGTATCAGCTGGCCCAAATTGATTTGAAAGAACTGCATAAACCCATTACTAATTGACCAATTGCGGCTGTCAATCAAGAGATAAACCGACCAATCAAATACTTTATTCTGCAGGACCTGAGCTTTCAACTCTGAAATTGGCTGCCATTTTTGGTAACTTTCTTGTGGTTTGGCAACTAAAACCTCGTAACTACAGCTTGATTAAGCCAACCAACCGCATTATTATTTTGTTACATGCTACTGGCTGTGAATTTTGAAAAAATAAAGCCTTCTAGAAACAAAGTGGAACTTCGTATTGGAGTCAGTGGGCATAGCTTATGTAATTAGTGGGCGTGGCCAGTGATTACCAAATCTGAACATTTTAGACTGGTTCAAATTCAATGAAGTAGCAGAACTTGAAGACGATTATAAGTCAGTATAATTTTTAACTCTTTAAGTCTTCTTACTCTAAGGGTAGAAATAATTTTTTATAATGAAGAAATTGCTTTTTAGATGTGATTTCTTTGGGTTCATTTTCCATAGTATATTTTGAAGCTTTTTTGCTTGGGGGACTTAGAAAAGTAAGATTGTGTGGGAATGGGATAAAAAAAAAGAAATCTCAACAAAACAAATCTACAAGGTTGCTATCTTTTTTCAATGCACCGTTTGATCAACATATTTTCGAGACATGAAAACAACATTCCGTCTCATCATTATAATTTTTTATAACGCGACGTCCTTGTCTCACTGATCAAAGAAGCGATGCATTTTTTGTTTGCCAGATAGTGCAGTGATAATGTTGTCAAACAGTTTGCTTTGGTTTATTGCCAAAACCTGCATAAGCAGTTAGGAGACGCGAAATTACCGTGTCTCTTTACCCGGTACTTCATTATTTAACCCTTGTCATGCTGTATAAATTTCCTTACTGAATTGCTGTAAAATCAAAGGGCTGAAAGTGCTGACAGAACTTGTTGTTCAAAAATCAATATTTCTTTTAGAAATCTATTTCATAAACAACTCTGGCAGGAAAAGTACAAGCAGGAGGTGTAGACTAAGATCAGACTGCACTTATGTGCAGACTGATCTTAGTCTACACCTCCTGCCAAACCCGGAATATTCTGGGTTCAGAATGACAAGGGTTAACTTGGTATGGCCTGATGAGGAAATATTTCATGAAAGGACTATTGAGTACCCATTCCCAATCAATCCTGCTTTTACAGCCCCTGAAGAATTATATTAGCCCATTGCCACATAGTGCCGCTTTTGGACGCCCCTTCAAGAAAAACAATCAAAATTGCGTAAAAGGAAGAATTTGCTTGTAACAAGCAATTTCCTTATTATAAACAATGTTTTCTATCAAAAAAGTTGAAAAAATCTAAAGTTTCATTAACCTTTAAATGTTGTCTGCAAGTCCTTTCCATTTGGACCAGTCTAAAATTTTGCTGTCTGGTAATAGGTTATATGACAAAATGTTAGACTGGTCCAAATTGAAAGGAGTTGCACATGACAATTTGAAAGTTAGAGTTTTGGAATTTTTTCAACTTTTTGAAGTATATAGTAAATGAAGAAATTTCTTCATTTTTACACGATGTTTGCCCAATTATTTTTCTTGAGTGGTGTCAAAAAGTGTCATTGTTTGAGAATGGGTTATACCATTACCAAATGACAAAATTTTAGACTGGTTGAAATTGACAGAGGTTGTAGACGACAATTTCAAGCTAACAGAAAGTCTTTCTTTCTGAGCAGAAAATGTGGAAAAATTATAAATTTCTTGTTTCACAATATTTACCACAATATTTTACAGAGCTTTCTTAATGAATGCGCCAAAAAGAATGATTTCGTGGGAATGGATTAAGGAAAACTTTGCTAGAAAATGAGAAATAACAACCAGTAATTATTTCTCATATCTTATGATCATTTTCTACTTTATGTGGCACTTGTTTAACAGTTTTGGCCAATTACCAAAAGACCAAGTTTTAGACTGGTCCAAATTAAAAGAGGTTGTAGAAGACAATGTGGGAATTGGTTAAGTCTCCTTTTACCAGGACAATTGAGGCTCTTAAGTGTAATGAAGAAAAGTATTTTACGAGACGAGGACTTTCATAGTTTTATGACATCATTGTCATAAGAATCTTTCATAATTTCTTTATAATGAAAACCAGACGCATGCATAATGTTGTTTGCAGTTAATGATCATGCTTTGTATGCATTTTATCTTTTCCATCGTTTTGTACAACCAATCATTGATGTCAAACCTCAGTGGTTTCAGGCGTTGGACTATTAATTCAATGACATTTTTTAACCACTCTTAAGAAAAGAGTTTTGGAAAACAACCCCTATGCAAAAGTACAAGAACTTATTCTTGAATGTTCTAGAGCATTTATGTTGATTGGCAGTTCAAGAACTCAATTTTCCAGAACAGGCTCAAGAACAAGTTCTTGAAAATTGTAGAAGTAATTTAAGAACCAGTTCACAAACTAGTTCAAGAATCAGATCTTTTTAACCCTTGCCATGCTGAATTAAAAATCCCCCAAAGAATTACACTGAAATCAAAGGGCTGAAAGCACTGGAGGAACCAGTAACTGGTCAATATTTTTTTAAAAATTGCTCTAAAAACATCTCTGGCTTTACAGGTGTAGACTAAGATCAGACTGCACATATGTTTCAGCATGACAAGTATTAACCCTTGTCATGCTGTATAAATAACCTTGCTGAATTGCTGTAAAATCAAAGGGCTGAAAGCACTGATAGAACTCGTTGATCAAAAATCAATATTTCTTTTGGAAATCAGTTTCATTAACAACTCTGGCAGAAAAAATACAAGCAGGAGGTGTAGACTAAGATCAGATTTCACTTATGTGCAGGCTGATCTTGGTCTATACCTCCTGCCAAACCCGGAATATTCCGGGGTTCAGCATGACAGGTTAATATCTATAGGCATTTTTGACAGCCTTGGACTAAATCCTCATGAGGACAAGAGATAAGAGCTAGAGTTTGCTGAGCAATGACATTTTCTTTTAGCACGTCAAGAAATGAGCTATTTATCTTTATTGTTGTATTTAACATATTTTAAGCCCTAACAACTCTGAGCCACTCCTGTTTAACTGCTTAATAGTTCTTTGAAGACAGTTTCTAGCATATTTTGTCATGTATCAAGCAATGAGGAATTTATGCTTATTTTCTGTGGTACAAGAGAATTACTTCTGATCTTTTTATAGCCCTTGAGTAACTATTCTTGTTATGCCTTTAGCCTACAAGATATTATTCTAATCAAAGAAATCCAAGTATATTTTCACTTAATCAAAGTGTGTACTGCTTTTAAGCAGTACTTATGACATTTGGTTTAGGGCATTTTTTTTTCTCTTATAGTTGTATGACATTTCTATTCCTTAGGTTGAATCTTTGTTGAATAACAAAATTTGTTTTATGAAAATAAACTGTTTTAAGTTGATAACATGATTTTTTAGTCCAAACAATTTTGAAATACAGATTCCCTACATTTTTTATGGGGGGGGGGATAAAAATCTTGGAACATTTTAACTCTGGTATAAGAACAAGATCTTCAAGGGGGTCATTTCCTCTTTGTAGAAACTCGGGTAAACCAATCATGTCTAGAAGCCTTAAACTACAGCTAATATCTCAAGCTCCTGGAGGCAAAAAGGCAATATTAAATATTACATAAAAAGTATAGATAAGTAAAAAAAAAAATAATAATCTTCTTTCCCTCGTTAATAATGATAATAATAATAAAAAAAAATTATTATAATAATAAAATTATATAAGATTTTTTCACCGCCTTTCACTATTAAATATATATTAGTCCTTTCATTTTGACTATCCGGAAGTGTTTACATTGTTTATTATATGCATTTGTATTACATTTGTCCATATTGTACAATAATGTACCTGGATGTAAATAAAAGATATGTTCTAGCTGTTCTATGTTCTTTAGACCTAAGAAGACAATTTAAATTAAAAATCATTAAGCTATTATTAACATAAACCTCAAATTAACCCATTACCACACAATAGTGTTTTTGACACCCCCAAGTAATATGTTTGTGGAAAACTTAAATGTGAAACAATCAATTTCCTTTTTCTCGCTATGGTTTCCATGTTATATGGCACACATCTTCCAATTTCAATGCCCTTTGAAATTTTGTCTTTCAATTTGGACAAGTGTAGCATTTTGTTGTCTGGTAATAGGCTAACCCATTCCCACACAATGACACTGTGAGACATGCCTTAACTCTTTCCCGCTTTTCAAAGTTTCGGACCAGTCCAATTTGAAAGAAGTTAGACAACAATCAAAAGTGGGTGCAATTTGAAAAGTAACAAACCTACAGGTTAGAAAATATCGTGGGAAAAGAAGAAATTCCTGTTGACAAGCAATTTCTTCTTTTCCCACAATGTTTTCTCAAGTATAAATTCACAGGGACGTGAAAACAAGGGATTGTACTGGAAAGGTTTAAGAAAAGGGTGTAGAAAAAAGCGGACAATGATGAAATTGCTTGTAGCAAGCATTTATTTGTAAAAGTACAGTAAAATAAGTTTCTCCAGAATAATGAGGAATTTTGCGATGTTCCATTTGACATTCATTACAAATGATATAAAACAGGACTCCCAATTAATGAAGATAGGAATTGCAAAATGCATAAACTGTACATACACAAAAAAGTCAGGCTGCTGAAAGACAAACGATAATAAACAAAAAAAAAATGTAGAATTTGTACCTTAGATTTTTTGTTCTTTCCTAACCCATTTTCACAAAATCCTGCATTTTAAGCCTCTCAATTAAAAAGCTATGGAAAACATTGTGGATAATGAAGAAATTGCTTGTTGGAAGCAATTTCTTCATTTTCCACTGTTTCTACCCCTAATGACATAGAAGTATAAGATTCCACCTACTTATATTATGTCTTCTGCAGCTTCTTTCTATTTGGACCAGTCTAAAATTTTGTAGAGTGGAAATGGGTTAATGATCATCAAAACTCTGACTCGATATAGGTTTACACTGGAATGGAGTCTGTGGCCACATGGAGGTTTGATTCCTTGGTGCACTATTGGCCAAGTGGATATCATCATCATCACCAAATCTGAGCATGAACTGGTGATCTGTTATCTACTCCAGTATCAAGCACATAAACTATTGAACTTTTTCATAACAATAAACTGAAAGTTTGTTCAGAGTGAACCGTATGCAAACAAACACCAATAGCTTGACTAATAGGAACTTTTTCTGTTCAACAGAGACTAAACCCTACAACAAAACCCTCTAAACATGCTACTGTGATTTGCTAATTATATGACAGTTTGTAGACTATTACAATAAAATCCTCTGCTCCTAAACCATCCAGTGGATTTTAACCAAACTTCACAGAGAATTTGATTCTGGTTCTTAAGAAACTCAACTTTACTTTCTACTTTCAAAAACGGCTCTATATTTTAGGTTCAGGGATTCAGCCTCTAGATGAAAAAAATCTTGGAGAAAGCTCTCCTAACCATAAGGTCTAGAGCTTCCGTTCTGGTAAAAATAAATGAGAAGAGAACAACAACTATAGAGCCAAATTGATACCTCTGTTTGGATTGATATTGGTTCACATGGGATCAAAAGCTAAGTCATAAGGTCAAATGTTCAAAAAACCTTACTGCACTCTTTAGGTCTCATTTTTGGCTCAAATGTGTTGATTATCTCCATGCTATAAAATAGCCCTTAGAAGTTCAAAATTGGGTTACATAGAGTGAAAAACTAGTTCACTAGGTCAAATCTTAGTTAAACTCTTTGTGTGCTCCAGAGCCCACACTTTCCGTTCAAATGTCTAGATATTTAGCAAGAATGTTTGTCCCATAAATACCTTGGTAAAGCTTGACATCGGGTTACATGGGGTCAAAAACTAGGTCAAATCCGTTGAAGACCTTGTATGCACTCTTTAGGCTGTTTTTCTCCCCTCAAATGTCTTTGGTTTGTCTGCATGATATCTTGATCATTTTAGACTTTTGGTAATGTGGGTTCAGAAGCAAGGTCATTAGGTCAAATTGTATAAAAACCTTGCTATATATACACAACAGTTCTGCCACATATATCTTGAAAAATGCTAAAAATGTGTTGTTGGTTTTTTTTTTCTTTAGACAAAAATTTCATAGCATGCCACTTTGGGCCAAAATAAGGTAACTTGCCCTCTTTTAGCTCTGCAGTCATCAACTTGGGTGAGGGTTTTAGGACCAAATCCCTAAATTCATTTGCAAAATAATTGTTACTTCAATGTGAGAAACTTAGGGCAGGCATTGCCCTCTTTTAATTCTTATTTAAAAAAAAAATAAAATCAAGATACATATAGGAGAAGCAGTTTTCCCAGCTCATTTCTTACAGCCTTATCTTGATATTTTGACATAAGATACTTGCTTCATGTTTGTCTTGACAGTTTGTCGGCATGAAATGAAGCTTAGGAGCAGGTTAGTGATTTAAATTGGAAGTTTGAAAAACACAAGAAACAATCAACATGGAAACTTTAGATAGTACTTGAAAAGCATTCTGTTAACCCATTTCCAAACTCTGATCCTTAAGGAAAATATTCCAGAAAACATTGTGTAAAATGAAGCAATATTTTCTACCCAGAAAGTTGACAAACTTAAATTTCATTAACTTCTCGTCTGCAACTTCTTTCAATTTAGACCAGTCTAAAATTTTGAAGGCTGATAATTTATTAAGGAATTTTGTAAGATGAACAAAATTGAAATATTTGAGTATTCAGTAGTAAGTGTCAGCGTTTTAACCCATTCCCACACAAAGAAGCCTTTAGACGCCCCTATAGAAAAAAACTAGGGAAAACATTGTGGAAAATGAAGAAATTGCTTGTTACAAGCAATATCTTCATTATCCGCAATGTTTTCTACCCCAAAAGATAAAGATTTTTAAAATTTCATGAACTTTTAATTGTCATCTGCAACTCCTTTCAATTTGGACCAGTCTAAATATTTGTAATGTGGGAGTGAGTTAAACAGACCTCTACTGTCAACTGTTAAATGTTTTGGGTTGTTGTTGTTGTTTTTTATTCGAAACATAAAATGAAGGGGAAAGATTACTCCAACCTATTTAAGTAACAGCATTGCTGATAGTTTGACATCAGATACTTTACTTCATGTTCCATTTGATGGGCTTAAAATCAACAAGAGATAAGGCAGGCATGCATTGGTAATGCATCTAGGTTGTAGAGTTCTTCTGTTTCTGCAGCTTAACCCATTCCCACTTGACAAAATTTTAGACTGGTCCAAATTGAAAGAAGCTGCAGACGACAATTTCACGTTGATGGAATTTTGAATTTTTTCGTCTTTTTGGATAGAAAACATTGTGGATAATGAAGAAATTGCTTGATACAAGCAATTTCTTCATTTTCCACAATGTTTTCCAAAGCTTTTTTCTCGAGGGGCGTAAAAAGGAGGGATTGAGTTGGAATGGGTTAACCCGATACAAGACGACAAAATTTTAGACTGGTCCAAATTCAAGGATGTTGCAGACAACAATTTTCAATGGAGGACATTTTATAAATCTTTTTTTTTTTGGGGGGGGGGGGTTGAAAACATTGTTGATAATGAAGACATTGCTTGTGACAAGCAATTTCTACATTTTCCCAATGTGTTATCTTCTATAATTTGCTAAGAGGAACCTTCATTATAAGCGAGACGTGTATAAGAGAAAAAATACAGGTTTTAGACATTCGGAATGGATGAATTATGTCTGCTGTTTTCTGTTAGTGCTTGATAACAAGTAGTTCCAGACAAAATAGTGCCTGGAACTACTTTTAATCATAAATCAAATTAGCAGCCAATTAGTGATAAAAATAGGTGGTGCTGTTAGTCTTGAAATTCTGTGAAAAATACATTATCTTGTGACTGATACTTTGAAGTTGGCAGGTCGATGTTCATTGATTGAGGTATGAAGTGATATTTCCAAGTAAAGGTTTATAATTTTTAAGTGAACCTAATGGTGATAGAACTGAAAGAGTAAACCCAAAAGCTTAAAGGGAATTTAACCCTTTTCAAAACGATGACTTTTTTGACACCCCTAAAGAAAAACATTTGGGAAAACATTGTGGAAAATGAAGAAATTACTTGTAACAAGCAATTTCTTCATTTTCCACAATTTTTTTTTTAATTTCACCAAAATGTCATCTGCATTATCTTTCAATTTGGACAAGTCTAAATGTAACAAGCAATTTCTACTATTTCCACAATGTTTTCATCCTAGAAAAGTGAAAAAAAATATCTAAATTTTCATTAACTCTTAGATGTTGTCTGTAACTTCTGTCAATTGAAGCAGTCTAAAATTTTGCCGTTTGGAAATGGGTTAAATACATGCACAAATTCCAAACTCTAGTTACCAGGTTTATAAATTTAGAACTAAACAAAATGATTTCCATCAACTCTGTCTATTCAAAAGTCAATCAGACACCGTAACATGTAATTATTATGCATGACAGCACAGCCAAATGAATCATTCCAGCTAGATCTCTCACCTTTTCTCAGGAACACTTTCTCCCGATGGAATTCCGTCTCTTGCAGTGAATCATGGGAAAAAATAGACGATTGAGTCAGGTCTAGATGTCTTATTGACCAAGATATGCAGTGATGTGATGATTATTGCCCTTGGTGATATATTGACATATTTTTTTTTGCTGAGAATATTTTTGTTGACAATGAACTCATTACTGCTCAGCTCTGAAGAAATAAGGTTGTGGAAAACTTTGAGGAAAAAGAAGAAAAATTTCTTGTAACAAGCAATTTCTCCTTTTCTCACAATGTTTTCTAGCCTAACTTGCACTTATTATTCAACTTAAGCATAATTTGGAATGCCATCTCCAAGTGCTTTCAATTTGGACCAGTCTAAAATTTCGTCTTCTTGGAATAAGTTAGCCCATTACAACACGATAAGATTTAGGCTCATCTAAATAAAAGGGGTAGACAACAATTAAAAGCTCACAAAATATCGGATTTTTTTTTTCACATTTTTTTACCTTTGAAATAGAAAACAAGCTATTTCTTCATTTTCCACAATGTTTTTCAAAACTGTATTTCTTTGGGCATCTAAAAGCATCATTGTGTTTGGATTGGCAAAAACTATGTTCTGAGACTGCTCTGTTATATCTATGAAGTCCATCTGAATGATACCAACAATATAGCTTCAATTTGCATTAAATTTCATAATGAAAAACTATATAGAATCAATTAGAAACATCCCTCATAATAGCATATAGTTCTTTGGGAGTGATGATAAAACACTGATATTTTGCCCCTGGGCTATATTCCATTTAGAACTTTCTTGGTGGACATTGTTCTGTTCTGTATTCATAAGAATTCTGATTTATGTGGCTTTGTCTCCTAAAAGCCCTGCTACTCAATATTGCTTTCTTTTGTAAGACTATGAAAAATCAATGAAATAGTGTCTTCTTTGTTCCTATCAATTTTAATAACATAAATTGGTAAAAGAGGATATAGGCTTAAACAAATTCACGTGCAAACCGGCTTTAGGAAATGTTATGGAAAATGAAGAAATGTGGAAAATGAAGAAATGGCTTGTCACAAGCAATTTCTTCCTTATCCCCAATATTTCTAACATAGATTTTCAAAGTTTTATCAACTGAAAATTGTAGAGTGTAACTTCTTTGAATTTGGTCTAGTCAAATTTTGTTTGGTCTTGTAAAAGGTTAACCCATACCCACTCAGTGACGCTTTTGGACGCCCATCAAGAAAAACAATAAGGAAAACATTGTCTAAAATAAAGAAATTGCTTGTCACAAGCAATTTCTTCATTTTATACAATATTTTCTACCCAGAAAGTTGAAAAAATCTGATGTTTCATGAAATTTGAAATGTCGTCTGCAACTCCTTTCAATTTGGAGTGGTCTAAAATTTTCTCGTTTGGTAATGGGTTAAAGATGCTACACAGTAGTTTCTTGTCACAGCCCCTAAGTAAGACAAGAAGCTTAAAAATCACCCTTCCCTTTAGTCTTGGCTGTATCATTTTGAGGGGAAACATTTTAACAGATTAAATTGTGAAATTAATAGCTTGTACTGTGAATTGGTCAAAATAATGTTCAAAAACTCATCAAGAAGAACTCATTAACAATATACAAATATGAAACAATATTCTAGAATTGTTCTAAAAACTTTTTTTAAAAACAGTGCTGGAAGAGGTTCAGAACATCAGAAGAATTAACAACTGTCAAAGAGCATCATTCATTACCAGACATAAACATCTTAGCCTGGTCCAAATTCAAAGAACATTCAGACGGTAATGATTTTAAAACAACTTTATTTCCATTTGGTCTTTAATTGTGTGTTTTCAGAGATTCGATGGTAACACTAACACATATCTTGCTGAATTACGTGAGGTTTCCCCACCGATCATCGCACGACGAATACGATTCATCCCTTATTGTCAACATCCTAGAAGCGTGTGTATGCGTGTTGAAATCTATGGCTGCAAGTGGGATGGTAAGTACCGATAACAGTGTGCGTCTGTCTTAGAATTGATGTGTCACTAGCCACCCCAACTGACCTCCGAAAAGGCAGTTTGACCCATTAACCCGTTACTGTACAACCACTGGTTTTTATGCCGTAGTGATTTTATACTTGAGAAAACATTGTGGGAAAAGAAGAAATTGCTTGTAACAAGCATTTTTCCTTTTTTTCCACAATATTTTCTACCCTACTGAATGGTTATTTTTCAAATTCAATCCACTTTAAATTTTCATCTGCAAAACTTTTGTATTTGGACAGGACTTAAATTCTGCAAAACAGGAAAGGATTAACCCTTGTCATACTGAATAAAAATCGGTCTCCTAAAATGCTTTTAACCCTTTCCCGTTTTTGGAATTTTTAGACTAGTCCAAATTGAAAGAGTTTGCAGATGTCTGAATAAAAACTGGATGCCATTTGAAATGAAATCATCCTATGTGCTAGAAAATATTGTAGGAAAAGGAGAAATTGCTTGTTACAAGCAATTTCTTCTTTTTCCACAATGTTTTCTCTAGTATAAAATCAAAGGAACATAAAATCCTGTATTTGAACGGGAAAGGGATCAAAGCACTGAACTCACTGGAAGCCCTAATAGAGGACTTGTTTTTCTTTTGAAAATTGATTTTACAAATGTATACTGCGTTAAAAAGTACTAGCAGGTGGTTTAGACCAAGATCAGACTGCACTTATGTGTAGGCTGATCTTTGTCTACACCTCCTGCAAAAACAGGAATATTCCTGGATCAGCATGACAAGGGTTAATAGATGACAAACATTTTAGAATTGTCTAAATCGAAAGAAGTTGCAGACGGCAATTTGAAATTGGTGAAATCATAAATATCTTTGTATTTTGGGGGTACTAAACACTGTGGAGAATGAAGAAATTGATAGTAGCGAGCAGTTACTTCACTCTTCAAAGTTCAATCCCCACACCCGCACTCATTCTTTCCGACTATTTGCCTCTCACCAATGGGTCGATAATCGTAGACCTTTGTGGGACAGCAGCTGTAGGCTAGGAAAGGATATAATGGTAGTACTGGTGTGAGAAATACCAGGATTACATTGTTAGGTGCTCCAGCCTCTGCAATAAAACTGAAAGATTGTTGAAAGCGGCATAAAACCCAATTCAAATCAAATCACTCTTCAAAATTATCTCCAAAGCTTTTTTCAGATTGTTTTGATTACCATGATCCATCAGTTATTGAAGAAAAATATAGTTATGAGATTTTATTAGCAAGTTTGACCATTTACAACACAATGAAGCTTTGATAGTTCTGATGCCATGAAGAAATGCAGTCATGGAATTCTTCTGGGAAAAGGAAAAATTGCTTGTAATTAGAAATTCTCTTTTTCTCACATTGTTTTCTATCCTATGCGGCACCTTTTTTCCGATTCTAGCTCAATTTGAAATGTCTGCTTTGAATTTGGACCATTCTAAAATTATGATGTCTTTTAATTTGTTAAATTTTGTTCGTTACATACCACTATGTATTAAGATTTCAAGAAAACAATAAAAAATAAGATCAGGCACTATTTTCTGCATTTTGCCTCCTATAACTGAAGGCAGAGACAATTTAAAACATAAATGGTTTCATCTAAATGTATAATTTTTATGTTAGAATTTTGTTACTTTCAAATGGCTTTTTAATTCGTACATCCTTTTGGAAAATGAGATATTTAATAGGACGGATTTTTGAGAATGTGCTCATTGCATTTTATACAAAAAATTCATTCATATGATATTTTTTATAGCTGTTTTATTACAAGGCTTGTTACAATTCAGTATTGAATTATATGATGTATAATTAAGAAATAAGCCTTCCTTGGGTTTCTTTCAACCCTATTCCACACATTCAAACTTTTTTACGACCCCCAAGAAAGGATTTCGAAGAAACAATGATGAAAATGAAGAAATTGATAAATCTGGTTGCAAGCAATTTCACTTTCCACATTGTTTTCTACCTAGAAGGACTGAGATATTTAAAATCCTATTAAAGTGAAATTGATGTTTGCGACTTCTTTAAATTTTGGACCACTCTAAAATATTGTCATTTGATTTTGGGTTAGCCTTGTCCCATATAATGTCACTTTTTGATGCCCTCAAGAAAAATAGCTCCAGAAAAATATTATGGAAAATTAAATAAAGATGCTTGTGAATCCTTCTTGTTTGAACCAGTTTAACCTTTGTCATGCTGAACCCGGAGTATTCCTGTTTTTGTAGGAGGTATAGACAAAGATCAGCCTGCACATAAGTGCATTCTGATCTTGGTCTACACCTCCTGTTTCTCCCCTGTAAGCAAGAGTTGTTTATATAATCAATTTTCAAAAGAAATATTGACCCTAATTTGGACCTACCAGTGCAGTCAGTCCTTTGCTTTTTAAAAGAATTATATATATGATTTTAATTCAGCATGATAAGGGTTGATATTTTGCTGTCTGTTAATGGGTTAAACAATTTTTCTTTTATCTCTTACAGATGGTGTTGTTTCATATTCCATGCGCCAAGGAGACAAAAGGGGAGCCGAAGTGGATTTCTTCGATTTCTCGTATGATGGCATCAAAAATCAAATGCAGAATTATGTGTATTTATACGGTGGTTTGGGACAACTCACCGATGGTGAAAAAGGGGAGACAAACTTCCGTTTAGATCCCCAAGAACTCGGAATTAAAGGATACGAGTGGGTTGGATGGAAAAATGATACTTTGGTAGATTCTGGACCAGTTATTATCACATTCAAATTTGACACAATTAGAAATTTTTCATCTGTACAGTTATATTGTAATAATTATTTTTCAAAAGACGTGCGAGTGTTCCGTATGGCAGTAGTGTATTATAGTATAGGTGGAAAATACTTTACGCAGATGAAGGATAAATATTTACATATTCGGGACACAGTGGTGGAATATGCAAGACCAGTCTTGGTGAAATTGAACAACATCGTGGCACAGTATATCAAAATCGAACTTTATTTCGATGCAAAGTGGATACTTATTAGTGAAGTTAATTTCTTATCAAGTAAGTTTTGTTGTCACTCTTAAACCTTTACTGTTTATTAACCTGTCCGAATTCAAAGGTTTTGAAGATGAAAATTGAAAGTGAACACAATGTTTTCTCAAGCATAAGCGCACAGTGACATAAAAGATTGAACAGGAAAGGCTCAAGACAGTTTTCTTGTAAAATCTAGTATACAGGTCATTTTCATAAGTAGTCCTTTTACTGATACCATTCCCAGGCATTAACACTTTTTGACACCCCTTAAGAAAAACAATTGGAAAAACTTGTGTTAAATGAAGAAATTGCTTGTAACAAACAATTTCTTAATTTTGCACAATCTTTTCAGCTCCAATAGACATGGTTTTTAGAATGTCATCAACATAAAATTGTCATCTGTGACTTCATTCAATTTGGACTGGTGTAATATTTTCTTGTATGGTAATGGGTTGAAATGATAATTTTGACAATTCTCTTGTATGGTAATGGGTTGAAATGATAATTTTGACAATTCTCTTGTATGGTAATGGGTTGAAATGATCATTTTGACAATTCTCTTGTGTAGTAATGGGTTGAAATGATCATTTTGACAATTTTCTCGTGTAGTAATGGGTTCAAATTATCATTTTGACAGATCCCTGGTCCCACCCACTGACAATTCTGGCCACACAGACTTAGCTCCGATACAAATGTCTACTTCTTTATTAACCCATTCCCACTCAGTGACGCTTTTAGACGCCACCAAGAATAAAAGATTTAGAAAACTGTGTAGAAAATGAAGAAATGTTTTCTACAGAGAAAGTTAAAAAAATCTAGAATTTAATTCATTTTAAATTGTCGTCTGCAACTTCTTTCAATTTGGGCCAGTCTAAAATTTTGCCTTCTGGTAATGGGTAAAGCTGTCCTATTTCCCAAAAAATTATGGCTAGTAACACGAAACACAAAATTAAAATTGTTGGTTGGCAACCTTAATGTCGTAACTACAGTCTGAATAATCTTTAGTTACAAAGTTTAAGCTACCAAACCTACAAAATGCCTTGTATAGATCTGAGCCAATGCTGAAGTTCAAAGGTCACTTTTGGTCGAAATAAATGTTTTGATGTGTTCAGTTGATTTTTGATTGACAGCTGCACTCTATCAATTGACATGTCAACAAATTAATTTGAATGGTTGATGTACAGTTATTAACCCATTCCCAATCAATGACGCTTTTAAACACCCAATATAAAAGCTTTGGAAAACATTGTGGAGAATGAAGAAATTGCTTGTAACAAACAATTTCTTCATTATCCACAATGTTCTCTATCCTAAAAGAAAAAGATTTCGAAGATTTACTCAACTTGACGTCTGCAACATCTTTGAATTCGGACTGGTCTAAAATTTTATTGTATGGGAATGGGTTGAACATTTCAATTTAATGCATTTTCAATGTCCATGTCTGCATTTTCAGCGCCAGTCATCATTGAAAATTACACACCAGAACTTCCCCCACCCACTACAACAACAACAACCACCCAGAAAGTTTCGAAGAATATACCTGTATTAGATTATAGTCCACCAAAAGATGGGAGTGATCCACATTTAGATATAGGCAAGTATCAAAATATTTCGTCATTTCTAGAATTCTGCCCATTTTAACCTCAAATCAATTGATATTTGATCAGAATATTTGTCTGCTTAATGTCTCAGTTAAGTTTGATATTTGGTCACATGTGGTGAAAAACTAGGTCACTAGGTCAAATTTTATAAATAAACTTGTGAGCTCTAGAGGACTCATTTTAGGCTTAAATAACTTGATACTTGGTCAGATAGTGTGTCCCTATAATATATGGGCCAAATATGAATTTGGGTCATTTGGGATAAGTTGGGTCGAAAACTAGGTCACTTGGTCAAATGTTAGAAATATCTTGTGTGAACTCTGGATGCACAATTTTCGGCAAAATTGATTTGATATTTGGTCCATTTTTGTGTCCATGATTTGTCCCCCAAGTTTGACTTTGGGTAAAATCTTAGATGGTATTTGCAATAAATATGAATTTGAATTCTTTTAATCATTTTGACATTTATCTAATTCTGAATATCCTTCGTGTCGTTACAGATATAGATGGTATGTACAACAAACATGAAGATGAAGAACACGATATACCAAAAACAGAAGAAAAGAAATCATTTGAAGAACAATATATAGGAATTATTATTGGAGCTTTAGCATTCCTTATTGTTGTATTATTTGCCATTGTATTATTCATTATCATACGCCACAACAAACAGAAACAGAACAACAATCGTCTTGGGATGAAACCAGTCGTAGATCATGTGACCCTCAACATGAACAACATGCCAACGCTACATCCGGCAGTGACAGCCAAGATGTCAAAAGGGAACATGTATACGGGAGTGGCGACTGATGATATGGATCCGCATTTATGTAACGGTGGGGATAAACTTTTAATGGGTTATTCGGAGCCTAAAGACTCAATTCAAGGTCGTAACCTTCCTGATCTGCCCAGTAGTTCTGAAGGACAAGGTATTTTGTTGCCATGGTTACCTGTCAACTGCATATTGTGTCTGCTTGTCCTTTAGTACAGTATTACTTATCATGAATTTGACAATCAGTCATACACTGATGTTAACCTTTTCTCACTTTTTGACCCCCCACCCCCTCCCTCCCTCTAAGAATTTGCTAAGAATGAAGCAATTTCTTCTTTTAATACAATGATTTCTTCTCGAAAGTATATAGATTTTTCATCAACTAGAAATTGTCGTGTGCAGCTTGTTTGAATTTGGACCCATCTAAAGTTTTGTCGTCTGGTAATGGGTTAAGATACAATCCACTTATCTGTCTGAAAAGCCATTGTTGCTTGTAGTCAATCAAATGGTCTTTACCACAAACAACAAACTTTTTTATTTTGATGATTGAAATTTGACTTCCATAAATTGGGTTTCCTTCTCTGTTGATATCTTGGTATGATATATATTTTGTTTAAGCCATTCCATCACGATCCCACTTTTTACGTCCCTCAAGATAAAAGCCTAGAAAAAACATTGGGGAAAATGAAGAAATTGCTCATTTCAGTCAATGTTTTTAACCCAGAATGTCAGAGATTTTTACAGTTTCATCAACTTGATTTTGTAAACTGCAACTTCTTTCAATGGGGCCTATCTAGTATTTTGTTGTCTGGGAATGGGTTAAGATTTATGTGAATTGAACTTCTATTGCAAAATGCAATGTTTTAAGTACATTTGTACTTTCTTCAATTATAAAGCCTTGTAATTTTAAGAAGAAAATAGAATTTCCTACTTGAATGGTATTAGATCAGATTGTCAAATTCATGATATTTCAATATATCCCATAATATAATCCCCATATAGATGTTGTATGCTTTATATAGGTAAGGGAATCTGTATGCCTTATTTGAGGACCTCTCTCAGAGTGACACATCAGTTTTTCAGAAATGTAGTCAAAATCATTTTGATATCTTAACCCTTGTCATGCTGAACACGGAATATTCCAGTTTTGCAGTCTAATCTTGGTCTACACCTCCTGCTTGTAATTTTCCTGCCATAGATGTTTATGAAATTGATTTCTAAAAGAAATATTAATCTTTAACAACAATTTTTATCAGTGCTTTCAGCCCTTTGATTTTACAGGAATTAAGTAAGGTAATTTATACAGCATGACAAGGGTTAAAATGATATAATTTCTTAGTTTTTCAAAAAACCTAAACTCAGCCATTGGTATTCTGAAGGTGCCAGTAGTTATAGCTGTGTGCATAGCCAAATTTATTAATGGACAGCAAAATTTAGACTATTCCAAATTCAAAGTTGATGCAGGTGACAATTTTTAGTTTCTTTTAAAAATCTTTTTCTGAAGAAATATTATGAACTATGAAGAAATTAATGTAATTTCTTTAATTTCGACAATGTTTTCCAATTTTTTTTTCTGCATTGGATGGTGCAGAAATTGGGTGTTGATTTAATGTGGACTCTTTCATGCCAGAGTAAAGAGAGAAAATTATGCCAGATGAAAATGTCAAATGACTCTACTAATAGGGATGATTGTGCTTTAAAATAAGTCTCTATAATTCTATCTTTCTTTCTGTTCTCACATAATTTTATGATGTATTCTTTTTATTTCTTTTGTTTAACCCATTCACATGCAATGTCACTTTTTGATGCCCCCCCCCCCAAAAAGTTTGGGAAGCATTGTTGAAAATGAAGAAATTAATTGTTACAAGTTTCTTGATTTAAGTTTCCCTTAACCAATTTCCACACAGATTCATTTTTTGACGCCACTAATGGAAAAGGCTTTGGAACAGATTTTGGAAAATGAAGAAAATGCTTGTTTCTAACAAATTATATATATTTTTTTTAATATTCTTTCAATTTAAAATTGTCATCTGCTACAATCTGCACTAATAGTTCAAAAAGGGTAAATCATATATTTTCTAAAATTTCATCCTCCACTATCATTTTTATCAATAAAAGCGTGAAATTACACCTAGATAAGTATACAGTATCAGTAAATTTTGAAATTTTACTCTCTAAAATTATGATGATATCATTTTGTTGCCACAGCAACTGCAATATTACCGTTATTATCACACCTAAAATAGCTTTCAATGTTCTGTTATTTCTGAACTTTTCCGCTATTATTGAAGATTTAATTATTTGATTTTGCGAGGATGTAGACATTATTGTTATTCGATGAATTATTAGATTTTCGAGATCTTGAGTTAAAGTACATACTTAACCCAATCCCACACAATGGCGCTTTTAAACGCCCCTCAATATAAAAGCTTTAGAAAACATTGTGAATAATGAAGAAATTGCTTGTGACAAGCAATTTCTTCATTATCCACAATGTTTTCTACCCCAAAAGACAAAGATTTAAAGAATTCCATCAACTTGAAATTGTCGTCTGCAACTTCTTTCAATTTGGACCAGTCTAAAATTTTCTTGTGTGGTAACGGGTTAAGAATCTTTCTTGCAAAAAGAATGAAAAATCTTGTGTTTAACAGATTCTCACACAGTCCTGTGAAAGACAAGAAAATGCAAATGAATTTCATGAACTGAAAGTTGGCGTCTGAAATTTCTCTCAGGACCTGTGTAAAATTTAGTTGTCTGGTAATGGATGTGCGATTAATTCTTACAACTTTTTGGAAAACACTGTTGGGAAAAGAAAAAGACTTATGATCATATTAAAAATGGCAATCGAGTTGTTCAACCCTTACAAGGTCTTTATTTGTGAAAAGATTAACCCATTACCAGATTTCAAAGTTTGGACTGGTCCAAATCAAAAGACGATTTCAAGTCCTCAAAATTATTGATTTTTGTCTTTCAGGAAAGAAAACATTGTGGGTAGCATATGAATTACTTTATTTGCCACAATATTTCTAAGGCTATTTTCTTAAGGATTGTGAGAAAAATGGTTGTGTTGGAATGAATTGAAGAAAAGATTTTCTATTCTTAACGCCTTACCACACAAGAAAATTTTAGACTGGTCCAAAATCAAAGAGGTTGCAGGTTACGATTTAAAGTTGAGAAAATTATAAGAATATTTGTCTTTTGGGGCAGTTAACAACTTAACATCACAAGCAATTTCCTTATTTTCCATGATGTTTCGCAAAGCTTTTTCTTTAGGGGCATCAAAAGGAGGAAATATGTGGGAATAGGCTAAGCATATACTAGGTATAACTGCTTTCTAAAGCATGTACTCTAGAGTTGAATAAGGCAAAAATTGTGCGGGAATTGGTTTATTGGTTTAGGTTGGCATCTTGAATAGTCTGTTCATTTCTCTTTGCTCTAGGGTAAAGAAATGATGATTAAAACGGAGAGCTGGTTTTCATGTTTCTAGACATAAAAATGTTCAGTATTACAAGAACTTGTATTAAAAAGCACTTTAGGTTAATACACTTCTCATATTCGTGCATGAAATAATTTTGACAATGTCAGGCTTTCCAAGCTTGTTAAAATATATACACACAAAAAGTGCCCTCAACATGAAACTCTTAACAAATTAGGAGTCAACAAAATCTTAGACTGGTCCAAATTCAAAGGTGTTGCAGAGGACAATTTTAAACTGATTAAGTTTAACCCATTCCCACACAATGACTCTTTTTGATCCCCCCCCTGAAAAACAATAGGGAAAACATTGAGTAAAATGAAGGAATTACTTGCAACAAGCAATTACTTCATTTTCTACATTTTTTCTATCAAGAAATTTGAAGAAATCTAAAATTTCATAAAATTTAGATTGTTGTCTATAACTCCTTTCAATTTGGACGAATCTAAAATTTTGCCAAACTTTTTACTGGGATAGGGGCATTAAAAGTATGATGTGTAGGAATTAGAATTATCTTCATACAGTTTCTCATCATTAAACTCTTAACCCATCACCAGACGACAAAATTGTAGACTTTTCCAAATTGAAAGAAGTTGCAGATGACCACTTTTAGTTGATGGCATTTGAAAACTTATTTATCTATTTAGGTAGAAGACATTGTGGATAATGAAAAAAAATACTTGCAAATTGCAAATTCTTCATGTTTTCCAAAGCTTTTTTTCTTAGGTGTGTAAAAATGCGTCATCGTGTGAGAATGGGTTACCTGCTAACAGAAAAGTAATTGTTGTATTAGACAACTTTTTGAAGAATATAGGAAAATCACTCTCTGGTTATTCAAATTAAATGGATGGAATTTGATTTGAGCTTGCTTATAACCCATTCCCTGCACAGTCTTGTTTCCCTGATAAAAAAGCTTTAGAAAACATTGTGGAAAATGAAGCAATTGCTTTTTACAATGTCTATTCCCAATGTTTTCTACCCCAAAAGACAACAATTGTTTAAAGTTCATAAATTTCAATTGTTGTCTGTAATTTCTTTGAATTTGGATTAGTCTACAATTTTGTCATGTGATAATGGGCTAAGGTTTGGAATGGAATACATTCTCATTTTCCCAGACAAAAGAATGTTTTTAATTAAGATTAGAAAATAAACTTGTAAGTTTGATTGCTCTGAATTATTTATTTAGTCTGAATTTATGAAAGTTTTGTGTTGATATGATAGAAATGTTTCAGATTGTTGAGGTGTTCTGAACATCTTGCAGACTTTATGGGCAATATTATTTCGCTGATGAGCTAATAGTTTTTGCGAATACATTATTTGATGATATCGTAAGGCTAAACAGAGAAAGTTTATATATTTATAAGAGGATTCAGGTTCTTGAAAACTCTTTAAAATCTTTTTAACCCATTACCAGACAGCATAATTTTAGACTGGTCCAAGTTAAAAGGAGTTACAGATGACAATTTAGAAATTATGAGGTTTTAGATTTTTTCAACTTTCTAGGTGGAAAAAGTTGTGGAAAATGAAAAAAAATTGCTTGTTACAAGCAATTTATTTTCCACTATGTTTTCCCAAATATTTTTTTTGAGTGTCAAAAATTGTATTTGTGGGGGAATTAGTTATCCATTACCACGCAATGAAATTTAAGACTAGTCCAAATTGGAAGCAGCTGCAGATGACAATTTCAAGTAGATGGAGTTTAAGATTATTTTGTCATTTTGGATAGAAAATATTGTGGAAAATGAAGAAATTGCTGGATACAAGCACTCCATTTTCCACAATGTTTTCCAAAGCTTTTTTTCTTGAGAGGTGTAAAAAGGAGGGCTTGTGTTGGAATTGATTAACCCATTACTGTGCAATCCCACTTTTGATGACTTTTGCATGTCGCAAGCAATTTCTCCTTTGCTCACAAAAACCTTATTGGCGTTTATTTCAAACAAACTTTTAAATATCCATTGCATCTTCCAGTCTTTTGTCATCTAGTTATAGGTTAAATTGAAGTTATGAAATTGTTTGGAACTGTCATGAATGAGCGTCTTTGAAACAGATATACTATGTAATGTACCTGATTGTATTCTGTATCCTCTTATTCACAGATATGAGAGACTATGCTGTGCCTGATGTCACGAAGCCGGCCCTTGTTGTTTCTCTCCCGCCAATCTACCCACCCCAACCTCCAATCAGAGGACAAGGCATGATCAATCCATTAGATTTAGCTCCACCCACTTATGATGCCCTCTACGCCGCCGCTGATGTCGTCAGTTCTCATGCTTTAAACATTCCAAATTTACAGGTAATATTATATTTATTACTGGAACTGATTCAGTTAAAATCTGGCTTTTGATACTCTTCAAAAAAATAATGCTTTGGAAAACAAGGTGGACAATGAAGAAATTGCTTGCAACAAGCAATTTCTTCATTGACCACATTGTTTTACTATCCTAAAAGTCAAGTAATTTCTAAATATAACCAACTTGAAATTGTCATATACATGTATCAAAAATGAAATTAAAGTAAATAAAAAAACTGACAAATTAACATCCTTTGATAACAAGATTACAAAATTTCAGACTAGTCCAAAGAAGTTGCAGATACTAATTTTTGAGTTGATGAAACATTTAAAATCTATATTTTGGGGTAGAAAACATTTTGAGTTATGAAGAAATTAACAAGGGTTTAACGTGGAATTTCTTAATTTTCCACAATATTTCCCAAAGTGTTTTGCTTGGGGGACATAGGAATAAGCATACAAATGTGGGGGCAACAAAACATTGGAATCTTCAAGCATCCTAAAGTAATATTAGGATTAGGCAGGTTTTCTTGGATATAAAAGGATCATACATATTTTAAGGGTATTTTGGCGAATTTTGTTGTCAGAACAAAATTATCAAGAGCTACAATGTAAGGTCTCTATTGCAGGGAGCCAGTGGTAATAGTGTATATTCGATACCAAATGCAGAATTGTTGTTGACGATAGATTTATCTGTGGTCGAGTTTCCCCGTGAGAGCCTCAGATTTGTAGAGGTACTTGGTGAGGGACAATTTGGAGAGGTATGAAATATTTCTGTTGAGTATAAAGTTTCTCCCTAAGAGCACCAAAGTTTGTTGATTTCCTTTGTAAAGTAAGGAAGATTTTTTCCTCTTTTGGTATTAGTTTCATTTATCTAGCTTTCCTGCAATTTGTTTCTTCGTTGTACTTGGATGAGGGCCTTTCTTGGGTTATCTCTCTTGATAACTCCCCAGAAATTTATTGGTCCTTGGTATTATTTTACTTTGACTTTATCCTTAGTTTATAATTATTTGCACTGCCTGGTTTTAACCCTTGTCATGCTGATCCCGGAATATTCCTTCTTTGACAATGGCTTTGGCAAGTGTGTAGACTAGGATCAGCCTGCACAGACACGCAGTCAGATCTTAGCCTAAACTACCTGCTTATTGTTGTTGTTTTGAGAGAAATCTTTGAATACAAGATCTATCTTATTATGCCAAAGTCTTCAAATATAGTGAAAAGAGGAAAAATATTCAGCAGGACATGCTTCAAGGTCATGCAAACTTTAGAGCTAAAAATGTTTGTTTCATCTTAAAAATACATTTCTATGTTATTTCTAAATCATATACTTCTACTATGGAGACTATTTTTTATCTATAATCAAACTGCAAAAAGCAAATAAAAATCGCAACTTCCCCCATACTGAACAAGGATAACAACAAAGTTAATGAAGTGAAAGGACCAATGTAAAATTTGGCACATTTTTATTTAATGGTATCAGGACAAAGAGAAGATAACTCTGGCAAGGTCCTTTATGAGGTACATTTTAGGAGGTATAAATTTTTGTCTGAGATATAAAGAGATATTGTTGCAAATCCCTGTGAGAGCCTTCTATTTATTTCATTCCTTGGTGAGGTGCAATTTAGATAGGTAAGACCTCAACCCTTTCTGTACAATCCCTTGTTTTCACGTCCCTGTGAATTTATATTTGAGAAAACATTGTGGGAAAAGAAGAAATTGCTTATCACAAGCAATTTCTTCTTTTCCCACAATATTTTCTTACCTGTAGGTTCGTTACTTTTCAAATTGCACCCAATTTTGATAGTTGTCTGCAACTTCTTTCAAACTGGACTGGTCTAAAAAATTTAAAAACTGGAAAGGGTTAAGACCTTTGTATAATGAATGAAAAGTTTAACTGATTCCCACATCCTGCTTTTTGACGAAGAAAAAAGACTTGGAAAACATTATGGACAATTAAGAAATTGCTTATTACAAGCAATTTTTTCATTATCAACAATGTTTTCTACCCCTCATGACAAAGATTTCAGTTTCATCAATTGAAAAATTGTCATCTGCACTTTGAAATGTACATACCAATAAACCCCAAATTTTATAAGCCTTTAACCAATAACGAGACGGCAAAATTTTAGACTGGTCCAAATTGAAAGGAGTACAGACAACAATTTTAAAGTAATGAAAATTTAGTTTTTTTCAGCTTTCTCAGGAGAAAACATTGTGTTAAATGAAGAAATTGCTTGTGACAAGCAATTTCTTCATTTTACACAATGTTTTCCAAACTGTTTTTTTAAAAGGCTTCAAAAAGTGTCATTGTGTGGGAATGTTTTAAACACTTCACAGAAACTGAAGGAATAATGTAGTATCAACATAAACCACAGAATGTGTTAATTTGCAAAAACCTGAGACTAGTTATTTTATCTAGGTTTTCCTGTTTTTCTCCTAATTTACGATTCTTTATTTTCCCTCCCCTTCTGTTTCTTGTAATTGATGATATTTTATTTTCTTGATTTTCTTGCCCTGCAGGTGCACTTGTGCGAGGCGGTAGATATCGCTGATTATTTGCCAGAGGATTATTTCATCAGTAGAAATCCGTCACGCCCAGTATTGGTTGCGGTTAAAATGCTCCGAAAAGAGGCTGACGATAGAGCTAGGTGGGTGTGAAATGTACTGATTGTCTTGATTGTATTTTGTTACTAAGCAACAATTTCAAAACCTTTCCATTTTGAAAGGATTATTGTTAATGAGAGCTTAACCCCTTTTAAGATAATGACATGTTTGATTGCTCAAAGATTAACATCAAAGACATTTTTAGGGAAAAATACTTGTGGAAAGAAGTAAACAATTTTCCCATTTCCATAATGTTTTTTTTCAAACATGTTCAGTTGTGAATTTACACTAACTCAATGTAATAAGGCCAATTAACACATTCCCACATAATGACGCTTTTTTAAGGCCCCTCCAAAAAAGATAAGATTGGAAAAAAATTGTAAGATGAAGAAATTACTTGTTTAGACAATTTCTTCATTTAACACATTGTTTTGTACCCAGAAAGTGGAAAAAAATCTAAAATTTCATAAACTTTGAAATGTCATTTCCAAATCCTTTCAATTTGGACCAGTGTAAAATTTTGGCATCTGGTAAAGGATTAAAAATAATTGTTTTGTAAATGGATGAAAATCTGAATGTTGTGATAATGGTTTTCTTGTAAAGTGTGTATGAATAGTGAAAATACAATTGAAGAATCAGAAATCAATGGTGGAAATCGTCTGCTGTATAAATTTAACATCTCTTTCGAAACTTTATACCTTATGTTACCAGACAGTGTGCGATGTTTTACCCCAGGAAGGCATCCTGGGATTGCATTTTTTTCGTAGACGCATAATTACTAAAATATTGAAATGGGATCGTGAAGTCGTCGAATGGATCACGGCCAATCAGGAAATGACAAATATGGGATTACAAAGCGTCTGGCAGTTTTATGAGTTTTTGCAGAAAGAATATGGGTCCTATATTGTATTGGAACCATGTAAGAAATTTTCAAAAAATAGAATTGTAGCATTATCTAAATTGAAAGACTTTACAGAGGATAATGGGAGTCAAAAACGGAGGACAGGATAGCCAAGGTTGTTAAAACAGGAGAAATGTTTATTCATATTTAAACCATTCCCACACAACAAAATTTTAGACTGGTCCAATTTGAAAGGAGTTAACTTTCTGAGTAGAAAACAATGTGAAAAAAGAAGACATTGCTTGTTACAAAGCAATTTCTTCATTTAACACATTGTTTTCTTGATTTGTTTTCTTTAGGGGCGTCCAAAAGTGTCGCTATTTGGGAATGGGTTAAACTCAAATAAGTTAAAGACAACTTTTCAACTTCCAAACAAATTAAAACTAAATATCGTATTTCCTAAAAGAAGAAATAACAGAAATATAGACACTTAGAAAATAATCAATTTTAAGGCCATAGAATTTTCAATTGATTCACATTGAAAGGGCTTCAAATATTCAACTGCAATAAATTAAAATGAAAGTTCAGAATCAAGTAGAAAGCACTATGGTATAAAGTGAAATTGCTTGCTACAAACAAATTATCCTTTTCTCACAATATTTTCAAAACATTCTTCCTTCAGCGAGTTGTAATAGGCTAATTGGACTTAACTCTCCAAATTAGAAAAAAGTTCAGGAAAAATTTATCTGTTACTTAACTTGGATAATTCCTGTGATTTAATATCAGGGAGAAAATTGAATTACTTCAGTTATTGCCCAAATATGGAAATGATTGGAATATATTGGTTACCAAGACAGTTTTTGTCTGGCCAACATTTTTATTGTTTTTCTCCGAAATGAGAAACAAAGACATTAATTCAGTCAGTTTGTGGTCGTAGCGTATTGTAATATGAGCAAGCAGAAACTCAAGGACGAAGAAATTGTAATTTCAAATTGAAAGTGAGGCATCGATTTTCTCATTTCGCATTTCCTTCTATGGATGTATTTAATCTATTACCACATGGCAAACTTTTAGATTGGTCCACGTTAAAAGGAGTTGCAGTAGACAATTTATTTATAGCTTGAATTTTAGATTTTTTCAACTTTCTTGGGTAGAAAACATGGTAGAAAATGAAGAAATTGTTTGTAACAAGCAATTTCTTCATTTCCCGCCATATTTTTTACTCAGAAAGACAAAGATGTTTAGAATTTCACCAACTTGAAAAAATAACGTCTGCAATATTGTTGAAGTTAGACCAGTGTAAAATTCCTGCGTCTGGTAATGGGTTAAGTTGCTTCTAGTCGTAAAAATATTTGCATTGTCTATTTTAGGAGTGATTTCCAGAAAGAGATAAAGATTATGTCCCAGTTGAAGGACCCCAATATTGTGCGTGTTTTGGGAGTTTGTGTACGTGAAGAGCCTCTGTGTATGATTGTCGAATATATGAAATACGGAGATTTAAACCAGTTCCTGTTAGATCACATCCCAGAGTCACCGATGGCTGAAGCAGCAAACGCTAAAACTCTAAGGTTAGGATTAACCAATTACCAAACAAACATTTTTTTGTACTAATCCAAATCGAAAGTAGTTGCAGAAAACAATTTCATGTCAATAGAATTTATTTATTGATCAGTCTTCCAAGTTAAAAAACAATGTGGAAAATGAAGAATCCTTGCAATTCCTACATTGATCCACTAAACATTTTTCTTGCAGGTTGTTTAAAAGCAGGATTATGTAGGATTGGGTAAAAGAATCATTAACCCATTCCCACATAAAATTTTGGACTGGTCCAAATTCAAAGAAGCTGCATGTGAATTTACATGCTTTTATAGATTCAAAATTTTGCATTTATGAAATCGAATAATAAAATATTTTTGTTAGATTGACTATCTTTCATTTCGTGAAAGATATCAATTTATTTTATATATTTTTGTTATCAAAGGAGATAACATTAAAATAATTTCCCTTTATAGGCATTCATTCATTCTTTCACAATTAAGAAATGGAAGCTAATTTTTGCACAATTGGTAAGGCAAGATGTTTTCTCTTTTTTCAGTTATGGTTGTCTTATCTATATGGCATCACAGATTGCGTCAGGAATGAAATATCTAGAGTCGCTGAATATGGTACATCGAGACCTTGCAACTCGTAACTGTCTAGTCGGAACCAACTTTACGATCAAGATCTCTGACTTTGGTATGAGTCGGAGTTTATACAGCGCTGATTATTACAGAATCGAAGGACGTGCTGTTCTGCCGATCAGGTGGATGGCGTGGGAATCAATATTATTGGTAGGATTTCTATGCACAAACATTTGAGTTATAGAATAAATTACTCCTTTTAATGGCTACTTCTGGATATTTGCAACAAAAATGCAAGCAATCCATATTTTAACCACCACGTTTTATACTCGGAAAGATAAAGATTTGTAGAATTAATTCAACTTACATTTGTTGTCTGAATCTTCATTCATTTTGAACCAGAGTAAAATTTAGTTGTTTTGGAATGGGTTAACTTTAAGATATGCAATTTAACCAATTACCACAAAATAAAATTTTAGTCCAGTCTAAATTCAAAAAAGTTGCAGACAACAATTTTAAGTTGATGAAATCTTTAAGAATTTTGTCGTTTGGGGTAGAAAACATTGTGGATAATGAAGAAATTGCTTTCCACAATGTTTTCCAAAGCTTTTATATTGAGGGCTGTTTATTAGCATTTTTGTGTTGTAATGGGTTAAATGCAAGCAACTTCCTTTTTTTCTTATTTCTCAAAGCTTTTTTCTTGAGGTGGATTACAATGATCAGAAAATTTTACAAGAATGAAACATTGAAATTCTCCGATGTCGTTTAGGTAGTTTTTCATAGATAAGAGATTATTTATATTTGAAATTCAAGTAATATTTTCCTCTAAACCCTTTCCCGTTTTTCAAATTTTAGACCAGTTCAATTTGAAAGAAGTTGCAGACAACAATCAAAAGTTGGTGCTATTTGAAAAGTAACGAACCTACTGGTTAGAAAAAATTGTGGAAAAGGAAGAAATTGCTTGGGACAAGCAATTTCTTCTTTTCCCACAATGTTTTCTCTAGAATAAATTCTCAGGGACGTGAAAACAAGGGATTATACAGGAAAGGGTTAAAAAACTATTTTCTTGAGATGCAAAAAAAACCCAGGATTGTGTGGGAGAACGGTTTTATGTAAGGCTGAAGTTTTTAACCATTTATTTCAAATATTTTCTTAAATTTTCTATATTTTTTTGTTAATCAGTGATGCTAGGCTTTTGGCTGGACTTTATTTATGTTTTTGTTAATTCATTTTTATTTATTTTCAGGGCAAATTTACAACAAAGAGTGATGTTTGGTCATTCGGAGTAACATTGTGGGAAATATTGACTTTTGCTCGTGAACAACCATTCGACAAAATGAGTGATGAACTTGTGATCGAAAACGCAGGCCATTATTATAGAAACGACAAACATAAACAAGTAGTGTTACCTATGCCAGGGAATTGCCCGAAAGAAATTTACGATTTAATGATTGAATGTTGGAATAGATCTGAGAGTGAACGACCTAGTTTCCGTGAAATCCAAATGTTTTTACAAAGAAAGAATATGGGATATAATCCTAAAGACGAAAAAATGAACCAAATCAAAGTACCAGTTTGCTGACTATCGGAAGATGCTGCAGGAATTCTGGGAAAAATGTCGCCAGAACAGGTGACAAAAATACTAGACTGTATGAATCGAGCTGGTTTTAATGAAAACGATCTGATGAACATACCTGTGTTGATCGAAATGAAACGACGCAGCTTGAACTTGGAAACAGATATATGACATAATTATGCAGATGATGTTTAAAACAAACCTAGTCAAGTTGCTGATGCCAAGCTTATGTGCAATTTTGTTATGAGAAATACAATGTAAGAGCAAGTTGTTGCCAATTGATTGGATGTTCAAATATAGTGTGGCCATGTGATTTGATTATTTGAATTTTTTCAAATTTTAAATCCCTCATTTACATTTCCTCATCCAGCCTTGCATTCAAATATTTTCTTTAACATACTTTTGTGTCTGATCAAGAGTTTAATACGAAATAGCTGTATTTGTCTATACAATGTATAGGAGTCTCAGTTATGTTAACCCATTCCCGCATAATGACGCATTTAAAGCATCTCAATATTAACCCATTCCCACACAATCCCTCCTTTTTACGCCCCTCAACAAAAAAGCTTGGAAAACATTGTGGACAATGAAGAAATTGCTTGTCACAAGCAATTTCTTCATTATCCACAATGTTTTCTATCCCAAAAGACGAAAAAAATTAAAATTCCATCAACTTGAAATTGTCGTCTGCAGCTTCTTTCAATTTGGACCAGTCTAAAATTTTCTTGTGTTGGAATGGGTTAAAGCTTTGAAAAACATTGTGGATAAGGAAGAAATTGTTTGTTACAAGCACTTTCTTCATTATCGACAATGCTTTTCAATGATTTAAAGACAAAGATTTTAAAAATTTCATTAACTTAAAGTTACTGTCTAAATTTCTTTGATTTTGGACTAGTCTAAATTTTGTCATTTTGGAATGGGTTAAAAGAAACCCTTGTATGTATTGGATGAGAATTGATGCGTGTCGTCGGTGAACTATGATAGAAAGAATAATGTCAATATTGCAGTGGAGAATGTTTTTCTGATACAAAATGTACCTGTGCCATAGAAACAGAGGAACTGATAATTGTACATTTTATTGAAGTAAATTCAGGCACAAAGATAGAGGAGTCAATTCTGGAATGATTTTAATGTCCAAGAGTTTAGTGACTGTAGTCAGGATTTCAAAATTTTGAAATCATTCAAGTTATAAATAGATCTGAGAATGGTTTGCTGGTCAGTTCTGTTGTATAAGACAGATATTGTAGAAAATTGAAAACCATTCAAAGAAAGAAATAGATCTGAGACTGGTTCACAAGTTATATAGTGTGGTGGGGAAATCTGGTAAGACTGAAAACCAGTGAAAAACTAGTCAGAAAAGACTGATTTAAATGCATGGATTTAAGATTAATATGTGTTCTGCAATGAAATTTAACAAACATGCAATAGGGCCAAAAGTGATGCAAAAATGTGTGTGCAAAGTAATGGTTCATTTGTACAATGGACAAGGGTCCTTCCTTATTCTAGTGCTGTTTTTAATATTGAGAAGTTAGGGTAAAACTAATGTCAAATCAAATATGTTAAAACTTCTATTGACCAACTTGTCAAATTTTTAGATTGGTCCAAATTGAAATGTTGACATTTAATGGGAATATGATAAATGAAATGGAAATAGATGAAAAAAATCATTAATATGCTTGATTTAAGTTGCTTAAAGCAAATTTTTGCTTGTGCCAGATTTTCTGTTCCTACAATAGTTTTGCGCTAACTTTTACATTTTCTTGTACATATATAATTAATTTTTGTTAAATAAAATTTCACTCAAAATGTTTCCTGATGAGAAAATTTTAGACTGGTCCAAACTGAAAGAAGAGCTGAAAGAAAAGTACAGATTTATCCAAAAATAAGTATAAAATAAGTATCCGATGCTTAGCAGGTTCTGTTAGCAGAAAACATGCTGGGGGAGAGGTGAAAGGATTGTGAGGGGAGGAAGAAATTGCTCATCATGAGCACTTTCTTCTTTTTCCACATTGTTTCCATGAACACGCTATCCCAGTGTCAGAAAATAAGTCATTGATTGATTAATCATTTCCTTCACAATTATGCTTTTTGAGGCCCCTCAAGAAAAAAAACTTTGGAAAACAATGTTGAGAAAGAAGAAATTGCTTGTTACAAGTAATTTCTTAATTATCCACACTGTTTTCTACCACAAAAGATAAATACTTTAGAATTCCATCAATTCCAAAATGATGTCTACAATTTCTATCAATTCGGACAAGTCTCAATATTATTGTTTGTACTGGGTTAATAAAGGATTGTAAGTTCAAGTAAAATTTATTGTCCTCTTGATGAAAGACAAATTCAGATTTCCTAGAAATAATTATAGAAATGTTTCAGTGATTAAATTTTACATCATTTCTGCAACAAAATGTTTTTTCCGGCTAATTGTATTAAGGTTTTGGACAGAATTATCATGAGAATTTATGCATTTTTTTATCATAGTTTAACACCATCTAATCAAAATGCAGTTATTTTCCTTATGGAGTTAAAGTCATAAAAAGAACCATATAACTTTTTCCTCTCTCCTTTCTGTATATGTTTCTTAACCTACTTGGTCCGTATTTTCAAATTTCAATACATTAATAAATGTTGTCTGCAGCTTTTTATCCCTCGCCATTTCGGTGAAAGGGTAATAGTAATGGTCTCCGTCCTTCATTCCGTCATTCTTGTCCGGAGCATATCTCCTAAAGTATAAATTCTATCAACTTGAAACTTCAGAGGTGGATAGATCTCATTAAGAAGTGCAGTGCACAAGAGCCACAACTCTTGCTTGCATAATTTTGGAGTTATTGCCCTTTGTTGTTTTAAAGACTAAGATTTTGTCCAGTGCATATCTCTGAAAGTATAATAGCTACTAACTTGAAACTTCATTGAGGAGAAGTGCAGTGCACAAGACCCGCAACCCTTGCTTGCATATTTTTGGAGTTATTGGCCGGGGATGGCCATGTCCGCCATGGCTCTTGTTTCAATTTGGACCAAAATTTTGATGTCTAGTAATTCGTTAATTTGACAGCATTATTGAGATAGAAAACAATTATGAATTAAAAAAATCAAGTTTTGTTCAGGGTTTTGCAGAAGGTTTAACCAATTAACACAAAAAAATTTTGGACTGGTTCAAATCAAAGGAGTTTAAGATGACATTTTTGAAGACCTTTGTCTTTCTTTGTAGAAAATATGAAAAATGAGCATTTTTTTCATTTCTAGCTCGGCTGTTTATTTTCGTGGAAAGCACAAGGTTGTCTATTGTCCAAAATGGTTGTCATTTCATATCTCTCTTATAACTATACACATTCACTTGAAACTCCAAATATATAATAGACAATAGACAATAGACAATAGACAATTTTATTAGACGTAAGCTCTTTCGAGCTTCTTGTCATACAAAATTTACAATGTTTAACAATTTCAAAGAATAACAATAAACATGGCATATAATAAACGTGAAATATTTTTGGTTAGTATAGATGTTTCGGTGTTAATATGGAAGAGAGGTAGGACTAGAGTGACAGGTGAAGTTTAAGTTATTGGAATATGCTTATGCATTCAGATTTTTTTTTTTACTTAATATACATAGTACAGTCAATCCTCTTTAGACCTATCAATCAACTCAATATTTCAAATGTTGGTATCATGTCCAAAAAATCACCATGGCGTTACATAATGTAGACAAAATATAAGCAAAATGGCACAAATACATTCATATACTTGCATTTATAATTATATTTTTTCATTTTGGACAAGCTATAGCTTGAAATTCAAGCAAGGAGCGCATATTTCCAGGATGGTGTTTCCCAATTATCAATCAGCTTTGTCGAAAAAAAACACAAAGCTGATTTTTGGGATCTCTTAAATTTAATGTTGCACAGTGTAGGTAAGTAACAGTGTGTCAATAATGAGCACACTGTGCATTTCCTACGCTTCCCCGATAATATTCACATTTCGTAAGCCATTTCCAAATACAAAACCTGGATTTGGCGCTCAGTGTACTTGAACGTAGTTATTTGAAAAGCTTTCAGAGAAATGGAGAAAGCTAGTTACTAGCGTTTCTCTCCTTCTCTTGATGCTTACCCCCTGTACGTTCTTTAATATTAATTAAAAAAGATTTGCAAACATTTTGTCAAACATGTTTTTTGTTTTGTTTTCTTTTCTTTAAATGTTCAAACATTGATATAACAATATTACATGGTAAATTTGGTATGCAAAGGACATTCTGTGGGATAGGTCTAAAGACGATTAACCCTTTCCCAAACAACTTCTCATACTAGCCAAAAATCAACGCATGGTGTATACGGTTATAACAACCGCTTAAATATTTTACGCACTATAGCACGGCAACCACCGGTGGAAAAGGAAAGAAATATAGGAAATCCGCATTTTGTTCCCTTCCATCAATGGTCTCCAACTATAATTTCATACTAAATCTGAATTTGCTTGGGTAGTGATAACTACGATTATCATTTTGTTAACTGTTTTGATTAAAACTATTTGTTCTCAATTCTAAAGCATATTTTATGTATTTGGCTAGGTTTAATAAAATCTTGCGATTTTCTGTTTGTAAGAGATGGACAAATTTTTGCATATTAGGTCGAGTAATGTAATATTTCTTTAAATAGGTTTTTCTTAAGTCAGAATATGATTTGCATTTGAAAAGGAAATGGAATTCGTCCTCAATTTCATTTTCGTTACATATTTGGCAGAGACGCTCATTTCGTTCAATTCTATTGTTACCGTATCTGCCGGTCTCTATTCTTAAAGGGTGAGATGACAAACGTAGTTTACAAATAAGAATTCTAAATTTTTTCGGAAGTACAAGTAAATACTGTTCCATTGCCAAAAATAACTGGCAATATCAATAAGGGGGAAAACTCTTCACATATTTTTAAACAAGTTATCCCCCTCTTTAGATTTAGAAGTTTGAAAAAAGCAGGATTGTGACAGAAATGGGTTATTGAAGTAATGTATATCTTTTCTGTTCTGTATTGGTTTTGCAGGAATTTTTCCAAAGAATATCTTTGATCTTGGAAAAATACACATGCTGTTGCATATTAATTGTATATTTGAAGTTGTTTCTTATGTGTATAGAGTTGTTGTGTACAAATGATATTTTGTAGATGTAAATATTGTTTTATGTCAGAAAACTTCAAGTTTTGACATTTTTTTACAGTAGGATAATACAGACTTAAATAGTATTAGTGTACTTTCACCCCCTCTGAAGTCAGTTATTGCTATCAAGAAATTTCACCTGAATGAAGATATTCCATGAGATAAAATATCTTCATCAGTATGATTTAACCCATTCCAACACAGCAAAATTTTAGACTGGTACAAATTGAAAGAAGCTGCAGACGACAATTTCAAGTTGATGAAATTTTGAATTTTTTTGTCTTTTTGGATAGAAAACATTGTGGATAATGAAGAAATTGCTTGATACAAGCAATTTCTTCATTTTCCACAATGTTTTCCAAAGCTTTTTTCTCAAGGGGCGTAAAAAGGAGGGATTGAGTTGGAATGGGTTAACTCATTACATATGATGTATAATTTAGACTGGTCCAACTTGAAGAAGATTGAAGATGACGAATAAAAGGGGTTAAACCCATTACCATACAATGACAGTTTCTGATGCCATGAAGAAGTACAATCATGTAAAACTTAGTGTTAAAGAGAGATATTTGCTTGTAACAAGCAATTTCTACTCTTCTTACGTGTTTTCTACCCTATTTGGCACATGTTTTCCAATTCTATGGCAATTTGAAATGTCAGCTGCAACATCTTTCGATTTGGACCAGTCTAAAATTTTGTTGTCTAGTTGTAGGTTAAATTGAAAATTAAGGGGCATGTGAGGTAGAAAACATCGTGAGAAAAGAAGAAATTGCTTGTTACAAGCAATTTTTTCTTTCCTCTCAATGTTTTCTTTTGCTATATTTTCCTTTGTCACGTAAAAATTGTGTGGTAAAAGGTTAAACACTTATTTTCTTTACAATTGTTGCTAAACCATGGTAAGCCAAATCTGCAACAAGCTGAGCTTTTAATCCTGGGGTCTTGAGTTCGAATCCATGGTTTTTTTGACATTTTACAAAAGTCAACTAGACATGGGTCACTTGTCTCTCACCAAAATTTTATTCTTTTGACTTATGTATAGAAAACATTGTAGATAATGAAGAAATTGCTTGATACAAGCAATTTCTTTATTTTCCACAATGTTTTCTAAAGTTTTTTCTTGAGGGTATAAAAAGGGAAGATTGTGTGGAAAAGGGGTTAAGTCAGATGTTGTTCTGGCTAGGTGCACCAGCTTCTGAAAATATAATATTGTTGAGGTAGAGTTTTACTTTGTACAATCCATCATGTGAAGTTTAAATTTCATGATGGATCAATTATCATCAGAGCCGAATCTTCCAAGAACCAATTAGGTTTTAGATTTTTAATTCAATGCCACTCGAGGAACATTGTGTAAAATGAAGAAATAATTCTCAATTTGGAGCAGACTTAAATTTTGACTTTTGGTAATGGGTTAAATAAGTTGCCAATATAAATAAGTAGATGGCATTATGAAGCAAACAATTCAAAGAATAACCAAGCTACTTCTCCTGTTTCCACAATGTTTTCTCAAAAATAATATCACAAGATTGTATCTATTCAAGACAATTTCAAGCTATTTCTTCAATTTTCATGAAAAAGCTTGATTGAATTGAAATAGTTTAACAATTTTATTCAGGTTAGTAGAACAATACAGGTGCTGAAATTCAGCTAGAATTATTTTATAATCTTTCTTCTTTAACCCAATTCAACATAAAATTTTGGACTGGTCCAAATTGTTGCAGAAACAAATTTTAGTTGATGAAATTTTAAAATCATAGTCTTTTTCACAGTTTTCTAATGTCTTTTTCTTGAGAGGCGTCATTGTGTGGGAGCAGATTAATCCTTCGTAAACCCATTTCCATATGACAAAATTTTAGACTGGTCCAAAATGAAAGCAAATGCATATGACAAATTACTTGATAGAATTTGAAAAAAACATTTGTCTGATTGGGTAGAAAACATTGTGGATAATGATTAAATTGCAACAAGAAACAAATTCTTCATTTTACACAATATTTTCCAAAATGTTTCTTGAGGGGCATCAAAAAGCATCACTTTTTTTACCAGCCAATCTTTATTGTACTAGCTGGTTTGTTTATATTGTATTAATAGAAAATATGAAAAAAAAAAACTTGTGTTTTTCCAAGTTTTTTCTGTATTGAAACATTCATTATTTATAAAATATTGGAAAAATAAAAATGATCACATTTATTCATTGTTGTTGTTCTCCACCTGACAGATTTTGGCTGTAAATCGAATCATTTATTTAGACAAGAGTTTAAAGCATTTTGTTGGTTTGGCAACATTGTAACTACAGCTTATTCAAGCTTTATAGACAACGTTTAGGTTGCCAACCAACAATTCGTTGTAGTTCTAAAACATCATAACTACACCAGTTTTGTTCCAATTATACTGAAACTCCCCTGATTGAAGAATTCCTACCCAGGTCTCTGTACCCGTTCCTATCTCAGTATATCTCACAGGAGATATAGAAGAATGTAAGTACACATTGGATAATCTCAACATTTTTATTAAAATAATTCATATTTCATACAAGATTTCTTGCACACAGACACATGCATACAGACAAGCGCACCTATACAACATTGCACTATGAAAAGTATGGAAAAAGAGAAAGGAAAGATTCTACCGCTTAACAAGCTTTCTGATTATATATAACCTGTTTCAAAAGAAATGAGTAATGCAGTCAAAAGTGGAAGTATATATTGTGGGAAAAGAAGAAATAACTGACAGTTTTCTTACCAACAAGAAATGTGGGAGTTAAAACTCACCAAGTATACCCCTGCATGTCCCAATATAAACAGTCGCAAAATAGATAACTTGCATTCCTAAATTTGGTAAACAATATTATGAATAGTTGCTGAGAAAAGTGCAATGAAAATATTGCTTACGGACAGACAGACAGGGTAAACCATTATGCCCCCCTCTTCTTGAAGAACGGGTAAAATAAAATTTTGTTATTCAACCCATTCCCACACAATGACGCTTTTGAACACCCCACAAGGTTCAGAAAACATGGTGGAAAATAAAGAAATTGCTTGTTACAAGCAATTTCTTCATTATCCACCATGTTTTCTACCCTAAAAGACAAAGATTTTAAAGATTTCACCACATTAAAATTGTCGTCTGCAACTTCTTTGAATTTGGACTGCCCTAAAATTTTATCGTGGGAATGGGTCAATCAGGTTCATATTATTACCGTTCATCAAAGAAAGGATTATATGAAGTTACTAGTTACCAAGGATTTCTCCTTTTCCCAAGATATTACATGGTCCTTACTGCCTTTTGTTGTTATTACAGTGTAATTGATCTTTACCCATTTCTACACAATCCCACATTTCTATGCATTAAAGAAATATATAGCTATGGAAAACATTGTGAGAAAAGAAGACATTGTAACAAGCAATTTCTCCTTTTCTCACATTTTTTTCTGCCTCATATAGCCCTAATTTTTTTTATTTAAGTCAACTTTCTGTTGTCATGTGAAAACTTTTATTTGACAAGGCTAAAAATTTGTTGTTTGAAAATGGGTTAAAGGAAAAACCATTAAATTACTTTGAAACAAAATATTCAGTCACAATCAACAAAACATTGAAAGGAATACTACATGTATATAGCACAAGAATAGCACAATATTATGAAGGCAAATACCTTCTGTCCAAAACATTGACAACTAATTAACCCATTCCCACTCAGTGACGCTTTTGAACGCCCCTCAGGAAAAACAACTGCGAAAACATTGTGTAAAATGAAGAAATTGCTTGTTACAAGCAATTTCTTCATTTTACACAATGTTTACTACATAGAAAGTCGAAAATCTAATATTTCATAAATTTTAAATTGTTGTCTGCAACTCCTGTGAATTTGGACCAGTCTAAAATATTGTTGTGTGGGAATGGGTTAAGGCCAGTCAACGAAAAAAGGACCATCTGGGCTTTTTTTTGAGGATCATAAAAAAGTGGGATTGTGTGGGAATGGGTAAGTAAATACTTTTTCCCCCACAATTCCCAGTTGGTCTCTTTTTATTTGACAAGGTACATTTCTTAACATGACTAGAAATTTAATTGACAAAGTGGGGGTCTCATTTGGGCTAGTCCAAATTCAAAGGAGTTACAGGAGACCATTCAAAGTAAATAGAATTGTACATTTACATTTTTTATCTTTTGTGGTAGAAAAGAATGTGTAAATGAAGCTGCCTGCATTAAGTAATTTCTTCATTTCACAAATTGTTTCCCAAATTTTTTTTCTTGGGAGTTGTTTCCATTAACAGGATCCCACTGTAAAAGTACTAGACCATAGAAATACATAATAAAGAAAGCATCAATAATCAGCTTTAGGAAAAGTCCAGTGTACTTCAAAAACTAGGATGAGTAAAACTGACATATCAATAGCTTATTGTAAAAACATCATAAATGTCTACAGTTATGAGGCTTTTGCACTAAGACATCAATATTCTTGTAAAATTAATTTTCAGATACTTAACACTTTCCCGTACAATCCCTTTTTTTTACGTTCTTGTAATTTAATACTTCAGAAAATATTGTGTAACAAGCAATTTCTTCATTTGTCACATTTTTTTCTAACCTGCAAGCAACTTCTTCACTTTCCACTATGTTTGTTTCTTCCTAAAAAGTTGAAAAATCTAAAAATTCATAAACATTGGATTGTCGTCTGCATTCACTTTCAATTTGGACCAGTCTAGAAATATTTCATGTGGTAATTGGTTAATATATTGCAAGATTTTATACCACTCCAAATCAAAGGTTCTGCAGAACACAATTCAAAATTGGTTTTATCTGAAAAATATTCAGTAGTGTAACAAATATTGTGGGAAAAAACACAAATTGCTTGTTACAAGCAATTTCTTCTTTTCGACAATGCTTTCTCGAGTATACACAGGGATGTAAAAACAAGAGATTGAACAGGAAAGGGTAAAGGGAAAACATTATGTCCATTAATGTTTTTTTCCAAGTATTTTTGTAAAGATTCATGAAGAAACAGGATTGTTTGGGAGTTAGTTATACATCCATTATATTGCAGGTAGTTATGAACCCATTCCAACAGAATTTTAGACCAGTCCAAATTCAAAGAAGTTGCAGATAAAAATTCAAACTTGATTAAACCGTTAATCTTCATCTTTTTGGGTAGAAAACATTGTGGAGAATGAAGAAATTGCTTGTAACAAGCAATTTCTTAATTATCCACAATGTTTTCCAAAGCTTTAATATTAAGGGGCGTTTTAAAGCGGCATTGTGTGGATATTATTTTTGCTATGAAAAAGTTAGATAATATTTTGAAAGAGTTTGATTTTGAAAATAATATTGACTTCCAGGAACCTTGATATAAATAAATAAACATTTGTGCTTCATAAGGGAAAGAAAATCATCTCTGAGGTAACAAAAAACGCTGAAACTATAACTCATTCAAGCTGTAGTTACATTCTTTTGGTTTGCTTTAAGAACTGTGATAAGCCAAAAAGTTACATCATAAAGTGAACCCTGAAAATAAGAAAAAGCACCATCTATATATACAAAACAATACATTACATCAATGAAAAAAGCAAAGAAACAACTTCTATCAAGCAACATATAAATACTATATACATTTTATCATCAACATTATTTACATTAAAAAAATTGTCACCCGACAAGTTAACCCATTCCCACACAATCTCTCCTTTTTACGCCCCCTCAAGGAAAAAGCTTTGGAAAACAATGTAGATAATGAAGAAATTGCTTGTATCAAGCAATTTCTTCATTATCCACAATTTTTTCTATCTAAAAAGACAAAAGAAACTAAAATTCCATCAACTTGAAACCGTCGTCTGCAGCTTCTTTCAATTTTGACTGGTCTAAAATTTTATCGTGTGGGAATAGGTTAAAAGGAACCCTCCGAGAAGTGAGAAACATCTTTACCCTAATCAGGCTTGGCACACTAGGGTCGAGACTTTTCACTTTTTGTAGAATTTCTGAATCTGGTAATTCGATTTTAGATGAATTGTAAATAATTGCGTCTCTTATTGACCTATTGCTATCTCTTGCAATCTTGCTCTTGCTGCTAGGAGGTCCCTTTTTGCTTGACAAGATACATTCATGAAAATCAAATATTGTATGTAGACTTCCGAAACACAATAACAAGAAGGCTAATATTCAAGAACCAATCAAATAACTTTTAAAAAGGCTAAATTAAACTTCCATTTCAGCCCTTGAAAATCAATAAGTTAATTAGAACCTTTTAGTATAACCAATCAAATTGGCCAAAATAGAATATTTCCACCAATCACCTTGCTTTTCATATAACTCTGGAAAAAGAAATTCTGGTTTATGAATATTAACCATAATGCCGTTTGATTGTTTCCCGGAATCCAACTAACAATACTTCTCTTAACTCAATGAAACACATGACATTGTAATAATATTAACACATTGCGAGGGATATAATGCAAAATGTTGTACATGCCCAAATGCTATCAATTCACATACATCATTTTAGCACTAATTCCTTGATTTGTCTAAATGGAATGAATCTTATTATGCAACAGAGCCAGGAACCTGGCTCTCAAAATATATGTAACAGTATTTGTGATTGGTTATAACATGAAATAATTAGCTAATAAAGATTCATATTTCAAATCTTCATAATTATGTAAAGGTCACCCTTGTGCTTCTGAATATTTATCATCTTTTAACTATATTCTGAAACTTCTACATAAATTTATCAATATTGCATTCAAAGATTTACTCATGACAACAAGAACAATCAGGTAGTGTGGGCTAAGATCAGACTCCACAACTGTGCAGGCTGATCCTAGTCTATACACCCGCCAAAGCCATTGTCAAAGCAGGAATATGCAGGGATCAGCAGAAAAAGGGTTATAATGATGTAACAATGTCAATCAAAACAGAGCTACAACGATACCTTAGGCTTTCTACCAACCCATTTCTAGATGACAAAATTCATTACTGGTCCAAATTGAAAGGAGTTAGAGACAATGCTTTCAAGTAAAATGGCTTTAAAATTGTTTGTCTTTCTTGGTAGAAAACACTTCTTTTTCAACAATGTTTATCAAAGTTGTTTCTTGATGGGCGTTAAAAAACAGTATTTCACAGGAATTGGTTAAAAATATCAAAGCTTTTAAATTCTATTTAGTTTGACTTCTGTAAATGAACTCCCATTGAATAAATTGCAAAAGAAACAAAGTAGTTCTATTTTTTAAAAGATAAATGGGTTCTCAGTTCTGAGGTTTGTAATTATCATTTTTTGAGGGACTGCCTTAAAATAGAACTCAAAAAATTGTGCCTTGATGCAACAAACAGCAGTTTCCTGTCAAAGTGCAACACGTTAAAACTTGGGATAAACAGTACAGTAATGGTGCTAACAAAATAACATTTAAATCACACATTACTCGTGTAAGTTTTCATACTTCAATGTCCGTTTCAAACCATTACTAGACACTGAAATTCCAGACAGGTCCAAACTGATTTAGATTTTAGACTAAAATTCATACTGTGATTAGAATGAAGAATAAGAACCAACTTTTAACACTACCAGTATGTTTCGAAATATTACCCCCCCCCCCCATTGGTATGCTCGAAACCCCTTTACAGAAATCCTTGATCTGTCATCGGGTATTCTCAGTTGAGGAACTAAAAATGGACAAAACCAGGTCATAGGGTCTAATCTGTAAATTTTCAAAGCTAAAGACTTTACATGGTTGTTAACCCATTCCCACAATATTTTAGACTGGTCCAAATTGAAAGAAGCTACAGACAACAATTTCATGTTGATGGACTTTTAATTTCTTTCGTCTTTTTGGATAGACAACATTGTGGATAATGAATAAAAAGTTTGATGATAGCAATTTATTCTTTTTTCCACAGTGTTTTCCAAAGTTTTTTTTTCTTGAGGGGCGGTAAAAAGGAGGTAGTGTGTTGGAATAGGTATTAAAGCCCAAGATTATAAAAATTACTTTTCTTCTTACAAGTCATAACAGTTTAGAGAATTTAACAAATAACTTGAAACAAATTTTAGACTGTAAAAAGCGTGAAGAAGTTGCAGCCTACAATTAGAATTGTATTTAAATTAAGGATTATTCGTTTGTTTGAATGGGGTTTTACGCCACTTTCAACAATCTTTCAGTTATATCGCTGCGGCTGGAGCACCTAACAATGGAATCCTGGTATTTCTCACACAAGTACTACCATTACATCCTTTCCTAGCCTCCAGCTGCTGTCCCACATAGGTCTACGATTATCAACCCATTGGTGAGAGACAAGTAGTTGGAAAGGATGAGTGCCGCCGGCGAGGATCGAAACCAAATTAAGGATTAACCCATTACTAGACAGCAGAATTTTAGACTTGTCGAAATTAAAAAGGGTTTCAGACAACAATTAAAAGTTATTGAAATTCTAGATTATCTCAACTTTCTGGATAGAAAACATCGTGTAAAATGAAGAAATTGCTTGTTACAAGCAATTTCTTCATTTTACACAATGTTTTCTCCAGTGTTCTTTGGGGGCGTTTAAAAGCGTCACTGTGTGGGAATGGGTTAAGTGCTTCATAGGATAGAAAACAATACTGGAAAAGAAGAAATTGCTTCTTCAAAGCAATATTTTTTTTCTCGCTATTTTTTTTGTGTGTGTGCTATGTACCTTCCATGCATGGTTAACCCATTCCAACACGACTCTGCCTTTTTTGCCCCAAGAGAAAAATTCTTGGATAACATTATGGAAAAAGAAGACAATGCTCCTTTAAAGTAATTTTTGCATTTTTCTCAATCTTTTTACCCTAAATGACAAATATTTTTAATCTTCATCTACTATAAATTGTCATCTTCGGCTTCTTTCAATTTGGATCAGTCTAAGATTTTGTAATCTGGTAATGGGTTAAGAAACAGTAACAAAGAAAGCCAGGTATATACGCCAACTTTGTCAACTTTAGAAGTCTTCATACTGTAAATGAACAGGTAATTAGAGTGTTGTATATTTTTGCAAGATATACCTTCACATTTCTAAGAAATCTTTGTAGCATTGGGTTTGTTGATATACTGTATATCTTGTTTATTTATCCAGTAATTTTTGCTGGCTTATTTTCAGAATGGATTTATGGTTGTCTCGACTCCTAGAACAAAACGCAGATTGAAAACTTGCTCAAAAGGATGTTAAAAAGGTCATCTTTGAAATGGCAGCAATTTGGTTTCTTGCACTTTCCTGTTTTTTGGTGTTTTTTTTTTTTTTTAATTCTAGACAGGTCCAAATTGAAAGAGGTTGCAGATGACAATGACAATTAGATTTTTTTTTTAAATAATACCATCATAAGTGGTCAAAATATTGTGGGAAAAGGAGAAATTGTTTGTTACAAGAAATTTCTTCTTTACCCACAATGTTTTCTCAAGTATGAAATCACATATTTGTGCAGAAAAGGGTTGACCCTTTCCTGTTTAAACAAGGGATTTTACGTTCCTGTGATTGTATACTTGAGAAAACATTGTGGAAAAAGGAGAAATTGCTTGTAACAAGCAATTTGTCCTCTTTCCACAATATTTTCTACAACATAGGATTGTTTTGTTAACATTGTTGTCTGCAACCTCTTTGGACCAGTCTAAAATTTCCAAATAATGGGAAAGGGTTAAGGAACAGTAAATTTCTAGATAAAAAGAGGGGGATTCAATTCAAAAAACACAATTCAATTAGGGTTCACAACAAAGAGTTCAGGGGAATATAGTTGAAGAAATCAAGTCCCAAATACTAATAACCACCTCTATCTCTCGGTCTCCATAAGAAATCAGCTTTTGTTGTGACAATAATCCATTACTTTATGTCCATCAAGAAACAAGAGGGCCGTTGGCCCTGGGGCGCTCACCTGAGATAAAGGCTCTTTTTCTTTCAACAGTCTAGTTTCATGTTAAGGTTAGGATTATGAAACAAGTGGGCCACAATTACATATAAAGACTATGAACCTGGGAATCCAAAAGTCCGAATTACAAATTCCAAGGCTTTAGTGCCGATTTGAAAGAAGGAAAAAACTTTTTCCATGGGTTATAATTTCAGAAATAAGAAAGAAGTCTGTGAACTGATGCTTCATGCCTATACACACACCCCCCCCGGGTCTGCCCAAATAGACCCGAGGATCATGATTTTAGCTATTTTGTAAGAGGTCAATATACTTATGCTTCATGCAAAATATCAAGACTGTACGCCTTCTGGGTCAGGAGGAGAAGTTTCTTAAGGATTATTTTAAAAATTCACTTTTGTTACCATGGCAACCAGAGTTTTTAACGGATTTCAATTCTTTTAGCTATTTTTGAAGGGGACCACCTAAGCAACATCTCTGCCAAATTTGGTTCAAATCGGCCCAGTGGTTTGAGAGGAGATGTCATTTAAAAAATCGTTCTTTATTTCTATATAAACCCCACCCCCCTGGGGCTCCGCCCCTGGGGACCCGAGGATCATGATTTTAGCTATTTTGAAAGAGGTCAATATACTGATGCTTCATGCAAAATATCAAGGCTCTACGCCTTCTGGGTCAGGAGGAGAAGATTTTTAAAGATTATTTTAAAATTTCACTTTTGTTGCCATGGCAACCAGAGTTTTTAACGGATTTCAATTCTTTTAGCTATTTTTGAAGGGGACCACCTAAGCAACATCTCTGCCAAATTTGGTTCAAATCGGCCCAGTGGTTTGAGAGGAGATGTCATTTAAAAAATCGTTCTTTATTTCTATATAAACCCCACCCCCCTGGGGCTCCGCCCCTGGGGACCCGAGGATCATGATTTTAGCTATTTTGAAAGAGGTCAATATACTGATGCTTCATGCAAAATATCAAGGCTCTACGCCTTCTGGGTCAGGAGGAGAAGATTTTTAAAGATTATTTTAAAATTTCACTTTTGTTGCCATGGCAACCAGAGTTTTTAACGGATTTCAATTCTTTTAGCTATTTTTGAAGGGGACCACCTAAGCAACATCTCTGCCAAATTTGGTTCAAATCGGCCCAGTGGTTTGAGAGGAGATGTCATTTAAAAAATCGTTCTTTATTTCTATATAAACCCCACCCCCCTGGGGCTCCGCCCCTGGGGACCCGAGGATCATGATTTTAGCTATTTTGAAAGAGGTCAATATACTGATGCTCCATGCAAAATATCAAGGCTCTACGCCTTCTGGGTCAGGAGGAGAAGATTTTTAAAGATTATTTTAAAAATTCACTTTTGTTGCCATGGCAACCAGAGTTTTTAACGGATTTCAATTCTTTTAGCTATTTTTGAAGGGGACCACCTAAGGAACATTTCTGCCAAATTTGGTTCAAATTGGCCCAGTAGTTTAGGAGGAGATGTTGTTTAAAGAAATTGTTGACGGACGACGCACGACGCACGACGCACGACACACGACGCACGACGCACGACGCACGACGGACGACGGACGGACGCCGGACAAAAGGCGATCACAATAGCTCACTTGAGCACTACGTGCTCAGGTGAGCTAAAAAGCTTTGGAAAACACCATATAATATGAAGAAATTGCTTTTAACAAGCAATTTCTTCATTATCTACAATGTTTTCTACCACAAAATACAAAGATATTTAAAAATTCACACTATATACTGTCAGCTGCAATTTCTTTGAGTATGGACCAGTCTACAATGTTGTTGTGTGGCAATCGGCAAATCTCTTAACCCATTACCAGACGGCTAAATCGTAGACCGATTCTAATTTGAAGGAGTTGTAGACTACATTTCAAAGCTCATGAAATTTGAGTCTTTTTCAACTTTCTGGGTAGAAAACATTGAATAAAATGAAAAAATTGCTTGGTTCATTTGTTTTCCCAATAGTTTATCTTGAGGGCTTCTGAAAGCATCATAATATGGAAATGGGTCAAAGATAAAATACATACTAACAGGAAGTTCATTCACAAGCTTATACCATAGTCATATCATCAGATGACAACCGCCATAATGTAACAAAATTTTGTTTACCAATCGATCATTCATTAATTTTGTGAGCCAAAAATACATAAAGTGATTTTGCCAACGTCTGACCTAGATTTATTCTGCCATTTCCTATTTTTCAACAAGACATTTTTATTGCCAAGTTAAAAACAATGGGGCGTTTAAAATGTCTGATAGAAAAAAAAATTGGCCAGAGTGGTTTCTCAGAAATGTAAGACAAATAAAAATACCAAGAACCCAAGATATCTAATTATGCCTTCTAACCTGTAGATCTATATTGCAACAAACGTAATTTATTCCTCTATACTGCATTAAACTTATATCAGATGAGAAAAATTAAGACCATACCAAATATTAAGCTGGTTTAATTAATTTGTGGAATTTAAAAAAGAAAAAAAAATACCAGTCAATTTTAAGGTAGAAAACATTATAGGCAATGATATGGCTTGTAATTAAGAAATTTCACCTTTTTCTCACAATGATTTTGAACCTATTTGAAGCTTATTTTTCAAATTACCCAATTCCCACACAATGAGACTTTTTCATGCCCCTCAAGAAAAACAATTTGGAGAGCATTGTGTAAAATGAAGAAATTGCTTGTAACCAGCAATTTCTTCATTTTCCACAATGTTTTCTTTCCAGAAAGTTGAAAAACTCAAAATTTCATAACCTTTCAGTTGTCACCTGCAACTCATTTCTACTTGGACCAGTCTAAAATTTTGTAGTCTGGTAGTGGGTTATATGCAATTTCAATCGACATCCACAACTTCTTCCAGTCTAGCAGTCTGCTGGTTGGTACCATAATTTACAGCTGAATAAAATCATGCAATAGTAACATAGAATTTTCGAAAGACAACAGTTTGTGAAAAGTATAATAAATTTGGGTATAAAACTTTGAAAAGAGAATTTCAGGCAATCTAGCCAGAGATCTTTTGCAGTTGAGACCTTAACCCATTCCAACACAGCAAAGTTTTAGACTGGTCCAAATTGAAAGAAGCTGCAGACCACAATTTCAAGTTGATGGAATTTTAATTTTTTTCTTCTTTTGGGATAGAAAACATTGTGGATAATGAAGAAATTGCTTGTTACAAGCAATTTCTTCATTTTCCACAATGTTTTCCAAGGCTTTATTCTTGGTATGTGTAAAAAGGGGGGATTGAGTGGGAATGGGTTAAACTCAGTTTTCGAAAAAAAAATCAAAGTATTTTACTAAGGCAAAAGGTACAAAGCTATTTATCCCTACAGAAAACAGCACAAATCAAGTCAGCTAGCATGCCACAAAGTTGGCAATGCAGAAAAATGGCCATGACTTGCACATTTTGTTTTCTGTTATCACCAAGTCTGCTACAAAAATCTGTATGTTGAAAAATCATTCAACACCGCTGGAAGTGACAAGCAATTCACATACATCAAGATAGGGCCTGTACCCAATTGGGAAAATATGTATGTGGAAACTATTTTTGCAGATGTAGTATTTCACACAATTACTGCAAAGAGGCTCTTAACCCATTCCCTTATGATTCTGTATTTTAATGCACCAAGGAAATATAGATATGGGGAAATATTTTGAGAAAAGAAGAAATTGCTTTTTTTTGTTTGTCTGTTTGAATGGGGTTTTACGCCGCTTTCAACAATCTTTCAGTTATATCGCGGCGGCTGGAGCACCTACCAATGGAATCCTTGTGTTTCTCACACCAGTACTACCATTACATCCTTTCCTAGCCTCCAGCTGCTATCCCACAGAGGTCTACGATTATCGACCCATTGGTGAGAGACAAATAGTCGGAAAGAATGAGTGCCGCCGTCGGGAATCGAACCCGGGACCTCTAGATTGAAAGTCCGTCGCGCTACCAACTGCGCTATGACAGCGGCATAATAAGTATGATTGTGTGGAAATGGGTTAAACAATAATGAATAATGCTCTAAACCCTATTTTGTGAAATCTTTGCAAGCTATAATATCTATTATATGTATTGAATTATTTCAATTGTTAACATCAGGAAACCAAGTGCCTGTGGATCAGCATGAGGATCAAATCCACAACCTTGAGGATAAAAGAGTAGTGCTCTAACCATTTGAGCTTTACTTTAAGGGGCAACTTGCATGGGGATCCACAATGGAACATGAAAAACGAAAATATTGCTCATGTTGGCAGGGTAGACTTCTATCCAAGGAAACACAATAAATTACTCATTACTCATTAGAAGTGAAACTCCTCTTTAGAGTGAAGTACATGCTTGTTTAACACTGAGCCTTCTTAGTTCTTTTTTTAATTCATTCTCACACAATGACACTTTTTGACATCCCACAAGAAAAATGACTGGGAAAACATTGTAGAAATGGAAGGAATTGCTTGTTCTAGAAAGAAAAAAAAATTCTAAAATTTCACAAACTTGAAATTGTCATCTGTAACTCCTTTTAATTTGGATCAGTCTAAAATTTTGCAGTTTGGTAATGGGTTAAAAGATGGGTAAACCTATTCTTCAACAATAAATTTCCAAATTAGTCAAAATTGAAAGAATTGCAGATGATATTCTTAAGTTGATGGAATTTTAAAAATATTTGGTGTTTTTTTTTTTTCTTTGAAAGAATATATCTATGCATAATGGAGAAAGTATTTTTCTTGAGAGGCCTATTAAGTAGGGATTGTAAGGGAATCGGTTAAATAAACTAGATTATTCAGCAACATTTCACAATTTCATTATCTACTCAAATTTAAGTGGTAATGCAGTATTCTAAATTAAACATTTCTGTAAAATTTGGATTTCAAATGATCCCGACTATAATTATAACACTATGAAAACAACGAGAGCATCACATCTGGATGCCAACACTCGATAGTGCTTGATAGTTAACCCATTCCAACACAGTGGAATTTTAGACCAGTCCAAATTGAGAGGAGCTGCAGACGACAATTTCAAGTTGATGGAATTTCAAATTTTTTCGTCTTTTTGGATAGAAAACATTGTGGATAATGAAGAAATTGCTTGATCCAAGCAATTTCTTCATTTTCCACAATGTTTTCCAAAGCATTTTCATAAAGGGGCGTAAAAAGGGGGATTGAGTGGGAATGGGTTAAAACATCCAGGTCGAAAAAGGTCATTCAAAATGCATCTAGAGTTATCCACCTTGTTGGTGTAGATTGTTCCTTGATACTGAACATATATTCCATGGTTAAACCCATTCACACACGACAAAATTTTAGACCAATCCAAATTCAAAGTAGTTGCAGACGACAATTTTTTTGTTAAGGAAATCTTTAAGATCTTCCTCTTTTGGATTAGAAAACATCGTGGATAATGAAGAAATGGCTTGTAACAAGCGATTTCTTCATTGTCCACAATGTTTTCCAAAGCTTTTATATTGAGGGGCACTTAAAAGCGTCATTGTGTGGGAATGTTTTAAGTACCGGTAAAAATGTTTAGTAATACCAGAGATATTGATTTAAGACGCCACCGACATGGACAAGCTTAACAACCTGGCTACAGCAAGACCTCTTGTATTCTCTGAAAACAGCGGTGATAAGAATTATCAAAGTACAAAATAGAGGGTTATCTAAGATATTTCAACTACATGACATTGTATGCAAACCCTGTGTTGTGTGTCCTCTTCAAGGCAATTCCAGTGAGAACCAACAACATAGGGTATCATCAAGAAATAACTATTTCAGTTTTGCATTACACTTTCTTATCTAGACCTTATCTAGATTAATAAATCCATTCCAAAACAACTCCTCCTTTTTACGTCCCAAAAGAAAAGTCCCTTTGGAAAAAATCATAGAAAAGCTCTTCATTTCCAAGAATGTCTCCAACAAGTAATTTTTAAATTTCATCAACCTGAAATTGTCATCTACCAATTCTTTCAATTTTGGACCAGTGTAAAATTTTGTCATCTGATAACTGGTTAAAGTGTAAACCCTTTCAAACATAAGACAAAAATAACAAAATTTCATATTGCTGCAATAATTAAGAAAGCTTCAGAAGACTTTAGGGTAATGAATAAATTGAAAGTAACAAGTAATTTCTTCATTTGAAAGAAGTTGCAGACAGCAATTTTAAGTTTTTGAAATTTTAGGTTTTTTCAACTTTCTGGATAGAAAACCTTGTTTAAAATGAAGAAATTGCTTGTGACAAGCAATTTCTTCATTTTTAACAATGTTTTCCCAATGGTTTATTCTTGAGGGGCGTCAAAAAGCAACATTGTGCGGGAACGGGTTAAAGAGTAGCAAACAATTGTTTTTGAATGTCCATTCTTAGAAAGTTTACTAATTGTATTGAAGGGAGGCAACTACAACAGATTATCACCTATAATGAACAACAATAGTTACTTCCCTTGTATACACCCTGTACGACCACAATAATACATAAAACACAATACTGATGGTTTCTTCGGGAATTATATACCTAAACAGAGCTCTATATATGAAGGAGAGACAATTTTAATCTATTTTCTTCTACACCCTATGTTGTGGGGACTTGATGGGATCATCATGACAAGAAAATTCCAGCTAGAAGCTATATCAAAGGGTACGGTGGTTGAAATCACTCCCTTTTAATAGAGCTCTGACAACAAGTAATCCCATTCAGACTCAGTCCTACTTTTCCACGATCCTCAAACAAATAGGTTAGGGAAAACACTGTGGAAAATTAAGAGATTTCTTATTTTCCACAGTTTTCTACCCCAAATACTTTATAGACTTGAAATTGTCCATTGCAATTCTTTTTTATATAATTTGGACCAGTCCAAAATGTTTTCATCCAGTTATGGGTTAAAGTTAGTCAAAAATGTCTATCACATTAAATCCATTGCACATAAAATAGGAAATTGTACTCTTGATGAAGTTGATCATTATCTGGTTCAATGTTAGGAAAAACAATGGAAATAAGAAATTCTGCTAACAGCATCAACATGGTATAAATTGCAGTGTTTTTCCAAATAATTCCAACCATTTATGAACCAATGAACTAAGATATGATAAACTTAAGTTTATCTGTAATCAATGTTTCTATTTAATACCAGTCTGATTTTTATGCTTTTTAGAAAAGGGAGTTAGGAAAACATTGTGGAAAATGAAGAAATTGCTTGTAACAAGCAATTTCTTCATTTCCAACAATGTTTTCTTCCCAAATAGATAGAAATGAGAAGATTTCATCTTGAAATTTTCGTATACAACTGCTTTCGATTTGAACATGTCTAAACTTGTGTCATCTGGTAACAGGTTAATTATCAACATAACCGTCAAACGTCAATTTCTGTTGATTTCTTCACTTCATCATTTCCTTGAAAAATTCGAAGTAAACATAAAACAATCATAATACACAAAAAGAGACTTTCTTAAAAGGTCAAAAAACAAAATCTTGTAAACCTTTTAAATCGATAAGTTCTCTTTCAAACTTTGGAATATAAATAGCTATGGCAACTTTTTCCTAGTTCTCACATCATCACAATAATTTATCATTTATACGTAATCCACAAACAACAAATATTGTGTCACAACTGAAGTTTGTACAGTATTACAACCTTTAATCCTTTGAGAATTCTTCGATTAATTTTTGTGAAGGTCATTCTACATCGACCTTTGAGATTACGATTATGCTGAGAATTTCTAGAAATTCTTTAGTTCGACAAACATTTTCGGGCACCTTTTAAAAGATACTGAACACCATAAATTAGGATCTCCAAAACCATCATTCAATTTTTAATAGATGAGTGAATTCAAATACAGATCCAATTGATTGAACTATTCTATCAACTTCACTCAAACTTTGGTACATTTTTCACAACACAATTTAACATCACATTATATGAAGGTGTGATGTATAAAACAAGGTTTTTCACCTTTCCTTGTCCACAAACTTCATAAATATTGAACACTGATCCCGCAATATGTTCATCTTCAACTCAACGTTAACATTTCATAAACTAATTATAAACCAACTAACATATCGGCAACTTCAATTGGTTGATTTTCTCGTCTTTTGGATTGTATCCCATATTTTTACGTAACAAGAACATGTGAATATCTTTGAAGGTGGGTCTTTCACAGTCCGATCGGTTCCAACACTCAACCATCATGTCGTAAATTTCCCGTGGACATACCACTGGTTGAGGCAGAATAATCTGTTGGTTATCGTTACGGTAGTAATGTCCAGCGTTTGCAATCACTTGATCATCGCTGAGGTTATTATATGGCTGTTCACGAGCGAATGTTAAAATCTCCCAAAGAGTTACTCCGAATGACCAAACATCTGACTTGGTAGTGAACTTTCCCTGAAATAGATTTGTTTTGTTTGAATGGGGTTTTACGCTGCTTTCAACAATCTTTCAGTTATTTCCCGGAGGCTGGAGCACCTAACAATGGATTCCTGGTATTTCTCACACCAGTACCACCATCTCATCCTTTACTAGCCTCCAGCTGCTATCCCAAATAGGTCGACGATTATCGACCCATTGGTGGGAGACAAATAGTCGGAAAGGATGAGTGCCGCCATCGGGGATCCAACCAGGGACCTCTAGATTGACAGTCCGACACGCTAACAACTGCGCTATGACGGCGGCTACTCCCTGAAATAGAGCAGTTCTAATAAAGCTGGATACAGTGATCCTTACCCTTGTCATGCTGAACCCGGAATATTCCTGTTGTTTTGGCAGGAGGCAAAGACTAAGATCAGACTGCACATATGTGCAGTCTGATCTTTATCTATACCTCCTACTTTTCTCTTTTAACCCATTCCCACTCAATGACGCTTTTAAAAGCCTCACAATATGAAACATTTGGAAAACATTGTGGAGAATGAAGAAATTGCTTGTAACAAGCAATTTCTTCATTATCCACTGTTTTCTACCCCTATAGACAAAGATTTTAAAGATATCATTAATTATAAATTGTTGTCTGCATCTTCTTTGAATTTGGACTGGTCCAAAATTCTATCGTGTGGGAATGGGTTAAGCCAGAGTAATTAGTAAGCTAAATTTTTCAACATAATTACTTTCCTACAATAAGTGCATCAAGTGCTGTCATTGCTTTGATTTTGAATGCAATTCTTTACAGGATTTTATTCAACATGACATGGGTTAAACAGTCGTTAAGATTATTCAGACACAATCTCACATTTTGACACCCCTCAGGAAAAATATTGTGAAAAATGAAGAAATACCATGTACTTAAATTAAGATTGTTGTCTGCAACTTCTATTAATTTGAACCTGTGAAAAATTTTGATTGCGGGGACCCCACTGTTGGCTCTTGGGAGCTGGATAGTTGATAAAACATCCATGGGGAAAAAAGTGCATAATTCCGTTTGAAATGCATTTGGGGTTACCTCCCTTGATTGTATGGGTTTCTCTTTGATAGTGTTCATATATTCTGAGTTTCAAAAGAATCTTTTCAGTAATACCAGAAATAACAACAAAGTTTTGCATGACAATGACAATGAGGCAGACAAGGTTTTGGCAATACATAAGATTTTCTCTAGAAACAGCTGGACTAAACAGTTGATACCAATGCTCAGCTGTGGGCACTTACCCCATTCACATACAACAACATTTTTCGATGCCCCTAGATAAAAACATTGTGGAAAATAAAGAAATTGCTTGTAACAAGCAATTTCTTCATTTTTCCACAATATTTTCTGCCCAGAAACTTGAATAAATCTAAAGTTCCTTCAATTTTTAATTGGCGTCTGGTAGTGGCATAAGTAGAGATCTAGGAAAATGGTGAAGTTTTGTATGAGATGCCCTTTGAATAAGATCTTGATCTTGACCAATGACCTTGAACTTGTCACAAGTTATAGACATGTGAAATATGAGGTCCATAAGTAGTGATGATATAGGAAAATGTCAAAAGTTATGAATGAGAAAGATACAGACAAGGACACAGACGAAATCAGGGCTATAGCAGTACCTCAGAATTTCAGGTGCTAACAAGATGTGTTTGTGATACACTATGCCCCCAAAACAAGAATTCTTTAGAAACGGATGATTTTTATTGTTTTTTTTTCTTTGTTTTAGGGAAAAGGGCTAAAATTTTGACCTTGACCTTGATGAAATGACCTTCCCCAGTTGCACCTTGTTGAAATCTATCTACATACCAAATATTAGCATTGTAACTTAATCAGGCTTGAAGTTATAGGAAAATGTTTAGTTGGCAGGTTAAGTTTTGCAGACAGACAGACAGATGGACAGACAAACGGACAGACAGACAGTCAGAAGGACACCGGTAAAACAATATGCCCCCGATCAATCGATGCAGGGGGTATAAAAACAATAATGTCTTGAAATCAGTCAAACCAACATTATCATAAAGCTATCATTACCAATAGAACAGACTCCCAGGCCATCCATCGGATTGGCAGAACAGCTCTTCCTTCTATTCTGTAGTAATCTCCACTGTAAAGGTTTCGACTCATTCCAAAGTCTGATATTTTTATCGTAAAGTTGGTTCCGACTAGACAGTTACGAGTTGCGAGGTCCCGATGAACCATATTCAGCGACTCTAGATATTTCATTCCAGATGCTATCTGTGATGCCATATAGATTAGACAACCATAACTGAAAATATAAAAGTTTTAAACCAATCTTAATGCCAAGCTGAAAAAGTACCATGTAAAAGAAAACATTCCTCAAAAACAGTTACTGTGTTTGATAATCATATTTCAGCCGATATCCAAATTTGATAATGAGACTTGAAATTAAACTACAATTGTAAGTGAAATACAATATGCCAAATTAAAGGTACATGTAATTTCATTTTCAAATATGACCTTGATAATCACCAGTGACCTTTACTGATGACCTTGACCTTGTTACAACAAGAAACAAGGTGCCAAATTGTCACAAGATACGCCCGTCACACTGCTTAATATTAACTGGGGGTTTGAATAGAACTGAGGTTATTTTGAATGAATTTTTTTTGTCAAACTAAGTAAGAAAAACAAAAAAGGGCAATAACTCAAAAAATAGGCTAGGTAGAGTTATGGTTCTTTACACTGCACTCCCACTTGGTGAGATCTATCCATCCATGAAATTTCATGATTCTAGCTATTATACTTTTAGAGATATACTCCGGACAAGATTCAAGTATGAAAAACAACAAAGGGCAATAACTCAAAAAATAGGCCAGATAGAGTTATGGTTCTAATGCCCTGCATTCCTACTTGGTGAGCTCTATCCATCTATGAAGTTTCATGATTCTAGCTATTATACTTTTAGAGATATACTCCAGACAAGATTCAAGTATGAAAAACAACAAAGGGCAATAACTCAAAAAGTATGCCAGGTAGAGTTATAGTTCTTGTGTACTGCACCCAACCCCTTGGTGAGATCTATACATCGATGAAGTTTCATGATCCTAGCTATAATACTTTTAAAGATATACTCCGGACAAAAAAAGGCCAGGTAGAGTTATGGTTTTTGTACACTGCACTTCCACTTGGTGAGCTCTATACATCCATGAAATTTCATAATTCTAGCTATTATACTTTTAGAGATATACTCCAGACAAGATTCAAGTATGAAAAACAACAAAGGGAAATAACTCAAAAAATAGGCAAGGTAGAGTTATGGTTCTTGTACACTGCACTCCCACTTGGTGAGATCTATACATCGATGAAGTTTCATGATCCTAGCTATAATACTTTTAAAGATATACTCCGGACAAAAAAAGGCCAGGTAGAGTTATGGTTTTTGTACACTGCACTTCCACTTGGTGAGCTCTATACATCCATGAAATTTCATAATTCTAGCTATTATACTTTTAGAGATATACTCCAGACAAGATTCAAGTATGAAAAACAACAAAGGGAAATAACTCAAAAAATAGGCAAGGTAGAGTTATGGTTCTTGTACACTGCACTCCCACTTGGTGAGCTCTTTCCATCCATGTAATTTCATGATTCTAGCTATTATACTTTTAGAGATATACTCCAGACAAGATTCAAGTATGAAAAACAACAAAGGGCAATAACTCAAAAATTAGACCAGGTAGAGTTATGGTTCTTGTGCACTGCACTCCCCCTTGGTGAGATCTATACACCCATAAAGTTTCATGATCCTAGCTATAATACTTTTAGAGAAATACTCCGGACAAGATTCAAGTATGAAAAACAACAAAGGGCAATAACTCAAAAAATAGACCAGGAAGAGTTATGGTTCTTGTGCACTGCACTCCCCCTTGGTGAGATCTATACACCCATAAAGTTTCATGATCCTAGCTATTATACTTTTAGAGATATACTCCGGACAAGATTCAAGTATGAAAAACAACAAAGGGCAATAACTCAAAAAATAGACCAGGTAGAGTTATGGTTCTTGTGCACTGCACTCCCCCTTGGTGAGATCTATACACCCATTAAGTTTCATGATCCTAGCTATAATACTTTTAGAGATATACTCCGGACAAGATTCAAGTATGAAAAACAACAAAGGGCAATAACTCAAAAAATAGGCCAGGTAGAGTTATGGTTCTTGTGCACTGCACTCCCCCTTGGTGAGATCTATACACCCATAAAGTTTCATGATCCTAGCTATAATACTTTTAGAGATATACTCCGGACAAGATTCAAGTATGAAAAACAACAAAGGGCAATAACTCAAAAAATAGGCCAGGTAGAGTTATGGTTCTTGTGCACTGCACTCCCCCTTGGTGAGATCTATACACCCATAAAGTTTCATGATCCTAGCTATAATACTTTTAGAGATATACTCCGGACAAGATTCAAGTATGAAAAACAACAAAGGGCAATAACTCAAAAAAATAGGCCAGGTAGAGTTATGGTTCTTGTGCACTGCACTCCCCCTTGGTGAGATCTATACACCCATAAAGTTTCATGATCCTAGCCATAAAACTTTTAGAGATATACTCCGGACAAGATTCAAGTATGAAAAACAACAAAGGGCAATAACTCAAAAAATAGGCCAGGTAGAGTTATGGTTCTTGTGCACTGCACTCCCCCTTGGTGAGATCTATACACCCATAAAGTTTCATGATCCTAGCTATAATACTTTTAGAGATATACTCCGGACAAGATTCAAGTATGAAAAACAACAAAGGGCAATAACTCAAAAAATAGACCAGGAAGAGTTATGGTTCTTGTGCACTGCACTCCGTATTGATGTGAAGAATATAAGTGCCAAGTTTAAAGTCAATCGGACTTACGGTGACAGAGTTATGCTCCGGACAAAGAAGTGGACACCGCCCGGACGCCCGGACGACCGGACGCCCGGACGCCCGGACACCACGGGTGATCCCATAATACGTCCCGTCTTCGACGGGCGTATAAAAACTGATTAAAAAGGGAACTACAAACCAAATTAAGAACAATTTTTCAATAAAAGAAAATTAATTTTCAATCAAGGTTTGGTCAGACAGAAATACAGAAGAATTGACAGACAGATATTATTTCAGGACTATTCTTTCAACATAATGATAAGTCTGAGCATCACCTTATCAAGAACTTTACATGTGCATAAAAACAGGCACTGAGCAGCCCAGAAAGCCATTCATTGCTTTAACCCATTACCAGACGGCAAATTTTTGACTGGTCAAAATTCAAGGGAGTTGCAGACGACAAATTAACGATGATGAAATTCATTTTTTTTCAACTTTCTGGGAAGAAAAAATTATGTTAATACAATGTTTTCCAGATTGTCTGTCTTGCGGGTATCAAAAAGCATCATTGTGTGGGAAAGGGTTAAGAATATTCTCTGTCAAAGTATTTGTTTTAATCTGTATTTATAGAGGAAATAGTGAAGACACTGATCAGATTATGCATAAGCACAGGCTGATCTGAGTATTAACCTAACCTTTTACCAGACAGCAAACTTGGAGAATGATCCAAATTGAAAGGAGTTGCAGACAAAAATTCTCGATTTTTCAACCTTCTACGTAGAAACCATTGAGTAAATGAAGAAATTACTTGTTACAATAAATTTCTTCATTTTCCACCATATTTTCTAACTCTTGTATACTTTAGGATTGTCAAAAAACACCACTGTGTGGGAATGGGTTAATACAATGTGTTTTGCTGGAAATGCCACCCAAGGAGTAATAATCTAACAACATTAAATAAGGGAAGGAACTTCTATTTAAATACTCAAATAGTTCTAGGCACAATTATGCCCCTTTGTATTGACAATGAGATATAACATACCTTAACCCATTCCCACACAATCCCTCTTTTTTACAACCCTCAATATAAAAACTTTGGAAAACATTGTGGAAAATTTCTTCATTATCCACCATGTTTTCTATCCAAAATGACGAAAAAAATTAAAATTACATCAACTTGAAATTATCGTCTGCAGCTTCTTTCAATTTGGACCGGTCTAAAAGTTTGTTGGTTGGGAATCGGTTAACTCTTTACACTTAAAGCGGCAGCAGAAAAAATTGCAAAGTAAGTTCAATTGAAAACATAGCCATCCAAAATGATAGAAAATGTGGGAGAAGAAGAAAAAGCTTGTTACAAGCAATTTCTTTTTTTCCAAAATATTTTCAAGTACAATATTACAAATATGTAAAAATCTGGTAGTGTACAGGAAAGGGTTAGTATTCTCATATTAACAGCCTGTGCTGAAGGAACTATCTCCAAGCGCCCATTATTTCAATATTTTTGCATCTACAGCATTTCAAATTATATCTCAAACATAGGGTTCGACAAGAATAAGTTCAAATCTCAGTATTTCATGATACTACTCTACAATACACTAGATATCAACATATCTCAATATTTTTGCGTTGACAGCTGGCACAAATGGGGTCTCAAATATATTGATTCAACAAGAATTAGTTCAAATCTATGTATTTCTAATACAATTGAAACCTCTTTATTGCAACCCTGATAATAGAGATTCACTGGCTTCTGTTGTATTACTACTCAGCAAAACACAAGTGATTAACACTTTCCTGTAGAATCCCTGCCTTTTACGTCCCTGTTATTTTATAGTTGAGAAAACATTGTAGAAAAAGAAGAATTTGCTTGTAACAAGCAATTTCTTCTTTTTCCACAATATTTTCCCCCCTAGTAAATGGTTCTTTTTCATATTAAATCCACTTTAAATTTCGTTTGCATAACCTTTCAATTTGGACTGGTCTAAAATTTTGCAAAACCATACCTCAATATTTTTGCATTGACAGCCTGGGCTGATGGAGTCTCCAACACATGGTCCAACAAGAATTGGTTCAAATCTCCGTATTTCATGTATTCTACAATCATACATAAAGGCTCCTCCCCCATACACACCCCTAAAACCCGGACAATATTGGGATCCTTCAGCTGGGACATTATCTTCATCTCTTTCATAAAATCTTTCCTGTTGAAATTAGAGACAGAAATATGTTATACAACCTTATATAATCATCCCTATACCAGATGACAAATTTTAGTTTGGTCCATATTACAAGAAGTTGAAGACGACAATTGAAATTTAATGTAATTTTAGATTTCTTTAACGTTCTTGGTAGAAAATATTGTGGAAAATGAAGAAAGTGCTCACCACGAGCAATTTCTTCATTTTACACAATGTTTTCCCAATTGTTTTTCCTGAGGGGCATCAGAAAGCGTCATTTTGTTGGAATTGGATTATCATCGAGGATAACTGTTCCAGCGTAAGACACATCTATCTTGTGGCTCTACCATTCGTAATATACAGCTTTTAACCCATTACCAGACGTCAAGATTTTAGACTGGCCCAAATTCAAAGGAGTTGCAGACGACAATGTAAAGTTAATGAAGCTTTTGATTATTTCACCTCTCTGGGTAGAAAATAAGTAATTGAAGAAATTGTTTTTTACAAGCAATTTCTTCATTTTTTACAATATTTTCCCATTTGTTTTTCTTCGGGGGTGTCAAAAACCATCGTGTTGTTGGAATGGGTTAAGATTAGTTTTTGTCTATGAAGATTGAAGCTTTTTAAACTGTTAAATTCTTCTTTTTATACTTCCATGAACACAATTTTGAGCACGCAACAACTTTGAATGCTTGTGCACAAAGTAGATCCATTAAAGTTTACTCAAAACTAATAAAACATTTGCTTTGTTTTGCTTTATAGCATTAAATTATACAAATTGAAGAAAAAATTTTTGTTTAAATTATGGTATTGAATATAAAACTTCACATACAGTCAATCTAGCTCAAGTGACCTTTTCTATTAACCCATTACCACACGATAGAATTTTAAACTGATCCAAATTGGAAGGAGTTGCAGACGACAATTTAAAATTGATGGAATTTAAGATTTTTTCAACTTTCTGGGTAGAAAAGATTGTATAAAATGAAGAAATTGCTTGTTACAAGCAATTTCTTCATTTCACACGATGTTTTCCCAGTTGTTTTTCTTGAGGGGCGTCCAAAAGTGTCACTGTGTTGGAATGGGTTAAACAACCATGTCCATTAAGGGACTATAATCGAAATCCTTTTTTAACAGCAAAAGCTCTTAAGATGTGAAAAAATTTTGTTAAAAAGTACAATCACAATGAAAACCGATGTTGTTGGTAATCATTAGAATCGTCTCAACGAAACGTTTCTAATGAGTCTCAACACCGTAGAATTCAAAGCAAGAATTCTGTAATAATTCATGTATGCAATGTATCATGTATCAATCCGCGTATCTTTTGGGAAAAAAGTGTACTTAGTGACCATTCTCCTATGCGACCACTTTTTAGTAGTCCCTTGAGTGGTCAAACAGAACAAGATATCCATTTTGAGTGCGAAACAGTTGTAACTGCCTATGTGTATATCGGCAGTTACAACTGTTTCTCTCTGAACCATCGATATAAGGTACAGCTAAAGTATAAATGATTAATTTTTCAAATTTGAAAATTTAATAAAATCTCATTTGAGTACGAAAAAAGAATTATGATCTCAGGTCCTGATCTATTTTAAATATGCATCTCTTGAATACCCACCTTGCCCTATCCTCTGCATTCTTCCTCAATATTTTGACTGCAACAAGTATTGGTCTAGCAATTGTTCTATTTAAAGTGAAATCTTCTTCAACAAAGTTGGACATATTGTAAGCTTCACATAAATGGACCTGTAAAATATTTGACAATAGTTGTTGACTGCACTCTGCCTCCGATTGTCCAGTTCATCAAAAATAAGCACAAGTCGTTTCTATGAGGTAGAGGAACTGTTAAACCTTGTCATACTGAATAAAAATTCTGTTTAGAATTGCACCAAAATCAAAGGAATGAAATCACTGAAAGCACTAGTCCCAGGTCAATATTTCATTCATAAACTGATTCTATAGTTCTGGGTTAAAAGGGAGAAACATGTGGTGTAGACTAAGATCTGACAGCACATATGTGCAGGCTGATATTTGTCAATACCTCCTGCCAAAACAGGAATATTTCGGGTTCAGCATAAGGGTAAAATTTATATGATAAAATTTGTATTTCATATACCTTAAGCCATTCTGATGCACTCTATTAATAATCAAATTGGTATGGTCAGTCTAATTTCAGTAATTCAAGAAAAAATACATTAATTGAAAATTAAAGAATTGATGCACAAAATCTGATATACGATACTTTAACCCATTAACCCTTTCCGGTTTTATGAACTTTTGGACTGGTCCAATTTCAAAGGTTTTGCAGAAGACAATTTAAAGTGGAGCATATAATCATTCAGTGGGGTAGAAAATATTGTGAGAAAAGAATAAATTGCTTGTCACAAGCAATTTCTTCTTTTTCCACTATGTTTTCTCAAGTATAAAAACACAGGGACGTAAAAACCAGGGATTAAACAGGAAAGGGTTAACAGAAGGCAGAATTTTAGACTGGTCCAAATTCAAAGGAGTTGCAGACACCAATTTAAAGCTTTTGAAATTTCAGATATCTTCTACTTTTGAGATAGAACACATTGTGGATAATGAAGAAAATGCTTGTAACAAGAAAAGTATTGCAAAATATTATGTAAAATGAAGAAATTGCATGTCACATTGTTTTCATAATTGTTATTCTTAAAGGGCTTCACAAGGCATCATTGTTTGACTGTAGCTATGAGCATTTAACCTACCTCTCCGAACTGCCCTTCACCTAAAACTTCAATAAATCGTAAGTTTTCTCGCGGGAATTCATTAACTGTGATGTCCAAACTGAGTAGAAGTTCGGCATTTGGGACAGCATATACATTGTTACCACTGACACCCTGCAAACAAATGAAATGAACATTAATCTTTGTCATGCTGAATAAAATCCTTTTCAGGCTTTCATTAAAATCAAAGGGCTGGAAGCACTGGAAATACTAATTGTGGTTCAATATTTCTTTTGAAAATTAATTTCATTAACATCTCTGGTTTAAAAGTGACAAACAGGTGGTATAAACAAAGATCAGCCTGCACATATGCAATTCTATAGAGGATTATTCAATATGAAAAGGCTTAAAATGATTCTACACAATAAATTCAGTGAAAGAAACAGCTTCAATAACTTTATTGACTGAATCTAAAAGATTATTTAGTGGGTTGAGAAGTGTTCCAAACTTTTGTACAATTTCCTATTTTGTGCAATTCCTCAAATTAGAAAAGGTATTCCTGAAATAGTACAATAACTTTATTCTAATGCTTTAACCATTTTCACACAATGGTGCTTTTAAAAGACCTCTCAATATAAAAGCTTTTGAAAACATTGTGGAAAATGAAGAAATTGCTTGTTACAAGCAATTTCTTCATTATCCACAATTTTTTCAACCCTAAAGGCCAAAGATCTTAAAGATTTCACCAGCTTAAAATTGTCGTCTGCAAGTTCTTTTAATTGGGACTGGTCTAAAATTTTATCATGTGGGAATGGGTTAAAACAAAGTATTGAGAGAAATGAAACAGCATACCTGTAAAGTTGGAATATTTGGTGCTTGTGTATTTATAATGTCAGCTGCAGCGTACAATGCATCGTAAGTTGGTGGAGGTTTGTCTAAATTATTGTGACAGTTCACCGTCCTAGTTTGTGGAAACGTTACCATTAGTGCTGACTTAGTGACATCTGGAACTGCATAATCTTGGCCATCTGTAAAATCAATGACTTAACATTGTTTTCAACAAATCACGTACATCCACTATCACACTGATCAAAGTTCAAAAGGATTGACCTACTGACTTCAAACATGATGGTTCGAAACAAAATAATTTACATCAGGAAATATAAAATACCAGGACTGTGATGGTCTTAAATCACTCACCTGAATCATCTGCTATTTAACCCTTTCCCATTCAAATACGGGATTTTACGTTCCTGTGATTTATGCTCGCGAAAACATTTAGGAAAAAGAAGAAATTGCTTGTAACAAGCAATTTCTCCTTTTTCCACAATATTTTCTACCACAAAGGATGGTTTCATTTCCAATAGCATCCAGTTTTCATTGTCGTCGGCAACCTCTTTCAATTTGGACTAGTCAAAAATTTCCAAAAACGGGAAAGGGTTAAAGTATTTTTTTGGTATAAACTGGAGCCAAATAAACATAACAAATATGTTTAAGATTTGAGGCATAGTACAAAACCATCAAGTAATGCTACATATCAAGAATGAATGCCATAGGCTTTGTAGTTTAATCCATTACCGGACCAGGATTTTGCGCCCTGAAGGAAAATGGGTTTGGGAAACATAGTGAGAAGAGCAGAACTTGCCTGATACAAGCAATTTCTCCATTTTTCACAATGTTTTTTTCCCTAAAAGCTAATTATATTTGAAATTCAATAAAATTTGATGGTTTTGATCCTAGTGGAATAATTTCCTGTAACATAGGACAAAGTCATCCAGTGATGTTCAATACAAAATATGATTGCACTACGCCTTATGGTTTAGGAGAAGACAAGACTTCTGAACTTGCTCTAATTGAGGTTAATTCCGAACTTTGGACCTCTAATTTGTGGCTATTTTTCATCCAAGTGGTATAATTTTTCAGAACTTAGTGGAGAACCATGTGGTTCTGCTTTTTATAGAATATGAAAGCATTACACTATATACAAATGGAGGAGGAGGTATTTCAACACACTCTAATTGAGCACTTTTCTAAACTTTGGTCCCCTCAAAAATAGTCCTGTCCTAGGGGTCCAAAGTTTAGCTAGACTAGCTATCATTTCAACAAACATGGTCAATAACTGAAAGGCTATGCTACATCTCAATATGAACACTGCAGGCCTATCACATGTATCTAAGAACATCTTTTTCTATTTACTCATTTGATTGATTTTTCTTATTTTGGAGCCCTATTGTAGGGCTCTTTTCAAGTCTTTGCTATGATTTGGCTGTAATGATATACTACAAACGATGCAAAACCATCTAGTTGCATACCAAATATTATTGCCCTGGGCCACTCAGTTTGGGAGAAGACTTTTGAGCTTGCCAAAATTGAGCTTTTTTCCAAACTCTGGACGACCGGGGCAGGGCCATTTTTGACCTCAAGGGTTTAACTTTTCAGAACTTGGAAGAAAACCATGTGGATATGCTATATACAAAATATATATGCCATGGCCCAGTAGTTTCTGAAAAAGTGCTTTCCAAATATTAACAAGAAGGTCCAGTTTTCAAATGTTATGGCAACCAGAAGTTTTCGCTGAATTAAATTCTTTTAACATCTTTTGTAGAGCTCCACCCAAGAACCATCCTAGCAAAGTTTTAGCTTGAATGACCTACTGGATTTGAAGGACAATGACCGATCCCAATAGCACAAACTTGCACTTTGTGCTCAGTTGAGCTATAAATAAAGAGGGTCAAGATAGACTATGTCAATCTTGCCCTATATTGTTTACCAGATTTCTATATTGAATGAAGGACAAGAGCATAATAAGCAAGCAGATGCCAACAGTCCACTGTTCAAGTACTTGATGGTGGAAAAAAACTTCCAAGTTGGATGGGGTATAATTCATTAAACAAGAGCACCACCTACAGGTGCATACACTCGGCTATTGGGTGCTGGATAGTGGATAAAATGCATCTAGAGTTATCCACCTTGATAGTTTAGGTTGCTGTTTTGATAGTGAACAAGTGTGCCAAGTTTCAAGTGATTGCCTTTAGTGGTTTCTCCAAAACCAGCTGAGCTTAACCCTTTTCCGTTTTTATTAAATGGTAGACTGGTCCAAACTGAAAGAGTTAGCAGACGACAATGAAATTGGATGCAATTTTAAATGAAAACATCCTATATGGTAGAAAATATTGTGGGTGTAGGAGAAATTGCTTGTTACAAGAAGCTGGTAGCTATGACAATACATTTGCCAACCAAGCATGTTCATAATTTTCCGCATTGTTTTCTACTTGAGCAGGACCAATTCATTTTAAAATCTATCCACTTGAAATTGTACTCTGCATCTTTTTGACCAGTCTAAAATTTGTCCTTTAGTAACTGGTTAACCCATTCCCACACAATCCTACTATATTGGGGCCCCTAAAGGCAAAGGCTTTGGAAAACATTGTGAAAAACAAATAACTCCTTCATTATCCAAAATGTTTCTACCCCAAAAGCCAAAATATTTTACAATTCCATCAACTAAATATTGTTGTGTGCATCATCGTTGAATTTGGACCAGTCTAAAAAATCATTGTCTGGTAACAGGTTAAAAGGTTACAGATATGTCTTCTCAAACACCCATGCTTATACCAGGAATTATACCAGGAAATAAATCTCTTCTTCATGCTCTGTGTATCTGTAGTTTAACTTTAAATTTTCAAATACATTACCAGATGGCAAAATTTCAGACTGGTCCAAATTCAAAGATGATGCAGATGATAAATTTAAGTTGATGAAATTTTGGATTTATTTCAACTTTTGGGGTAGAAACCATGTTTTTTTTTTCTTGAAGGGCATCTAAAAGTGTCATTGAGTGGGAATGGGTTAAGAAAAGGTATTACACCACTGAATACTAAAAAGATTGTTAAAATTAAACATTCATTGGAGAACAAATAAAATTCGATCAAACTCTTTTTATGATTTCCTAGATTTTGACTACAACCATCAATTTCATGCTTGTATGATATTCAAGCCCACAACATTTCTACTGATAATTGATGAACCATTCATACAGTTTTATAACCATAGACGTCATATTCATGCAGTTATAACTTGTTCTCTCTTGAGGTGTTTGACTAAAAATGTATATAGTACATTCAAAATCAATGAGTAATAAATCATTGAAAAAAAATAAATCCATTCCCAGATGACAAAATTTTAGACTTATCCAATTTGAAAGGAGTTACAGTTGACAATTTAAACTATATAAAATTTTAGATTATTTCAACTTTCTGGATATAAACCATTGGGGAAAATTAATAAATTGCTTCATGCAAGCAAGTTCTTATTTTACACAATGTTTTCCAAATTATTTTTCTTGTGGGGCATCAAAAAGTGTCATTGTATGGGAAGGAATAATTTCCCTTTTTTAACAAGCAAAGAAATACTTCAAATGTTAGCAGAATTGTGATATTATATAAGATACATATGGATACACAGACTAAATGTTGTGGACAACTGGGTGGAATATAGTACATTAGGTTTTCAGTATTTCTTGAATCAATTTTCAATCTTGAAATGACATGCAAAGCCCACAAATTAAATAAAAGGTGTTTATGTTAATCGTGTGTAAATCTTTTCAAACGCTGTTAGTTATTCCTCTTCCCACAATTTTTCTAAAATTTACATAAACTAGCAAACTTTTCTGGTTTCTCAAACAGGAGAGTAACACTTCCTCCCATAATGCAACTGATATACAGCTACTCTGTATAGTCTAGAAGCTTATTCTGCATTCTAAGCAAGCATTTGAGCAATTCAGATAATACCTGGCAAGGGGAATTCTGGGATATCAGCAAAATTTGGGGGAATGCTTCCACGATTCACAATTACAGAATCTTTGGGCTCGCTATACATGCCATTTATATTTTTATTGCGATCTGTAAATTCAAAATATGATTTAATTATTGTGTTCAGTTAAAGTTGTTTATTACAAATTCTTCATGTTGGAACTCAGTTTCTAGCCTATAACC